>OU898284.1:2549778-3060778 GCA_918026665.1 Diabrotica balteata
TAGGGTGTTGTCTAATAAAGATAAACAAAGTAGATGTTATAAATTACAGTAATTATGCCAATATTACATGTCTGTGGTTTTTCAAAATGAATAAAAAGGTATAAAAAATTTTAACAGACAAGGTAAGACCCACAAATTGTTATACTATAATTATATAATTACAAGTTGAAAGAATTGCACACCCATACAATTTGTACATTTAATCTTATTCATTGTCATAAAACTGTCACCTTCATAAAATAAATACTCAATAAATAACACATATTTCATAAATATATCTCTTGAATAAGTATAAATAACTTTTAAATAATACAATGGTATAGAACATCACTTTCATCTAACAAACAATCACATTAGACCTATCTCTACTTCATTGGATCAAATCTATCTCCTCAAGAACTTCCCGTTTATTGTCAAACAACTACAATAGCAGACTTAAGTTCTCCATTCAACAATACATGATAGTTTCAACCATGTTCTACCATCCATCAATTAATAGAGTAACCGGCATGTAAGTAATGTTTTATTTATTTGCTCATTTATTAATTTATTACAATCTAATAGACTATTTTATAACAATTTGTGGGTCTTACCTTGTCTCTTAAAACTTTTTGTACCTTTTTATTCCTTTTTATTCATTTTGAAAAACCACAGACATGTAATATTGGCATAATTATTGTAATTTTATAACATCTACTTTGTTTATCTTCATTAGACAGCACCCTAATATCGGTTTATTATTATTTCAGCATTTATTTAACTTTGTATCGAGACCTGAAGATGCTTTGCATATTGTAGAAAGCGAAACCGTTCGTCTGGATAGTTAAATTAAATTGATTGTGAGTAAGTCTTATTTATTATTTATTGACCTATTTGAAATGGACTCACACAAGCAACACATTTATTTTATATTAATTATTTGTACCATAAATCTACCGCTAAACCCCAGTGGTTAAATAATAAAAAAAAAAAGATAAAAAAGGTCTTTTGTGTTGTATCGTTGATTGAATAACCCAATGTATATAACTGGTTAATTGGAATCCTGGAATCTAGTCTGGCGCTTTGTTATTGTTATTTTTTAACTATTCACACAACACTTCTACTTATTTCGATGGTCTTATATTTCGCTTTTTAGCTTTTCGTAATGATTTTAATAACCTCCAACCTTTCTTGTCCTTTCTTCCAAATATATTGAAGATACTTCGGTATATCAATGATTACTTATATATTGCCTAAAAGCATAACTAACAAATTCCGTTTTAAATTTAGTTTTGTTTTTGAGTTTTTAGATTTAGATTTTTTTTATTATTTTAGACGAAAACACAAAAATCAGCTTTACTAACAAAACGACGATTTATCCCCAAAAAGACTGTATGTGACCTCAACCAACTTTGTACGAATTCCACCGCATATCCGAAGATTGCTATAAAAAGACTGCTCAAAAGAAACAAAAAACAATTCGGTTACCTTGCAGGATCTGTGATTGCGCCCGCCTTTGATTTTACCAGTGATATTCTACGAGCTCCAGAAATTGAAGAAAATATGTGTAGGACCAAGAAAATATCCATGACACCGAAAGTAGCTTTCGATATTAAGAAGAACAGGAAGTATATTGTAAATGTCGAAGATTTTCAGCAGATCATAACCTATGAGACTTGCGTGTAAGTGTTTTCAGTTATTATTCTATGGAAAAGTACTTAAATATTTTATTTTTTTAATATTCTTAATATTTCAACATAATATTACCTTATCTAAAAGCTATTTTTATAGAATTCTCACGATAAAATTGGCATATTAATATGTTTGTCGAATCAGAAAACTAATTATCCAAATCATCACAAATTTTCGGGAAACCATTTAACACATGAAATAAAAGCTTTTACAATATCAATTTCTTGTGACGTTCAAGCAAGAACTCGTAACGAGAACATCTACCATAAAGTCGTCGAAGACGTCATTTTTCGTCTCAACTGCTGTCGATCATTCTTTGCTGTTGAGAATAATTTATGAGTTATGCCAATCCATTTTTTTATTAGTTACAGTCATAGAGTTACAATCATTTCATTGTTTACTACTTTAATAGACTAACGAGATATTTCTGATATTTCCTACATAAACAATTATATGCAACAATTTTTTTTATTTTTTTATTACAATTTACATTAAAATTAGTTGTGACTTCGTCGCATGTAAACGTAATGCCTGATTTGGACATGCTACAAGAAAACAATTTCTGAACCTTTTGGACAATTTACAAAGGAATAGTTCTACAGCTCTCTACTATTACTTCAGTCGCCAGATACGAGAATGCCATCGAATCTCTAAAAATCATACAAAAAAGTTGAATTTTACTTAGAATGTCCATTTTAGGACTCCAAAAATGTGCAAAAGTTTATTACTCCTGCTCCTTTTTCCTGTCGTTTTTGTTTAAAACGTTTGTTAACAGATTTATTTCTTCCTGAAATGCTTTTTGATTAGAGCAGGTGTTTTGGGCTCTACTATAAGATTTGATAATTCCCTTTTTGATATTGACGTTGTGGTTTGAGTGGTAATTTAAATATCTCTTGGTGTGGGCTGGTTTTCTGTAAACTTGGCTTCATATCCTGTATCCTCTTTTGTGGTAATAAACGAGGAAGTATTTTAATATTTTTCAGTCTGGACTGATATATTTTTTTGTTGATTCATCATATAGTTGTTCTATATATAGTTCTAGTTGCAATTTTCTAGGTTCACTTTTTATATGACTTGAATCAATGTTTATCGTATCACTAAGAAGACTAGTGCAAATATGGAGAATAGAGCAAAAACAATACGAAAACTCGGTGGGAAGAACACAATTTGGAATTAGAGTTACAATGGGTAGTACGAGATAAGCTATTTTTTGTGTATAGGATCTATTTTTTTAAATCACTAACATGTACAATCAGTGCTTATTTTGTACCAAAAATGAAGATTAAAAAATCATTTATTTTAAATAATCAATCCAGCATATTTTCTGTTGAAGCATGTGCTATATACAAAACATTTGAATTGTGTTGTGAAAACCAGTGGAACAAAATTGTCATATGCAGTGATTCACTGTCAGTATTACACTCCTTACAAAACTTTAAATTCACAATCAATAGCAATATATTCATATTAGAAATTTTTCAACAGTTACTAAAACTATCAGATTCATATGGTGTTAAATTTGTATGGGTTAAGGGATACTCAGATATTTTAGGCAATTGGTACTATTGATGATTCTATAGCTAAAAATCCAATACAGCACCCACATATGGTGATAGAAGAATCCAACACATGTGACTTACTTGCCAATATCAAACAATATATTAAAAAAGATATCTATTTATTTTTAAAATAAAATGTACCCGTCTTTTCACGTTAAATTTATTGCGGTTACTTATCTGTAAGATAAATATAAAATTTATTTCGGAAAACACCAATATTTGATTAATTGTCAAAGAAATCACAATAATGTTTTAATATCTCCTTTGATTATACAATTTGTGGTGGCAGGAATAAATTTAAGTATGTAAAGAAAAATGTATTAACGAATTAACAAAATAACACATGTTTAATGTTTCTTCTCAGGTTTTTCCATCTTCTTCTTCAGCCTGTGTTCGTCCACTGCTGGACATAGGCCTCTTCCATTTGCTTCCATCGATTTCTACTTTTGGCAATTCTCCCTAGCATGGCCCTCTCCATTGCTCTTTGGGTTGTACTGAGCTGCTCTAAGATTTTCTTTGTGAAGGCCATGGTCTCCAGTCCATATGTAGTTACAGGCAAGATACATTTGTCATAAACTCTACGTTTTAGACACATTGGTATATCTTTATTCTTCAAAATAAAGCTTAATTTGCCGAAAGCTCCCCAAGACAGTTGTATGCGTCTTTTTATTTCGGCTATTTGATTTTCTTTGCCGATTTCAATGGTATGTCCAAGATATATATATATATAATATATATATATATATATTATATATATATATATACATATATATATATATATATATATATATATATATATATAATATATATATATATATATATATATATATATATAGTGGTCTACATTTTCAAGACTGACGTTGTCAATAGCAAGATTAGTTTGTAAATTACTCATTATTTTTGTTTTCTGAAAGTTCATTTTGAGACCTATTTTATTTGACTGCTGGTTTAATTCCTTCAACATTTGCTCCAGTTCCTTGATATCTGTACTAAATAATACTATGTCATCCGCAAACCTCAAATGACTCAAACGTACACCATCAATGTTTAGACCCTTTTCCTCCCAGTCAAGCTGTTTGAATACATTTTCCAATGCTAAGGTAAAAAGCTTTGGTGAAATAGTATCACCTTGTCTAATACCTTTATCAAGGCCCATTTTTTCAGTTTTTTCGTCTTCATTGATTTTGATGTGGAATGTGGCCTGTTCATAAATGTTTTTAATGAGTGTAGTGTACCGTGAGTCTATTCGAGCATCCTTCAGGGCTGACAAAAAGGACAAGTCTCAATACTATCGAAAGCCTTGTGAAAGTCGATAAATGCCATATGTAAAGGTACATTATATTCTGTGTGTGTGTTTTCCATAACACTAAAATATTATATAAAGTTAGCTCAAACATCTTCAACTTCAAAAAGTTCAGTAATGTCTTCATTTAGCAATTCATCTTCAAAATTGTCTTAATTTTGATCTCTCGCTAGGTTATACTAGTCGAATATTGCTGTAGATTACTTAGAACTGTTAAATCTTTTCAACCTTATATCCACTTCCACTGGATGATCTAAAGTAAACCTTCTCTTCCTTACATAAAAAGTTATGTTGCACATCTGGTTCTAATATGAAATTCTATATAGAAATTGGATTGTTTAGTGGACTTCTTAAAAATGACTTTACTTTAGAATCAGAATCTCCTTGTAAGTTGTAAGAACCCATGTCGATTATCTCCATTTAAACTTCTTATCAAGAATACAGAATTAAATTCCTGCCTGGTAGGTACCTAGAAAAATATCCAAGAAGTATCACGAAATTGTCAGAATTTAAAATCAATATTCCATGTATTATATAGAAGATCTATTGAAAGTTTTAAAAATTTCCTAGTACACTCTGGATATTTTGTAGACTTACTCTGAATATGTTTCATATATAATTGAATGTATTTTATAATTAATAAAATAATCTGACAATCTAGGTAGGCACTATGTGCATATTTTTCATTTTGGAATCCGATATTACTATTATTGATTCAATAGCACCAATATCTCTTGAAAAAGATTAACTAATCCATTTTTAACTATCAAGATTATGAAAATATTGAATCCCTAAACCAAATAAATGAAAATATGTATACACCTACTTTTATAATCATTTGTTAACAACTATTTACAATATTTTCTCAGCAAATAGATCACTGTTGGTCTACTACCAGATAAGTAATCTAAATATTTTTGAAAGGTTTTTTACCATTACAAAAATTAAAATGTTCAATTCTGCATCAACTATTATATTCCTGCAATAAGTTTATAAACATTAAACATCATACTGATCATACTACCCAATCTCATTAAATCTTTTAATATCCATTATCTGTCAGTTTATCTGTTCAGATTTCTTTCCTACTTTAAATTATTTTGTATTTCTGCCCTAAAAATTTTATTAATATTAATTATTAGTTATATTAATATGTAATTTCTTCTTCTTCAGGTGCAAATCCACTAATGGATGTTAGCGATCACATTTTCCATTAATTCTCTATTTCTTGCAATATGTATCAGAGATTGTATGTCGTTAATCCCTGTTCATTGCCTTATGTTTCGGAGCCAGGACATTTTCTTGCGTCCCATTCCTCTCTTGCCTTTAATTTTACCCTCGATTATAAGTTGGAGGAACTGGTATTTTTCATTTCGCATGATGTGACCTAGATACGCCGTTTTCCTTTTCTTGATGGTTTCGAAAAGTTGTCGTTCTTGGTTTATTCTTTTAAGGACATCTATATTTGTGATTTTCGCTGTCCATGGTATTTTTAGGATACGGCGATAAAGCCACATTTCGAAAGCTTCTAATCTGTTTATATCCCTCGTTTTGAGTGTCCAGCCCTCTACGCCATATAGCAGCACTGACCATACGTAGCACTTAGTAAACCTTAGTCTCAGTTGAAGATCGAACTCTGAACAAGTCAGTACCTTCTTGAATTTTACGAAAGCTTGTCGAGCTTGCTCAATGCGACATTTTACTTCCCTGTCCGATGCCCAGTCTTCAAAAGCCACGATCCCAGGTATTTAAATTTGCTCACTCTTTCAATGGACTTAGTATTCAGTGTTATGGTGGAGTTTTCAAGTGCATCCAAGTTTCTGGAGATGATCATGAATTTGTTCTTTTTGGTATTAATCTCTAATCCCATTCGCTTACTGCATTCTCCGATTATAGTGACACGTTGTTGAAGATCGACTATGTTGTCACAAATTAAGACACCATCATCAGCATATCGTATGTTGTTGATCAATACTCCATTCACCTTGATTCCCATCTCTGCATCCTCTAAAGACTCTTGAAATATGGCTTCCGAATAAATGTTAAATAAAAGAGGGGAAAGCACACATCCCTGTCGAACGCCTCTTCTTATGTGTATGAGTTTGGATATAGAATTGTCTATTTTTAACTGAACCGTTTGATGCCAGTACAAGTTTTCAATGCATCTTATGTCTTTTTGGTCTATATGAACTATCAAACGCTTTTTGGTAATCTAAAAAGCATAGGAACACATCCTTCCTCTGATTGTAACAATTTTGGACCAGCATTTGTATTGCTTCTATTGCTTCTTGTGTTCCTAAACCTTGCCTAAACCCAAACTGGGAATCACTGATGTCCCATTCACATTTTTTGTATAATCTTTGATGTAGTATTTTTAAGAATATCTTTAAAGTGTGACGCATCAGGCAGTTTCATAAATTAAATTAAATATTTTGTGTAGTGCTGAAATTCCCCTTTCATCTAGTAATTTGAGTATTTCTGACGGGATCTCATCTGGTCCAGGTGCCTTATTGTTTTTTAAATTTAATATTGTCTTTTCTATCTCCTCTTTGGTGATTGAAGGGCCAGTCAGCTGGTCGTCTGTATAAACTTTACTCATGAGTCTTTCGTCATGGAAGAGCTCCTGGATATAATTTTCCCATATATCAATTTTCTCCTTTTCACCCAGCACTATCTGGTTATCCTGATTAATAATGGTAGTTGGTCTTCGTTTTCTGTATATTCCAGCAGTCTCCTTAAGCTTTTTATGTAAATTACGGTCGTCGTGCTGTCGTTGTAAATGTTCTATACTACGTTCCACGTTTAGAAAATAACATTGCGGAGATAGGGCCATGTATTTCTTATGGACGATAGCAACGCGGCGTTGCCACGACACACACAAGCACAATTTAGGGTTGTATAATTTGTATTTTTGTTTCCACAAACATGAATTAAATTAATGTTTTTTAACGTTATTGACCAAAAGTGCCCATTCGAAACAAGAGATGAAAAGTAGGGAAAATGATTTTAATTAGATAAATAGTATTTATAAAAGATAATTTTATATTATCTTATTTTAATTATAGTAACGACAGTTTATTTGTTTTTCGGTGAGAATACGATATGCCATGAATCATAGAAATCAGTAGAAAATATTGACCGCTTCTCTGACTACATAATGATAATAAGGCTTTTATTTAGTAGTTATTTTGACTTTACAGTTAAATATTAATTGAAAATGAAAATTCAAAAATTAAGCAAAGGGAATATCTTGGACATCCGTGCAAAAGAGAGTGTCTGAGAGTTTTGGCAACACTGATCTCCATAAGCGTAATGTTATTTTCTTAACTTGAAACAAAGAATAGATCGATACATTGTTGCTTAAGCCATTCATTTTTTGCTATTCAATATGTAATTAATACAGTATTATTAATTAAACTTATGGTTTCACGAACAAAATTTGATTAAAACATCAAATGGTGGCAGTTCAGATTTCTTTCCTAGATGAAACTAGAACAAACGGTGTGACTTGTCTTTATAGATAGATAAATGGGAAAAATTTGAATACTGTCAGTTATGCAGACTAAAATTATGCTGATAAGAAAACAGATTGTTCCCCCTTCTAAGAGATTATATATAAAAAACGAAATCTATCATAAATACCAGAAGATTCTTTATTTTTTTGTATCATAGTTGTTTGTTTTTTTTATTAGTCAAATGTAATGAGATGAAAAAACTGGCGTGTGAAACATCTGCTCCAATCTAGTGAGAGTGTTCGGCGATGATTTATTTTTATAAACCTGGTAAAATTAAAACGACATAGAAGCAAGTACATATGAATTTATAAAGCAATTAATCATTATTAAAAATATATCTAAAAATTCTTTTCTCGAAACACAAATTAGAAATTTTTAATATATTACTTTTGAGTTGAGCTCATTAATATGAATAGAAATTAATCGTTTCACTTCAATTAAATTACTAGACAAACAATCTTAATGAAATAACAAACACTTGGGAAGAACATCATCCACTCAAAATAAACATATCCGATCAAGATGCCTGATGCTTTTACAGTACAGACCAACAAAAGGAACTTGAGGGAAATGAGTATTAAAAAGAAGATGAAGAAGGAACGTGCGGGGAACCAACTTTGAATGAAGTCAAAGATTTATTCAACCTAGTATTGGAACAAATGAGGAGGTGTCAATCAAAATCAATCATGTCCACCTTAAGAAGTTTTAGGAAAATTGAAAAAACGTATTAGTAAATAACCTTACATGAAAAATCTGAATTAACTGACATTAAAAAATATCTTGAAAAAATGGCTAACATTTACCAACGACACTTTCCACAAAATATAAATGTTTTAAATGTGTAGTCCAATGTCAGGTTCTAGACAATCACAGGATTCGCCCACTTCGTCAGCATCAATTTCGTCGTCCTGGACTTCCACTATTATGGTCTTATACCAAGATAAAAAGTCATGTTTCTGCCAGTCATCACCATACATTTTCACAAGTAACGTCTCCACGTCCTTCTTCTTAGCTGCTTTCACTATATTGCTCAGTGGAAGTGACTCTACAGGAGTTGAGAACGACCTTGCAGAATGCCAGCCTTTTTTTGAAGCTTGTTGTAGGTTTCAAAATCACTTTCAAACCTAAAATTCTCGTTCCTCACAAAAATCCTCTTCTTTTCAGATACCATTTCAATGTTTTTAAATCGTGTAGCCAAACTTTTAGCATCAATCAATCCCCAATCCTCTCCAAGTTTCCGTACTTCTCCAACAGAACTATATACATTGTAGTACTCTTCCTTTATTGCAATGGTAGGCTGCTTCCTGAGTAACTTTTCAACCCTTCCGAACACCCGATCAGCGGGGAGGAAGCTATGCCCGCGAACAGGGTATGTTAGAACAATCTCCTCTAAAGCATTTTGCACTGATCCTAAGCAATACACTAATGTGTGAACAACGGCATTGTTTTTGTTTTGACTGGCACACCCATCACAGAACAGATTCAGTCTTGTTACATTTGAAAAATTAGCGGAGTTCAAGAAATTTATAAGTGCAGATGAAACTTCGGTCGCACCCCTTCCTGCATGTTCTTCAGTCCATACGTAAAATATGGGGTTTTGTGCGTTTGATGCTACAATGCAAAAAGAGTACAAACTTAATTGTCTTTTGTAGAACGCGTCTTGAATAGGAGTTTTGGGAAGTGCTTGAATTTGCTGGAGATCAAAACAGAAAGTAACCTCATTTTCTTTGTTTTCCTTTAAGAGCCCATAAAAAGCATTAGCTCTTAATCTGTAATATTCTTTTCTCCATTATAAATTGGTTGACCACTACCAAGTCTTTCACAGCTTTAGCCTTCTCAATTTTCAGCTGAAGATCTATTTTATTGCATGTACTGCAAACGTCAGAAGCTGGTGATGAAAATCCAATATTTAATTCATTGAAAACTCTCCTAAACATAGATTTCTTAACTTTAAGATTATCAAGTACAGAATCATTGTATATTAGCCACAACTTCTTAATGTTTAAGTCTGCACCAAGATAAATCCTTTTCGATTTTTTTCGATTATAGTGGCTTTCTTTTCCTCTTAAATTTCTCAAAAAAAGGCGGACTGATTCCTTGTTCGCAGCAGATTTGTGACTCTTCCTATCGCCACCCCTCTGATCCTTAACAGCATTTCCCTCTTTCACCTTTTAGAAATATTAGTCAATCTTGTTCCCTTCACCATGGTAATATGCATGAAAAGTTTCCTACACACAGGTATAACTTTACCGGTTGATGAAAGTATAGAATATTGTACACTAAAACTTTTAGCCTTTGATTTTTCAGAGGTAGGCCTAGGCCTTCGTCGCTTTATGTTACGTTGATTTATCCAACTGGCAATGGTGTTATCTTGCGTGTTTTTTGTCATGTATTTTGTAGAGGTATTTCGAACAAAAATAGCATCTATAGCCTAACTAATGCACATTTCATACCTTTGTTCATGTGTTTACATGGAACAAAAACACGACATCCCACTGGAGTACTGTATCGCTTAAGCTTGGCTCTAGTTTTTTATCCACAGTCTTTTTATTTTTACGAGATCCTTCATTGGCATCGCCCACTCTCACTAAGTTTTCTTCATCCATGGAAAATTTCAATTTTATTTAATAAAAACTACTATAATAATATTAAAATTAAACAACAGTGCAATACAAACTCAATACTCGCTATCGACATAACCTAGAGGGAAAACACAGACAATGTGTCGACATGGTCAAATCACGTGACCAAATCGTGGCACTCCTATTAGCTGAATGGACATGTGGTGGTATGATTGAAACCAACTGTGGACATGATTTCATTTGATTTGGGAACCTAATACTGTGTATTCATTTTAAACAGGACATGATTTTTTTTTAACCGAAACCGAAAACACCATAGAATAGGATTCAATCTTTATATTATGAAACAGCTGCTAACTCATTTTTTGATTTTTATGGACATGATTGATTTTGATTGACACTCCTCAAATCGTAAGAAGATCAAATATGAGCACAAACACGACTATTTTTAATGGCAGGGAAGAGTGCATAGCGCACGCAGATGATGTGGTAATACTAGCGAGAACAAAAAACATTTAGAAAAAGTTTTGTAGAAATTTGAAGAAGAATCAAATTACGGATTATTAATAAACCAAACAAAAACGCAATATATGAAAATGAGAGGAGATATAACAAATAATAACAAATATATCAAAATAAAAGGAGCAGAGACTCTACAGTTTTAAAAAAGTGCCAGAATTTGAATACTTTAGAAGTAACCATACCGAACAGGACAAAGAAGAAAAAGAGATATACAAAAGATTATTGAAGGGAAACAGAGTGACTCTCTCTCGCTCTTCAATCCTGACCCCCCAGGGGGAGTGTAGTGGTCGACGTGATGTCGTTTATTGTCCGTCTCCAGAGATCTCCGTCTCTGGTCATTTCTTTTAATTCATGCATAGGTCTTTGGCATATTCCTGTAATTTGATCTATCCATCTTGTTGGGGATCTTCCTCGTGATCTTCGGCCTTCTACCTTTCCTTGTATTATGAGTCTTTCCATGTTTTCTGTGTTTGCTCTCATAACATGCCCAAAATATTTTAATTGTTGGAAATGGACTTTACTACGAGAGTCGTTGGCTAACTTTTAGCTCTCTTAAAATTGAATTATTTGTTCTACGGTCGGTCCAAGGAATTCGTAACATTCGTCTCCAACAGAACATTTCAGTGGCGTCTATCTTTCTTCTTTCCGATTGTCCCAGAGTCCAAGATTCACATCCGTAGGTCAGTATTGGAAATATTAAGCAGTTGATCAACCTCATCTTTATTGTTCTTGAAATTTGACAGTCCTTCCATACTTTGGTCATTTTTGCTGTGGCAACTTTTGCTAGATCACATCTACGTTTAATCTCTTCTTGTAATGAGCCTGTGTTTGTGATTAATGATCCCAGATATAAGTATGAGCTCACAACCTCGAACCGGTCAATTGTGGATATGTGTGGATGATTGTTGTGTAGTCTATCCACTATCATGATCTTTGTCTTTGATATGTTTAATTGCAGACCAAATATTTGACTTTCGTTTTCGATCAGTCGTATAAGTTCTATCAGCTCTGCTTGACTATTTGCAAGCAGGGCTGTGTCATCTGCGAAACGTAGGTTGTTTAGTTTATGACCATTTATTGAGATGCCCTTTTCCCATCCTTCAAGTGCTCTTCGCATAATATACTCCCCATATATGTTGAATAATTGTGGAGATAGTGTACATCCTTTTTGACACCCCGTTCTGGATGAAATTCGTTCGAAAGTGTGTCAAGTACTTTAACTGATCCAGTAGTGTGTTCATATAGTTCGGTTATAAGCGTAATTAGATGTTGTGGTACGCCTACTTCTTTTAGTATTCGCCATAAGTGTCTCCACTTAACCTTGTCGAACGCTTTACGGTAATCTATAAAACTATAGTGGGATGTTGAATTCCCTAGATTTCTCGATTATCTGTCTTATATTCAGCAGGTGTTCTCGAGTGCCTCTACCTTTGGTAAATCCAGTTTGCTTTTGTGGAATTTCTCTTTGAAGGAATGTTTTCAGTCTCTCATTGATTATATGTAGCATTATCTTGCTGGCATGGGATATAAGAGAGATAGTTCTATAATTGTCGCATTTATGGAAGCTGCTTTTTTTATGTATGGTCGTTATTGTAGATTTTGTCCAGTCTTCAGGCCAATGTTTGGAATGCCATATTTGATTACAGAGTAGATGAAGTAACTTTACGCCAGTTTCTTATGTGGCTTTAAGCATTTCTGCTGTTATCATATCTGGATCTGGTGCTTTGTTATATTTGAGCTTGTTGATAGCCTGTCTTACTTCATTTTCGACTATATCAGGTTCTTCTTCCACCTCGTCAGAGATTTGGCTAAGAAGCTCTTGGCGTTGATCATCTTTATATAGGTCCCTGCAATACGATCTCCATGTCTCTGCTATGTCTTCTCTGTTTGTCCTCAGGGTTCCAGTGTTATCTTCAATGGCCTAAGTTCTGGCTTTGAAGTCTCTTGTCAGGTAGCAGAGCAGTAAACAGAGTGACAGGATCACTAAATTCATTATTGAAAGTAAAAAATGTGCCAAGAACAGCTAAACTACGAGTCTGCGAGACAGTAATTAGACCCACAGTGATGTATGCTGGTGAAACGTGGACTATGAACCAGCAGGAAGAAAAGAAAGTAGAAATCTGGGAAAGGTGCTCAGAAAAATCTTCAGAGGAATAAAGACATCAGAGAATATTTGGAGAAGACGAACAAATAAAGAAATACAATATGCTACGCAGTGATTTTTTCGGCAGCTTTTCACCATCTTGTTTTTTAGAATATACCTAAAATATAAATTATAAGAAAAACGATAAAATATAAAAGATAGATTATGATCGTCTTACATCTTTTTCTTTTTAAGGTGCCTTCTCCATTACTGAAGTTTGGCTATAACTACAGCAAATTGCTCTCTATCTTGAACTGTTCTTAGTATCGAATGTGTATCCATGCTTGTCCAGTCTCTTACATTCTTCAACCAGGAGCATTTTCTTCTTCCTGGACCTCTTCTTCCTTCCACTATACCTTTCATTATAAGTCGTAGGAAGTTTTATATTTCTCCTCTGTAAACATGTCCTAGATAACTCGTTTTTCTGGTTTTTACAATATTTAGGAGTTTTCTCTCAATACCCATTCTTCTTAGCACCTTGTTGTTGCTCACGTGCTTTGTCCAAGAGATCTTCAGCATTTCGAAATACCCAAATCTCAAAGGCTTCTATACGTCTCATAGTTGTAATTCCGAGAGTCCATGTTTTCACTCCGTACTGCAATATGGAATAAATAAACGTTTTTACAAATTGGTATCGGATATCCAACGAATACTCTAATTAACACTACAACCAATAATCGCCCAATCTCTTTTTCTTTTCATCATTTGAAATCTGCAATGAGTCGTGCAACGTTGCTAAATCAGTACTACTAGGGCTGATTGGTTGTTTGTTAACTTGTGGACAACCCAGATACCAAAGAATATAGACGCTTATCTATATTCTTTGCAGATACGGTTTGTTTTCGAGTAGGGGCGATTGTGTGTATTCGTCTGTATTCGATTGTATGTGCGATTCCCTGTAGTCAAAGTCCTTTTTCGTTTTCTACGTCGTCTTCATTTTTTCCGTCCATGTTTCGGGGTTTAATTTTTGAATTATTTGCAGTGGGTTTTTTTACAGCTGAAAGGAGCATGCTCTATGCCCCAACCCCCTATCAGAATTTTCTGTTAGGGTTTTCTCACTTAGTCAAGAGTATCTAGTAGAAGGAAATATAGTGACCCGTCTGTCCTCAGAAATTTGATAGCCATTTAGGTTTGGAAGAAACAATAGTTAGCAAAGAGAGGCTGATAGGACAAATTAAAGTCAATTTACTCAAGACATGTTGAAGAAGGGTGAAATGTGAAGGGTTGTGGTCCGCCAGATGCGTTTCATATGCGTATGAGTGTTAATACACTTTGTGTTCTCGCTCATACCTCGGATGTTGATTACAAACTGTATGGCTCGTCCAGCATACCATAACATGAGTTCATGTCAGTTTTACCATGTAGACACCCCAACTCCATGGCCTGATCTGGTTATTAAACAAGATAATTACACTGAAAATGTTATACTTCATTGTAAAGTTTTTCAAATTAAATACTAGTACTCGGTTATCTCAGTGCTAGTAGTACTAATGCAGTTGAAAATTACCGATAATCTAATCAAATTTTTGTATCTAATCTATCTAATCAAATGTAATTATTGGATTTGTACTATTTTGGTCTAAAAGGTTTTTTACATCTGAAATTTTACATCTTCTTGAAGTCTGCATAAACCAGTACTACTTTGAATTTAATAATAAAATATATACAAATAACAGTGCAGGACTTATAATGGGTAATCTTCTAAGCCCATTGTTATCAGATATTTTTATGGATCATCTAGAGACAAAGATTTCAAAACATCCCGTATTCAAACAGTTTTTATATTGGCGGAGATACGTAGACGACGTACTGTTATGTTTCACAGGAACTAACATGCAACTCGACCAATTTTTATCGTATATTAATTCACTTCATAGTCATATTGAATTTACAATAGAAACAGAACAAAATCAATTCATAAACTTTTTAGATTTAAAAATTAGCAGACTTCAAAACATGACTTCTCCATATTTCATAAACCTACTCATACTGACACGACTATACACAATTCATCATCCCATCCAACACAACATAAACTGGCAGCTTATCATAGTATGTTACATAGATTAACAGAAATTCCGATGTCAAAATACAACTTTGAGACAGAATTAAATATAATTAAGCAAATAGCAGTAAACAACGGATACAACGAACGAACAATTAATAAAATGTTAAATCAAAAACTACACAAGAAAGCCCTGAAATTAGTATTTCCACCACCAGAGAAAAAACCCAGTACCTTCTGCTCGATTACATATACAGGCAAAATAACAACAAAAATTGCCAAACACATAAAAAAGAAAGGAATAGCACCAGCTTTCCGAACAAATAACAACCTAGGCAAATATATTAGAAATAACAAGAGCCAAAATAAAAAACACTTAAATAGTGGTTTGTACAAACTTCAATGTGGCGACTGCCCAAAAACTTACATCGGTCAAAGGGGTAGAAACTTTGATAAACGAATAGCAGAACATAAAAGGGCTTTCAAGAATAGAAAAACAGATTCGACATACGCACTCCACCTTCTAGATCATAATCATTCTTTTAATGACAAATTTAAAATTCTACATATTCAAAATAAAGGCCTTAAGCTATCTTTGTTAGAATCTATAAAAATCAACAAATTAAAAAACACAGAAATAATTCTGAATGACCAACTTGAGACAAACAGTTCTCCCCTCCTTAACCTATTTCATTAGAGACTATAAATTTGTAAACCCAAGCCAAAAATCGATCACTTGATAAAGGCAATCAGCCGAAACAGCTGTAGTGATAAGATTTAAAATAAATTTTGTGGAAGTTTGAAATCAAAGTTTTCAGTGTTTTATTGTTACATAAACTGAATTTCCATCAAGTAACGGTCGAATCCATCAATTATGTCAAATTTTTGTCAAGGAAAAAAATTTTAACGAATGATTTTAGAAAAAAATATATAGAATCTATTAAAATGATTATTTCATAATTTTAATATTTATTGAAAGTGAAATTGAAGCAGTAAAAAAATATTTTGATTAACACACACTTGGACCACTTTCATTTATTTTATAAAAAATGAATTTGTATTTTAATGCTTCGGTTTTTTTTTGACAAAATGTAAAATACCTAAATAAAAAATACTGTAATTTTTATTAGAATATAAAATATACGAGGAGGAATATTCTATTCTAAATACCACAGATCTGAGGCTTGAAAACGCAGTCATAAAAGGCTGCAACCAGTATAAATATCTAGGAAGCATCATATCAGCAGATGGCAGAGTTAAGATAGATGTACAAAACCGAATAACCCAAGGGAAAAAATGCATCCGAATACTGAATTCATTACTGTGGTCTAATAAAATAAAGATGCATACCAAACTTCGCGTATACAGAGCAATTGTAGAACCAATTACCACATATGGTGCCGAATGTTGGACGATGACAAAGAATGAACGAGATAAAGTAGACGCTGTGGAAATGGATTATCTTAGAAGGTAATGTCGAGTATCGAGAATGGAAAGAATCAGGAATGAGGAAATACGAAACCGTACAGGAATTAGAGATACTCTTTCAGATAGAATACAAGGAAGGCAATTACAATGGTATGGTCACGTGATGAGAATGGAGGAGGAGCGGTGGCCAAAGAAAGCCTTAATGTATGTTCCGCCAGAAAGAAGGAAAAGGGGAAGACCACCAAATTCCTGGAAAAGAGAAATTACAAAAACAATGCAATCTAGAGGCTTAGAAGAGGGAGATTGGGGAGATAGGAAAAGATGGAGGCTAAAAATGCGGGAAGCGGCAATCGCCGTAGGACCCTCGTTATATGATGATGATGGAATATTCTATAGGTATCACAATATAGTATAAGGCTTCGTTCGGAAAGTGAAGTAAACCTTTTCGTATGAGCATTTTAAACTAATTACTATTTTGTTTTTCGCTGCAGAAAGTTGTGACACAAATTAGTAATAAGGATATTGAAATAAGAAAGTAAATCCTACATGATAAGGTTTTAATCAACATAAAATTGTACATAATCCCACCAAAATAATAGAAAAATAACTTGGCAGTGAGACTGACTATAGGTCGATTCAGACACATCAGTCGTCACGTCTCGTCACGGTCCTGGCGCCGAACCGAACAATCCGTCATACAAAATATTCTTTAATAGAAATATGGCGCCGGCATACACATTCATCAGGCGACGAACAGTTTCCCAGCTGTCAGATAATTAATAATTCTGTGACCAAACAGGACCGGTTCGGCGCCGGACTGTGACGGACTGATGTGTTTGAATCGACCTTTAATATGTCAAACACTGACAAACCTGCCAAGATAAAGTTGTCTATATTATTCTAAGTCTACAAAAATTGCAATACCAAGAAGATTAATATCGCATTTTTGATTCCAGGTATTTGGCATAAGGTGTTGGCTGATGTATTTCTTAGGTATACCTAGATTACAAAGGTCTTCCAGCATTCTGTCTCTTTTCACACTATCAAAAGCTTGTTTAAAAAAGTCTATATACATATTATATAGGTATATGTCGTATTCATAAGCTTTTTATTGTATTGTTCTTAGTATGAATATGTTATCTGTAGTGGCTCTATTTGGTCTGAATCCATTTTGATAATCACCAATTATATTTTCGGAGTATTCTAATAATCTATTGTAGATTATACCAGAAAGAATTTTGTATATTACATTTAGCAATGTAATTGGCCTATAATTCTGGCATTCCCTCTTATCTCCTTTTTTATATATTGGCTGTATGAGGCCAACTGTCCATTCCTCTGGCATTTGCTCCTTCGTCCATATTAATGGTATTAGGTAATGGATTCTTTCCCAGAGTTCGGATCCTCTATGCTTTAATAATTCTGCCGAAATTCCGTCCGTTTTTGGTGCTTTATTGTTTTTTAGTTTATTTATTATCTGAACTACTTCTTCATAACTCGGATTTTCGATGTGCAGCTCCGCCGTGTAATATATTGTCTCGTTCTGACCATTTTCGTTGTCTGCAGTTAGATTTTCTTCGAAATATTGTTTCCATCTCATTATAATTTTTCTTTTTGCTTGCTTTGTTAAATATTAAGCTGGAATATTTGATGAGGAACAATTAAATAGAGAAAAAAAAACAATTCGAGTTAATATTAGTTCTTAATATTGTTCTGAAGCTATTTTTTGTGGCATTTTAAAATAATTACTATTTAAATGGTAAATAACCGAATATATCGCAAACTGGACATAGACATTAATAAGACACAATTTGGTTTTTGCAAAGGCCTAGGAACGCGTGAGGCTCTTTTTTCACTCAATATACTGATACAAAGATGCCTGGACGTCAATCAAGATATATACGCATGTTGTATTGACTATAATAAAGCATTTGATAAAGTACGACATAAACAATTAAATAATGTCCTGAAATCAAAGAAAATTAACTACAACAACCTCAGGATCATATCAAATTTATACTATTAACAGCGAGCAAAAGTACGTGTTAACGAACAGCTGTCAGAAGAAATTGAAATTAGATGTGGAGTGAGACAGGGATGCGTATTGTCGCCAATTCTTTTTAATGCCTACTCCGAAGAGATCCTGAGAGAGAGAGAGAGAGAGAGAGAGAGAGAGAGAGAGAGAGAGAGAGAGAGAGAGGAGAGAGAAATACAGCTTGCTCCAACTGATTATGCAGGGAAAGATCCAAGGAAAAAGAAGCGTAGGGAAGCGTAGAATGTCATGGCTGCGCAACCTGCGAAAGTGGTAAGGATGTACATCAAATGAACTTTTCAGAGCAGCCATCTCAAAAGTCCAAATAGCTATGATGATTGCCGACCACCGCCGCGGAGATGGCACTTGAAAAAGAAGAAGATTTAAATGGGAATAAGCCACAATTAGAGGTTAAAGTAAGTTTATTGATGTTTCAATTTCCACTTCTGAAATCTTTCCCAAAATACAAACATTAGTAAATAAATTAGTAAAACAATTTACTAATGTTTGTATTTTGAAAACGATTTCCGAAGTGGAAATTGAAACGTCAATAAACTTACTTTAACCTTTAATTGTAGCTTATTCCCAGTTAAATAATAATTAATATTAGTTTTGTATTCGATATAATAAAATTGACTTTTACAAAAAATCATGTCACTCTAAACGTTAAAATTCTTACTATCAGCGCGAAATCATATTTTTAAATAACAAATTGAAAGTTGATAATATATGAGATAAAATATTTATTATATTTTAGTAATTTATTTCATTTTAATGCAGGTTTCACTTTTTTTTACGATGTTACAAAATATTGTTTGAATATTCCTCTTAATATATGAGCAATATTGCAACTCCATTGCATTTAAATTATACAGGGTGAGTGGGGAGGAACGCACCAAACTTTAAGACTGTATAATATACGTAAAAATAAGTAAAAATAACTCATATGTTGTTATTCGATTTTCATTTGTTTTCGAGTTATAGCGATAATAACACAAAGTTGTAACTTAACATTAATTTAATGTTAAATGTTCTTATAATAACTTTTCAAAAATACCACCATTGACCTGTAAGCATTTTCTGCTTCGTCTATGAACATTCAACGTTGCTCTTCTGATTGCGTCATGGTTTGCTCTAATTGTGGCTGCAACATTTTTAATGTGTCGAATTAGTGCATCGCGAGTGTCGACTTTTACCTTGTAAACTTCATTTTTAAACCAGCCCCATAAAAAATAGTCTAATGGTGTTAGGTCTGGAGACCTCGGAGGCCAACTAATAGGACCATTGCGACCAATCCAACGCCTTGGAAATTTTGTATTTAAATGTTGCCTGACCTGACGAGCAAAATGTGCAGGAGCTCCATCCTGCTGATAATACATTTGCATTCTGATATTTAGTGGAACGTTCTGTAGGAGTCCTGGCAATTCATTCTGTAAAAAATTCAAGTACTCCTCTCCTGTAAGGCGGTTCTCAAATATGAAAGGGCCAATTAAATAACCGTCGATCACACCACACCACAACGTTTACCGAAAATTTGTGCTTAAAACTAGCTTCAATTGTTGCATGTGGATTTTCATCTGACCATACATGTGAGTTGCGGCTATTATTAATACCGTCTCTGGTGAATGTTGCTTCATCGGTAAAAAGTATGCGGGATATAACACGACGATTATTATTTATCCATCGACAAAATTGCATACGGCTGGCATAATCTTCTGGTTGTAGGTGCTGTACACGTTGTAGGTGGTATGGATATAAACCTTGCTCGTGAAGTGTGTTAATTACTCTCGTTTGAGGAATGGCTAAATGAGTACCGATTCTTCGTGAGCTGATCCCTGGATCATCTTCTACTGAATCCAGAATATTTTGTATTTCTTGTAAACTTTGTCGGGGAGCACGTTCTGATATTATTTTATAACTAGGAAGCGTTCCGGTCTCGCATAGTTTGTTGAAAACTCTAATAAATACATTTTCATCTCGAGTTCTCCGATTTGGAAACCGTTGACGATATTCTTCAACAGCAGCTCTACCGTTTCCATTACAAAAGCCATAAACAAACACCATATTTGCATAATCACTATTTGACTAAGTATGTGGCATTTTGCAACAACTTTTTTTATACAAACTGTCAAATAGACATTAAATCACGTTGACACTACACTATTATGACAGTTACCTAATTATTAAACGAATCACAGATACATGTTACAGCAATGTGATAAGTAGCAGTAAAATTACAACTTTGTGTTATTATCGCTATAACTCGAAAACAAATGAAAATCAAATAACAACATATGAGTTATTTTTACTTATTTTTACGTATATTATAGTCTTAAAGTTTGGTGCGTTCCTCCCCACTCACCCTGTATATTATCGGTTTTTTTATAGACATATGCCACTCTAGAAATATCTCGATTGTCTAGAGCGTATTCTATATACAGACCCATCCAAAAAAATCATAATTAGATAGACCACAGAATCGTCTATGGAAGGAGTTGGGAGAAGCCTATGTCTAACAATGCACGAAAGGACGAAATCCTACCTCAGAATAGGATAGTATGCAAAAAGGCAAACCGAAAGCCGAATGAATTGAATAGCGATGATGATGATGACGATAAAACTCCCAAGGACTCTAGCAGACACTTTCCCAAAATCCATAAGACCATATTTTGTCTTGCCATGTCAATAATACATTACAGTTTCTATGAACAGTATTAATAATAAACATTTTCTTTTTTTAGAGACCTTGGAGAATCATGCTTTGGAAATAGTGCCATTCCCAACGACTTCGAGACACTTTGTAAGCAAGCGTACACCGTTGTCAGATTGCTAAGCGTAACACACACTGGTAAATTAGAATACAGCTATTTCCCAGTTCCCAGCACTTGCGTTTGTTCGTACAGAAAACTTAATGATTATGGTTAGGATAAACAATTTGATTGTATCGTTAACACCGTGTTCAATTTGCTGTTCTCTTTAATTCGAGAGAGCTGACAAGCTTGGTTTAGAACAATACATATGTGTGAATTTTTTAAGTGATAAAAACCTTTTATTTATTTTAGTTATAAGTTTGCGGTATTATTAAAATAAAAAGTAACTGTATATTCTTCTTTTTATTATAAAAACCTCCGTCACCAACAACAAGGGATTCGTCAGCACAGACATTATGGAAACTCTGTCTCATTTGGTGCATCAACATAAGGTCGCCCATTCCTTCATGAAATAATTCAGCTCGGAGAAGAACTTAAGAAAACAAACTCAGAACCGAAAGGTGAAGTAAGTTGCTGGAAGAACTGGGCATGGCAAAAAATATCTGCCATGTGTGGAAATTGCTCATCATCATCATCATAAGTAGCTCGACAATCCGTTGTGATTCCTGGCAACTTCTTTCCATCTTTCGTAACTATATATTTCCTAACAGATTTCATTGATTCCTGGGGTTTTATTGTTTCATAGGGTAAGGAATCCTAAGGTATTAGGGTTCCTTTGAGGTTTAGGATGGCATTTGACGCTTCTTGACAAATGAATTGACATGCAGTAAAAAATGTTGGCCAGTTTGAATGTGGAAAATTTGAAGAAGATAATTTAGATATATAATAAGTAATTAAAAGATATATAACTAAATAAGGTCATAGTTTTACTTGCCTATGCAAAAAAAAGACTCTATAATAGGAATTATCTCTTGCAAAATTAGAAATACTTATATATTGGTTTTTTAATTAATTTCTTTCATTTCTAATTCCCGATATATCTTCTTTTTTCTTTTCTCTATAGCCCTTTAATTATTATATAGAAGCCAAAGGATACAAGTGCAATTTTAAATAAAATGGAGTTAAGTGTACTAAGTAGTTGCTATGGAGTCAAATATTGTTGTGGCAAAGGATACAAGTGTATCACTGAACAGTGCTGCAATCTAGCGGATGGTATAAGTACTACCTCAAATATTAGTTGTTTTCCTGAGAAGCCAAGAGGTATAGCGCCATTTGTACCTCTTGGCCTCCAACTGACTGTCATCAGAGTTGTTTTTTTTGCTGTCGTATTGTATTTTATTGTAGATGAAGAAGAACAGGAGTCTCAACATAACCTCTTTAAACCTCTTTAAAATTCTGTAAAGCCCATAGTTTGTATTTATAAAGGCTATGAATCAGAATATTATCAGATAAAATTAGCGCATGTCTTATTTTTTCAGACGACTCAGATGCAGATTCTACATACCAGCCATCAATCTAGTAACAGTGACAGTGAATCCGAAGAAGAACCTGAACAACCTAAACCAGGACCAAGGAAAGAACATAACAAACACCCCGGTAAAAAGAGGCTGAGAAGGTCAGACAATTTGGCACGGGTACGTTGCAAAGCAGGCAAGAAATGGCACATTTATACTGACCGAAAAGAAACAGTGCATCGAGCAAAGCGTATGGAAGAGTTTAACCATAACTTTAGATATGGTTGTAATACAAATATTCCTAATGACAGATGTCAATCTATTTTGACAGTTATTGAGGACTTGGAAGCTGTGATCTTCAAACTTATGTTTTATGTTCTTGCATTAGCCCAAATCCTGCAAGAAAAAAACCTAATGCGAGCTATGTGAAGAGAACAAGCTCTACATACACATTAGAAGGGTATGAAGTATGTAATGCTTTTTTTATGAAAACCCTTGATGACAGTAATAAACGAATTACTATTGTTATAATGAAAAAAATGACCAGCATAAACTCGGTTTCTTACAAGGACCAAAGAGGTCGTAAAGCTCTATCGAATAAAATAACAGATAAAACCATTTACTTAATCAAAGAGCATTTAAAGTCGCTTCCTAAGTACAGTAGCCATTACTCTAGGATTAGATCTCCAAATGTGAAGTATTTGAGCGTGGAACTGACAATGAAAAAAATCTACACTTTGTATGTAGAACTGTGTATGGAAAGAAACGTAAACCCTGCGAAGGAGAGTTACTATAGGTATATTTTCCGTGCTAATTTTAACCTTTCACTCAAGAGACCTCACATCGATACGTGTGACAAATGTGACACATTACAGAATATTATTAATAATGGTGTTGATCCAGAAAGAGTTGCAACAGCAAAAATTGAAAAAGAATTACACTTGCGCAAGGCACAAGCTGCAAAAAATGCAAAGGATGATGATGCATCGAATTTCAAAGGTGACCCCACTACAGAAGTTGTATGCTTTGATTTACAAATTGATTTACAAAAGACGTTTCCAACTTTAACCTGAAAAAAAGTATACTATGATGATTTTATTAGTCCTAATGTATTGTCTTTATTCTAATTTATTGTCTTTATTCTAATTTATTAAAACTCACGATAATTTATCAAAAGTCTTTATTTTATACTAATTTATTTTACACTTAATAATTACAAATAATTTATTTGCGTTCGAACAATTTAACGCGAGATCGCGATCTTCTTGTTGACTGACTGCTCAATGAAAATCTTTCGTTATTTATTTGAAACCAGCTGGTAAACAGAATGTTGTAGAAAATACGATGTCGTTCTCGACGTAGACACAGCAGCGACTGGTCTAAAAACTGGTATGTTTTTCATCGGCTCGTCCCCAGAAAGTTCGATTGTTGTTTTAGCGAAGGGGATCCAAAGGATGTCAGGTAGATTTTTGACCTAGAAATTACGAGAATCAATACAAAAGAATTAGTCATAAAATATTTACAGTTCTATACGCCATAACATTTAAAATCGTAACAATACTATAGCCGTCAATTTTGGACTTGCAATTTTTGTTTGCACAATGTTTGCACTGGACAGACACGGATGTTTTTGTGGCATGAAGACCAAGGTAATCGTCGTTGCAACGAAATTGCTTCCTGCCTTTGGAAATACATCTAGACACTGCCACCAATCGTTAAGCACATAATTCTGTACAGTGACAACTATGGTGGCCAAAACAAAAGTCATTATATTGCAAAGTTCTGGCATTATGTAGTCCAAATGTTACAAATTGATTCTGTTGACCACAGGTTTCTGGTAGTGGGACATTCATCTATAGAATGTGACCAAGATTTCGGAATTATCAAAAAAGCGAAAAACAGAAACCATCACCAGGTTTATATACAAAGTATGTGGACCGACGTCATAGTGAAATCTAGTAGGAAGTTCATGATGACGCAAATAGAGGATGATGACTTTGTGTCTTTAGATTCACTAGAACCTTACTTTAGGAAAAATGTACCAGGTATCAGTAAAATTCAGCGTATGCATTTTGAGAAAGCATATCCATACACACTGTTTTACACAGAAAGCGTCAACCTTCCTACCTTTTACCAGCTGAACATGAAGTCCTTAAGAGCTGGTCGACCTCTCAACGAACTCCCGTTATAAGCAGCAACAGAAAACAAGCCAAAAACCAAGAAACTTAAATTTGACAACTTAAAGTCACTTTTGCCATACATTTTCCCTATCTACCACGACTTCTTCAACAGCTTACAATACGCTAATGAGCCTAACAATGTTCCTGTCGAAGATAACCAGAATTCTTTTGTTCCCCCAGATGCTGAAGAGCCAGGAAATATTTTTGATAGCGAGTCCGAAAGTGATTGTTATATTTCAGAAATGATAGTATTAAATTGATTTAAACAATTTTGTAACTAATTATTATAATGATTTTGTATTAAATTACATTATTTTCACCACAGTTGTATTTTTTACTCAATCCAAATTTTCATATACAATACAAACCTAAAGGGTTCAGTCAATATCTGGTTCTTTTTTTACCTTATCAAGGATTGTAAAATAAGGGGTAAAAGACAAGATCTAAAACTTATTCTGCAGCTTATGTAACACTCCTAAGTTATTTTAAAAGTGTTTCATGTGTATAAAACAATTACAGAAAACAAGAGAGTCAAACTTAAACCTTCTTTTTCTCTGTATGTTTTAGTGTCTTCAGTGAAGATTCAGAATTTATTTTCTCTTCTATATTATCAAATATCTGATTTTTGTTTAAAACTATATCAGAGTCTATATTGTTAGCTTCTGGCACGAGGGAATGCACAAAAATTATGTCTTTGGTTGGATCTTCTTTATTAACTTCTATTTGTTGTTTCAGGAAGGAGAGCTGAGAGAGTTTCTTTCCTGAGTAATAAATTGAAGTTTTGATTTTCTCTGCAATTGACTTTGCTACGTTGGTGGGTTTATTAACATATTCTATTAATTCTTGCGCAACGTCACCAATAAAATTGTCATTTTCTGTATCTCTTTGTTTCTTGAGAAGAGACGTTTCCTTATTTATACAATCATTTGCAGGCTTTCTTGCTTCTTTTTCTCATTATCAATATTTAGTCACTTGTACTCCTTATAGTCTAGGCGGGATCTGTTTTGGATTGGAAATTTTCGAGGGAAGCTATTTTTTTGCTGGAATCCCTTTAGGATATGCCCAGTATCGATAATCACGATATGCGCCAGTCGCAAACAAAATCTGAAAACAATTGAAAATTTCTCATTTTTTTGCTCCTATTTTCATTTATAATTCGAAAAATATTGATCTTAGAGAAAAAATTATAAGTGATTAAAAGTTTCGTTATTAAATTTTACACAATATTTTGTTAGCTAGAAATTGAAAATTTAATGGTTATTGTTGAAAAAATAACAATAATTGGAAAAAAAAGTACAAAAAAAATGAAGTTAATCCTTTAAATGTTTTCGACTTTCTAACTTGACTTACAAGTTCCATATTCCGCCTAGAAAAACTTTTTAATATGTTTAAAACGTGTGCTAAATTTTGTTAAGATCGGTTGGATAGGTTTTGCATAATAATTTTGCAATCCAGCCTACTGGAAAAAAATCGCAAATTTTTAAATTCATAGTAGGCCCTAAATAATGCCCTCAGATAGTTGCAATTTTTTTTACATATAAAGGAAGTCTCACACTTTCAAACGCTTTCTGAAAAATTCAAATCGGTTTACTAGGAAAGCCTATAAATTTTTTAAAAGTTATAAACATTTTTTAGGCTTATAAACAAATTAAATAACTTTACGAGCTTTAAACATATCAATTTCAAAATGTATACACTTAAAGAACATTAAAAGACGCTTCTTTTAAGAAACAAAAAGATACATTCGGCTTACTGGTTGCCGAGATATTGAAGGTCAAAGTTGGTATACATTTGCCGTGTAACCATAAGTGATAGAGGGCTCGTTTTTAAACAAATACCCTCGTCTTGCCAAATACTTTTTATATGAAAAGTTTTACGTAATGCGCTTCATGGCAACATCCATAAAAAAGACAAATAAAAAACCGTTTTCGCGTAAAATGTCGCTCGGAATCCATGAGAGGTGGTGGTGAGGGACTTTCACTTCAAATGTGAATCAGCGAGTATCAAGTAGGGGACCATCACTTTGTTTAATTTCGGATTTTGAAATATAAACAAAAGTAAAGTGGTCCAAAATCTGTAAGGGCTTGTAAAGTAAATTGTTACTTTTAGTAAACAAATATGTATTTATAAATTGTTAATAAATAATTTGAATTGTTAAATCGAAGGAAATTTTTTTTGTAAAAATCAAACATTTTAAAATAATTAACATTAAAAATAATTTATTTCTGCAGTTTTATCATAATAATGACATTATTTGATTTGATAATATATTTTGATTCGAAAGTGACGTGTATATTGTATATTGACGTGTTATTATACTGCTGTGTAATGCTCGAAATTGTTTTTTTTTTTGAGCTTGCAATTTATACGTTGAAGTAAATTGTTACTTTTAGTAAACAAATATGTATTTATAAATGGTTAATAAAAGATTTAAATTGTTAAAACAAAGGCGTGAAACAAAAATTTTCTTTTCATAAATAATCTTTATTTTGACTCAATCTTCAATAATTTTTTTTAAGTCTTTTTCTTTTTCTGGAAGGACAAGAATCTTCAGGTTTTATTTCTTCCTCAAAACCTTCATTTTCCATTTCAATATCTTCATCCTCGATCTGTAAATTTAATGTTTCTTCTCCTTCATCTGTAGCTATATCTTGTGCCTCCAAAAAATCTAAGAAATCCATCGACTCCATATCCATATCTCGTTCAACTTCTTCCAATATTTTATTGTGATCAATATTTTTACATGTTTGACCATTGCAGTGAAGACAATGGTCAGAACATTTGAGACCATGTTTGATACAACTGCATGTTTTTTGTACAAAGTTTTTTACATTTGCAACTAATATTTCTGAATAATGAGTCAGGTAGTACTTGCTCAGTTTGTATTGGCTCAAGACCATTTTGAGTTAGTTCCCACCCTCACTCAGTAGCATTCAGGTTATTTCCAAGCCACTGCTGTACTTGGAAATATACACGAAGCGAGTGTTGCTCAGCTGCAGATTGTGTAGTTGGCAGCATGGACAATTGAAAATTTTTATTTTTGCAACCTTTTTTAAAGCACAAGTAGCGAATTTCATTCAATGTAAAATCGCACTTTGAGTGGCCCATATACAATGCCGATATAATTTTGCATCCGCTGCGTTTAATTTCTTCCTTAGTTGCACTTTTTTCATTAAAAATGGTTGCTTCTTGTCATATATAATTATTTGTTGAAACCAATTTAACAATTTTGCTTTTTCCTTGATAAAAAAATGCAGAGGTTGTATCACAACCAGAAAATGCGTGTAAAAAGCCCACTAAATTTTTTAACGAAGATTTCGTAGATTCACTTATTTTAAGTGCATTATTGAAAGAGTTGTAGTAATAAATTTCTTTCGATTTTTTTCCTTTGCTAGGTTTCCAGAAAAAAATATTAAAATATTATTGGTATATTAAATAAATGGTAATATTAAAATATTACCAGAACATCAATATTCTCTGCAATTATAAAAACTGGCTTGTTATCTGAGGCTAATATATACTTAATACTCGCCGATTCATATTTGAAGTGAATGTCCCTCATCACCACCTCTCATGCATTCCGAGCGACATATTACGCGAAAACGGTTTTTTATTTGTCTTTTTTATGGATATTGCCATGAAGCGCATTACGTAAAACTTTTCATATAAAAAGTATTTGACAAGACGAGGGTATTTGTTTAAAAACGAGCCCTCTATCGCTTATGGTTACACGGCAAATGTATGCCGACTTTGACCTTCAATATCTCGGCAACCAGTAAGCCGAATGTATCTTTTTGTTTTTAAAAAGAAGCGTCTTTTAATGTTCTTTAAGTGTATACATTTTGAAATTGATATGTTTAAAGCTCGTAAAGTTATTTAATTTGTTTATAAGCCTAAAAAATGTTTATAACTTTAAAAAAATTTATAGGCTTTCCTAGTAAACCGATTTGAATTTTTCAGAAAGCGTTTGAAAGTGTGAGACTTCCTTTATATGTAAAAAAAATTGCAACTATCTGAGGGCATTATTTAGGGCCTACTATGAATTTAAAAATTTGCGATTTTTTTCCAGTAGGCTGGATTGCAAAATTATTATGCAAAACCTATCCGACCGATCTTAACAAAATTTAGCACACGTTTTAAACATATTAAAAAGTTTTTCTAGGCGGAATATGGAACTTGTAAGTCAAGTTTAGAAAGTCGAAAACATTTAAAGGATTAACTTCATTTTTTTTGTACTTTTTTTCCAATTATTGTTATTTTTTCAACAATAACCATTAAATTTTCAATTTCTAGCTAACAAAATATTGTGTAAAATTTAATAACGAAACTTTTAACTACTTATAATTTTTTCTTTAAGATCAATATTTTTCGAATTATAAATGAAAATAGGAGCAAAAAAGTGAGAAATTTTCAATTGTTTTCAGATTTTGTTAAATAAAAAATTTAGCACAGGGTTTGCGACTGGCGCATATCGTGATTATCGATACTGGGCATATCCTGAAGGGATTCCAGCAAAAAAATAGCTTCCCTCGAAAATTTTCATTATGGTCTGAATTTCTACAGATGCCGCCTAGTCTATTAGCTTCCAGGCTCCTCAACTAAGCCTTGTATAAAATATATCGATTTTGTTTGAAAACCATTTGCGCCTCATTGCATCACACCTCTAATTCGTCGCCCTATGTCTTAACATACGGAAATATGACTGATATATGTAAAGTAGGCGACAATTAACGATGCATTTAACAATTAAAAGGTGATGGCAAACGATCGTTTAAATTTTGAAATTAATTTTGTAACAAATATTCAAATTATTGTAGCAGGAACTACGAAAGCTACCGCCGAGTGAAAGTGGCCGGTCAGAAAGTAAAAAAATATTTAAATGCGGAGTTTTTATTAAAAATAAAATTAATGGAAATCATTCGTAATAATAGTTAGTATGAATATACAATGGTCGGTATAAATATTGAAATTCATCGTATTATGTGCTAACCATGCGGCAATAATGATACGTTGGTTGTCCTTGTTTTGGTGAATGACATTCTTGTGTGGTAGATATTGAACTGAATCGAAAGACACGTATGAAAGTGAAATTGAAAAAAAAAATAATATATTAAAATAATATAGAACAGCTCATATCTGAGTCTTCTCCTGACTTTCTATGCCTACAAGAAACAAACTTCACTGATAAATATTCCGGACAACTTAAAAATTTTACAGGTTACCACTATATTCGAACTACCCAACTTCGTGCCAGTGGCGGAGCATCAATTTTTGTTTCCACTGATATTTTCCATAAAGAATTTCCGCTAAACACAAACCTCGAAGCTATAGCCGTTACAGCTTGGTGTCCCTACAAAATTACAATTTGTTGCATATACATCCCTCCAAACTACTGTTTAATAAGTTCCGATCTTGAAGATTTAACTTCTCAGCTTCCTACACCTTTTATCTTAGTAGGTGACTTTAATGCCCATAATACTATGTGGGGATCCGAAAACACATTTGGAAGAGGTAAAACAATCGAAAATTTTCTAAATAACGTAAATATAAACTTACTAAATTCAGGAAGTAGTACATACTTTCACATCCAATCGGGTAGTTTCTCTTCCATAGATTTATCTTTCTGTAATCCCGGAATATTTCCTTTACTTTCATGGTACACATTAAACAGTCTCTATGATAGTAATCATTTCCCTATCCTCATCACTGACCAGTCAAAAATGCCCTCAAGAATTATAACAAAATGGAAAATCACTCAAGCAAACTGGGATCTTTTCAGAACCACTGTTAAGGGAAAAACCGATGAATTACTTTTTAACAATGATATAGATACAGATGTAAAACTATTAAATAACTGTTTAACCGAATCTGCTGAGGAATGTATTGGTAAATGCGCGATTGATCCTTCCAAGAAACCTGTTCCGTGGTGGAATGAGTCGTGCAAAATAGCTGTCAAACAATGCAAAAAAGCATTAAATAAATTCCGGAAGACCCGTACCACCACGGATTTAATAAATTTTAAAAAACTTAGGGCCAACTCTAGGCGTATTTTAAAAGAAAGTAAGAAAGCCTCATGGAATCAATACGTTAGTTCAATCACAAAAGATACTTCTCCCGCGCAAATGTGGTCAAAGATAAGACGTATGAAAGGTCATAATACTTCCAGCAAAATAGCCGCCATCTCCCTGCAAGATCATACAGTTACCGATGATCAACATATTGCAGATATCTTTGCCTCTCACTTTTCAGATAAGTCAAATATTCCGAATCTTCCCAATAACTCAGATACCAACATTTCCAGCCCCAAAATATTTTCTAACACCAGCTCTATGAATCTTCCTTTTAATCTCCTAGAATTAAACGAAGCCATATCTTCATTAAAAAACTCAGCAGCCGGTCCTGACGATATCCCATCAATATTTTTAAAAAATCTCCATCCAGACACACATCTCAAACTGCTAGAGTTGTATAATAAGATCTGGTCTCAAAACCAGTTCCCAACGTTATGGCGACAAGCAACTACAATTCCTATTAAAAAGAATGACTCATCTCCAAATCTTCTAAAATCATATAGACCAATTTCTCTCACTTGTTCACTATGTAAACTGTTAGAAAAGATGGTCAATAAACGCTTACTATGGTATCTAGAAAGAAATAATATTCTTGACCCATTCCAAACAGGTTTCAGATCAAATCGAAGTACAATGGATAACCTGGTCACATTACATACTGACATTGTTAATGCATTTTCGAATAGAAGCGAAGTCATAGCAGTAACTTTAGATATCCAAAGTGCCTTCGACACTGTACAAAGACCTCTAATTCTAAGAAAATTAACGGAATATAATTTAACTGGTAACATTTATTTATTTTTAAAAAATTTTTTAACAAGTCGATATTTTAGAGTATTAACAAATGGAAAAATATCAAAACCACACGCTTTGGACAACGGTTTGCCTCAGGGCTCAGTCTTAAGCACTACCTTATTTTTACTTAGCATGAATGACTTTTCCTCATATATAGAACCACCAGTCAGGTACTCGATATATGCTGATGATATTATATTATACTGCCGAGGCAGAGTCACAGCTACCACAAGCACTTTGCTACAAAACACAATAAACAAAATAGACACCTGGTCTACGCGTGCTGGATTTGTGTTTTCAGCTCCTAAATCCAAAGTAATTCACTTTACCAAAAAGCATAGACCTAATCCACCTTCTATAACTCTAAACGGACTTCGTTTACAAACAGTTAATTATTTGACACTTCTTGGTATCACCTTTGATAAAAAGCTTATCTGGAGACAGCATATTCAGAAACTTAAAGGAAACTGTACCCAAAGAATCAATTTACTTAAATCTCTTGCTAGCTTCTCTTGGGGAGCTGACGAAGAATCTCTTCTTAAAATATATAGAGCGTTAATTCGCTCTAAGCTAGATTATGGCAGTATTCTTTATATGACATCTAGTAGCTCCCTACTAAAGTCTCTAAACACGATTCAAAATACATCCCTACGACTATGCCTCGGTGTTTTCAAATCAAGCCCCGCTGAAAGTCTGTGCGTTGAATCTTCAGAGCCACCACTCCATCTAAGAAGGCAGCAGCTTCTACTTTCATACTTTGTAAGAATATCAGCAAACCCAAGTAACCCGGTAATAAATCTAATCAATCCCATAGAACCTCCCCCAGTAAACGCTTCCAATCAGTCTCTCACATGACCACAAATATTATCTCCTTTATTAGATTCCATCAACCTCTCCAATACTACTTCTATTTATACCCCCAAGACAGCTCCATGGATGCACAATCTTCCAATATTCAATACAGATTTATGCAGATTCGACAAAACAGAAACCCCAAACTTAATCCTTAGAAAATCCTTCCAAAACATCCTTAACTTAACACAATTTGATGAAATTTTATACACCGATGCGTCCAATAATGAAGACTGTTGTGGCTCCGCTGTGTCCACACTGACGACGACAATAAGCTCTGTGTGATTGCCTAAAAGTTGTAGTATCTTTACCGCAGAATTATATAAAATACTCCAAGCATTAAAGACTTCAATCCGTCCTACTTCAAATGAAAGCATAAAAATCGCAATTTGCACTGATTCTCTTTCCTCGATTTATTCAATAAGATACATTTTCTCGAAAAACCCAGTAGTCCAGGAAATCCACACTATCTGTAACCAACTATATTCTGCTAACATAAAAGTCATAATGATCTGGACTCCATCTCATGTTGGTATATTGGGAAACGAAAAAGCAGACCAAGCGGCTAAAGCAGCATGTTCTTCTGACATAGCCTTCCAAGAGGTCCAAATCCATACGGATCTTAAAATATTGATAAAACAAAAAATCCTCAGCTCATGGGCGGACCTGTGGAGTAAAACAAAAACTAAGCTCCATGAAGTTCAGCCCAACTTATCTCGCGTCAATATCTCCTCTATGAACAGGAAAGAAAAATCAGTTATTCACCGACTACGAATAGGGCATACACGCCTCACTCATGGATACCTTATGGCATCAGAAAACCCTCCAGTATGCCACTACTGTAATAACGCCCTTTCCATCAAACACGTGATAGTGGACTGCTGCCAGTATGACTCTTCCAGAAACAAGCACAGCCTAAAAGGAAATCTAAAAGACATTCTCAGTGTTCCAAACCGTTTTGACAGTGTTCTTAGATTTTTAAAAGAAACAAGTTTATTTCAGCTAATATAAACAGTGCATAGTGATAAGCTTTATTGTTCTAACCTTTCTATAAAAAAAAATGTTCATATTAAATTCTTGTACCTATACCTATATAAAATATGTATAATGTTGTAAACTACTGTACCCGTGTCAATGACCATAAGCTGTCGAGACACGTTAATTTTAAATAAAATAATAATAATAATAATAATATACATAAGGTACAAAGCATCAACAATATTTACCTTACAGAAATATCCTTCGCTTTCATTGCAAAACGGATTGGAAAAGCTAAAGAATTAATTTCAGTCAATCATACTATGATCTTTTGTCCAGGTATTTTATTATGTTTCATGTCTTTCAATACCATCTTAATTTCTGTTTCACCTTTAATGTACATTCATGATTGTAAATTGTTTTAAAAAAGCCAAAGAATTATCAATAATAATAGTTGTCGTTTGAGATAGATGTTATAAGACTCTGACAAATTACGTAAAAAACACATAAATTATTCGTCGTACATTTATTTTAATTTTTAACTGGACACTGCTTCAGCAGTTCTCAATATTTTGTCACTTGCGCCACATACAGTAATTTTTATAATACCAGATAATCGCAAACTAACCAATCACCACGAATAAATCAGTCAAATTTTTCTCAGTTTCATCTGCAGATCGTTTCAAAAACCGTCTAAGGGGGTTTGTTTCTTACTCCTTTTCAGAATATTGCGGAAATGTGTTAAGCAGGGGTTTCGTTGAACAATAACGATGCACGACCAGTTGTAACTTTTTCCGGTTGATTTTTATCCACGAACTCTGCAACTTTTTCCCACATTCCTAGGATCTTATTTATATCTCTTGTAGAGACACGTCTTCCAATTCTGGCTTCTCTTCAAAACTAATTTTTCCTTGAACGTGAATGTAGTTCGTCTAAGTTCTAATGTAGTTTCTTAGACTGTTCCTCGACAAGTTCACTTTTCTTTCATCCACCTCCAGACCCATGGATTTTCCAAGAGAAACAATCTCATCTACCATTGACACTTCAGGTTCCAGTCCTTAGCAGGCCCTTCCATCTACAGCCTCAGGCCACAGCTTCTTCCATGCAGAGGTTAAGGTCCTTGTTGTAACACCAAGCCAGGCCTACTCAATAATTCTTGGCGAGGTAGGTAGAGAATCTTTATAAACTTGAACTCTTGGAGTAAATCATCTTCGAGATTTGGAGGGTGAGAAGAGGCATTATCGAGGACAATAAGGATTTGTATGGGTAGGTTCTTTTGCTGTAGATATTTTTTACAGATATGATGTTTATGGCGAGGCGTAAAGATCTATTACCAGTAGTAGAAGTACAACATTTGGATCACTATAGATAGAGATAGAGAAATCAATGTGTTAGAGAGAGAAGTACCTTTTAGTGAGTAAGAGTGAGATAGATGACGTCACAGACATTATGTCGAAGGAATCTCCTACTACCAAAATTCAACTATTGTACGCTAGTTGGCGCTATTTTTAAATTAAAATATTAAATAAATAAATAAATTATTATTAAAATAAAATAACTAAAACAAATAAAGATTGTAGATATTTAGTGCCTAAGAACGCTCTTCTTCTTTTTGTCAATTGTCTATCCTTCTTCTTATTCTTTCCGCAACTGCCAATTGTTCTTCTTTTTCCGTAGAGTCATGGACAATAAAGATTGTAGGTATGTAGTACCTAAACGGCTTAACGTAGAGATACATGGACAATAAAGGTTGTAGGTATGTAGTTCCTAAACGGCTTAACGTAGAGAGATATGTGAGGTATCATGTGACAAGTCAGCATCAGTAAATCGCGATTTTTACTTCAATTTAAATTTACTACCTTTTATTTAGAAATCACATTAGAAGTTGTCAAATAAGAGGTATGGATTTGAATAAAAACAGATTCCTAGTATCTCAAATCTTGCTACATATGCTTTTTGGCATATATACGGTTTTATAAAAAAATCACTTTCAATCCCATCTTGGTGGCAAACACCTTTTTATATATACATGCAAAAAATTATAAGAATAAACATGGAAATAGCATAAAAACAAAATAACAATATTAGCAATATAATAAAAAAAAACCATAAGAATTTCTACAGATGCACTCTTCAGGTGACTCGCTTAGTCCAACGCTATTCATTCTAATCATGGATGAAATCATCAATACTATTAATAAAGGAAGAGGATACAAAATGGGGAACAAAGAAATCAGAATACTCTGCTATGCAGATGATGCGGCCCTAATTGCATCCAATGAAGACGATCTACAAAGACTAACCCATAGATTCAACACAAAGGCAAAGGACTTTAATATGGTGATCTCTACACAGAAAACTAAAACAATTGTAATCAGTAAAGAACCAATTAGATGTAAACTGGAAATCGACGGTATCAGCATTGAGCAAGTAATGGAGACAAATTACCTAGGAATTATACTGTCTAGCTACGGAGATGTGGAGAAGGAAGTGAAAAATCAAGTTCAAAAGGCTAATAAAATAGCAGGTTGTCTTAATAACACGATATGGCGCAATCCCCACATTAATACCGACGTGAAATCAAGAATCTACAAAGCAACAATAAGACCAATAATGGCATACACTTCAGAGACAAGACCGGATACCTCCAAAACTCAGCAACTACTAGAAACAGCGGAGATGCGTTTACTGAGGAGAATTACAGGAAGCACACTGAGGAATCGAATGAGGAGTGAAGAGATCAGAAGAAAATGCAATATACCAGAAATAAATGAGTGGACACTGAACAGAAAAAAAGAATGGAACGAACACATAAACAGAATGGAAGAGACCCGATTAGTCAGAATAGCGAGGGACAAATCACCAAAAGGTAGAAGAAGTATCGGGCGGCCACGCAAAAGTTGGAGTGATAACCTCCAATAGAGGCATTAATCGACATTGAACAAGCATTTTGCTTATAAAAAAAAAAGAAGAAGAAGAAGCAATTGTAAAGAACACATCTTGAATACTGGATGAGCTATTTGGTACAAACTGAAATGTCCCAACGGAAACAATTTCGACCCATTTTAAATATTTTGCGCAGTCGAAGGTAACTTCTTACACGTTGAGAACCGCTGGAATAGTTCAAATCAACCGAGGAGAAAGTTTAATTAAATTACGGAAACATGTTTCACAAAATAGATGTGATATTTGTTGATGATGTGAATAATTACAACGATAATATTGTTATGCTATAAAATAATCTGTGTATACCACTTAACAATAACAAACACGATGTAAGTGTTTCAACAGTTGAAAGAAACAGCATACAATGAGTCAGTACAGTATGTAGGTGTCATTGAACGAGTAATTATTTCAGTTTTCGCGGAAAACAATGAGATGATAACTATTTTTAAAGATAAAACTAAGAAACTCTATTACGCAATGAATAAATATATTTAAATTATTAATATGCTATGCACGCCTATGAGTTGTTTTTATACTGACGATGAGCTTCTTGGAGTTCTAAAACATAACTCTTCGATAACTCTCTATACTTCATCTGAAAATTATTGATTGTAAACTTTTTACGACACAACTTGTAGTTGTGTTATTCTTCAATTATTCGAGAATAACTTTACTACCCTCCTTCAACATTTCTATAAGTATTTCTATAAGTGTTCATGTCGGAATATTCTTGTTGATAATGTTCTACAAATTCTTTTCTCAAGACTTCTTTGTACTCATCTCCCTTCTGTCGTATTTTAGTTTGATCTATTGGATTACAATAATTAGTTGGCCTGTTTTTACTGGCTTTCGTCTGTTTAATAGTAATCCTTTACCTTAAAAGGCGATGATCGCTGCCAGTTATGAATCGATTAAGAGCAGTTATTATGTTCCCACAAGAAGTAATCGATCTCGTTTTTCGTCTTTTTATCGGGAGAAATTCACGTCCATTTTCGGTTTGCTGATTTCTTGATGTGTTCGGTATATTCTCAAAAATCAGGAACCGATCATATACCAAACTTCCGCTGTATATTTTCATAAGAACATTTTTTCACCTGTCACTCTTTCACTGCTCATCACAGAAATTAATAAGAATGTACCGTTGTATAAATAATAAGATAAGTATAGTATTTTTTACAATTTATTTATGTTTTGAACTTGACAAGGAATGTATATGAAGTCAATAGGCTTGGTAAACACTGCGGAAGTGGATCACACACGTTGATTGAAACCAGTCTCCAATAATAGATATGGTTTTAACAAGTTTTCTTTAGAAAATGTCAAGCGGTTTGTATCTATAGCTTTTACATTAAGTTTATTCATGTCTAGTTAGTGTTTATTTTAGTATTTTCTGTATAAACAAATCAGTAGAAGGGTAAAATATTAAAACTGTTAAATTTATTAAAGAGTCAATTGTAATTTCTTTTAAAAAATGTAAAAAAGAGATATCTTGGCAGATAATGTGATTTTTGTGTCTCTACATGTTATCAACAGGAAAGGATATTGTTTTGATTGAAAAAACTTTAACCACTCTTACCTTCTGTTTAAAAATTTCTGAAAATTTGCATTTTCGATCAGGCGGATCTGTTTTTAGGTGTAAGTGATAGCGTTGATTGCGATTTTTGCAGAAGAAGTTGCGTAATAACTATAATCAGAATAATGATTGACTCATCCTTTTGCTAAAATAGGTCGAGAATATTCATAAAAACATAATATCATTAAAAAATTATTTATATTTCTTTCCTTGCTTATAATGTTAAAACGATTTATTTTGTAGCAAAGTCGCAAGGAAATAAAATAAAATGCAATCAATCAGTACCGTATGGTTTGCGTATCTGAGATTGTTGACATAAATTCCGTTGATTTTAATGCCTGCATCTTTATCTAAGGCTTCTTTAAAAATTAATTCAGAGTAGATATTAAAATGCAGAGGCGATAAAATACACCTTTGTCTCACTCCAAGTCGTATTTCCACTGCTTCTATCGTATTCTGACCAATTCGTATTTTTGCACATTAATGCCAATAAAAATTTTTGAAATACGGAGGTCTTGGTCTACAGAGGACTTGGTCATCAATTCTTCCATGTTTCAAGACACTTATCAGTTTGTTATGGTTAAGCCGGTCAAATGCCTTTTCAAAGTCGATAGAACACCATTTCTACATATTTGTAGCAGGACTTGCAAACTGATTATTGCTTCTCTGGTTTAAATGTTGTTTTTGAAACTGTAAAATTTATAAGAAATGTTTTATAGGAAATCTTCTTCTTCTTTTGGCATCATAACCCTGAATGGGTCTTTGCCTGTCTGTCTATATCCTTTCATTCAAATCTCCCTTGAGCTCTTCTCTTCCATTGTCTTATATTCATGGTTTTCAGGTCGTCTTCCACGTCATCCAACCATCTCATCCTGGGCCATGATAGTCTTTGACTTTTCACAAATCTTAAAATGTCATACTCTTCATATAGTTCATTATCCTAGTCGTTTCTCCTGATTCTCCATGTGCCGTCTTATATACTTATATACCGGGCCATATACTTTTCTCAGTATCTTTCTCTCGAATGTCCTGAGTTGGGCTTCCTCTTTTTTCGTCATTACCCAGGTTTCCCAACCATAGGCTACTACGAGTCTAATCAAAATTCTGCAGATAGTCATTTTGGTTCTTTTGTCTAATAATTTTTTACTGGAAATACTTGCATTAATTTTGCTACTTACGAAATTGTTCTGATTGATTTCTGTGCCCAGATATGTGAAAGCATCCACACGTTCAATAGTATAGTTGACTATTGCTGTATTATTTTCATTCTCAGCTGTTCTTTTGATGTTCATGTACTTAGTTTTTGTTTTGTTTATTTTAAGCCCTCTTTTTTATGCTTAAGCATCAATTTCCTTGAACGTTTCCATTAGTCGTGTCTTGTTCTATTAATAATGGTGACATCGTCCGCATATGCAGTAATTTGTACTGTTTTGGTGTTTATATGGCCGGTTACATTGGTTTTTCTGATGACTGCTTTAAGAACTAGGTTGAACAGCATGGTTGAAAGTGCGTCTCCCTGTCTCACCCCTATGTTGATGTCAAACTGGGAAGACAGTTCTCCATCCACTCTAAATGCGGCTTTTGAACCCTACAACGTCATTTTTATGAGGCTGATATATTTTTTTGGTATACCTAGATTTCCGAGGTCTTTCAGCATTGTGTCTCTTTTCACACTATCAAAAACTTTACCAACTTTATCAAGTAATAGATTCTTCCCCAGAGTTCGGAACCTCCATATTTCAACAATTCTGCCGAAACTCCATCCATTACTGGCGCTTTACTGTTTTTTAGTTTCTATATTATTTGAACTACTTCTCCATAACGCGGATTTTCAATGTGCTACTCTGCCGTAAAATATATTGTCTTGTTTTGATCATTTTCATTATCTGAATTTAGGTTTTTCTCAAAGTCTTCTTTCCATCTTATTATAATTCTTTGTTTCTTTATTAGTAGTTCTCCGTCATTGTCTTTGCATATTATCAATTTTGGTCTAAATGACTGTGTGCTTTCTTGTATTCTTTTATAGAATTTTCTGCTCTCATGTCTGTTGTTATGTTCTAAGATTTCTTGTACTTGTTTTTTCAAACCCACTCTTTTTTCTTTTGCATATTCTAGTCGCTTGTATTCTCTTTTTGTTATAAAGTTCTCTGATATTTCTTATGTTTCTTTGAAGTTGGTTAAACCTAGCTTGCCTTTTTTCCTTAACTGCAGTTCTGCATTCATCATCAAACCATTTAGCATTTCTTTGCCTTTTGGCTTTTCCTACAGTTTCCTCTGCAGATTCGGTTATTATGGTTTTTAATTGTCTCCATTCTTTCTCTGCAGTATCTTCCTCTCTGATTCCGTTGAGTTTTATTTGGAGAGTATTTTGGTATTCTTGTGTCTTTGTTGGGCTTTTAATTCTTTAACATTCAATTTTTTAATTTGACTATTTTCCTCTTTTGCTACTGTCGCAATTTTGTGCCGTAATTTATCCCCCACAAGATAGTGACCTGAGTCAGAGTCGCCCCTCAATAGGTTCTAACATTAATTATGTCTGTTGCCCATCTTTTTGAGATGAGGATGTGGTCAATTTGATTGATTTCATTGGTTTTATAGGTAATAAATGAGATTTTTTAACGTTTTATGATTGTTAAAAAAAACAAAGCAAAATCAGCTGTACTTCTTAAAGTATGTGTCATTAGCTATCCTTCACATATATTTTAGAATTTTTAAAAACTTAAACAAACAAAATGGACAAACATAAGTTTGTCCATTTTTTTTTTATTTACTGACTTAATTTTTGTTCTTACTCCAGTCATCAGAGACGAAAATGCCACTGAACCTCTAAAAATCCTACAAACAAGCTGAATTTTACAAAAATGTCAATTTTAGGACGATAAGTTTGACAATTTTTTCCTCCGGGCTTTCCGGTAAACTTTTTTGCATTCTCTCGAATGTTTTTAGAATATCTATAGAATTCTGCTAGTTTTGAAAAAACTCTAAAATTTGTTGCTGTTATATTTATTTTGAATTGCGCCACCACTTATCTGGAGTTTGTTTTAAATCTTAGCATTTCAGTCTTCTACTACAAATGCGAACTTATATCTGATATCTGACTGACGAAATATTATCAATGATGGACGATCGAAGATCATTTAAAAACAAAGACCGAACCAAACATTAACAGATTAACCGGCAAATACGAAAAGAGTGTCGCAAAGCTAAAGAACAGTGGCTGCTAGACAAATGTGTAGAAATGCAGGAATTGGAAGAAAAACATGATCGCTTTAACATACATAAAATCTTTAAAGAAGTGACAGGTCATACAAAACCTTGTAGTTTTAACAGTATTGTGAAGGGCAATAAATTCATTACTGATCTCAAAGATCTACTTCAACATTGGAGAAACTATACACAGCAACTATATTCAGAAAACACTAGAAGAAACTCTGAAAGTGAATATAAAAGTGAACCCTTCCCCAAAATATTGAAGTCAGAAGTTGTAAGGGAAATCAAACAGAGCAAATAGAGAAAAGCACCGGGCCCAGACGACACATACATAGAGGTTCTAACAATGTTGAGTGAAGACAATATAGATGCCTTGGTAGATCTTTTTAATAACATTTATGGGTCCGGTTAAATACCACAAGATTGGCTTCAATCAACCTTTATAACAATCCCAAAAAAGTTGCCACCAATTCCGCATGATCAGCTTATTGAGGCAGGTCCTAAAACACTTCTTAAAGATAATTCACACAAGAATATACAACAAATGTGAAAGAGACATTAGCACCACACAGTTCGGTTCCAGACAAGGATTTGGCACAAGAAAAGCACTTTATAGCTTAACTGTCCTACTTCAAAAATACAGAGATCAGCAAAAAGATGTCTTCCTATGCTTTATAGATTACCAGAAAGCTTTCGATTGTGTTAATCATTCAGAATTAGTAAGATTGCTACAGGAACGTTCGATAGATGATATTGGCCTTAAAATCATAAAGAATATTTATATGAATCAAGTGGCACCTGTGACAGTAGGACTGGAATCTACATCATATTTCTCAATGGAAAAAGGTGCACCACAGGGTTGTGTTCTGTCACCCCTCTTTTTTAATGTTTGCTCTGAAACGATTTTCGATAGAGCCTTAAGTGACGCTGAAGATGAAATCAAAATCAAAGGACAGACTATTAGTAATCTTCGCTATGCTGATCATAAAGTCATAATAGCTGAATTCCAAGAAGCGCTACAACGACTAATAGATAGAATAAACGCTGAAAGAGAACGACTAGGCTTGAGGAGTCTTATCGACAAGATGAATGTAACGGTGTTTAGTAGAACACGAAATATGCAATTAAATATAAGAGCAAACAATAAGAACATCCAAATGGTCCCTAAGTTTAGATATCTCGGCAGTTAGATAACTGAAGATCTAGATTCAGACATACAGATACGTAGCAGGATTGAGCAAGCCAGAACAGCATTTACTAATATAAGAACCTTGCAAAGCAACAGGTTCCTTAACTTAACGCTTCGATATCGCTTTGTAAATGTGGGTATTTAGAAGACTATTTAAAATTCCTTGGACACATCACACAACAAATGTCGAAGTATTAAATCGAATGAGAAGAGAACGAGAATTGCTGCCAATAATAAAAAGAAGAAAAACTGCTTATCTGTGTCATATATTTCGAAATTCCAAGTCCAGTTTTTAAAGTTCATTATGGAAGGGAAGATAGAAGAAAAACGGGGCATCCGAAGAAAGAAATACTCATGACTTAAAAATATAAGGGATTGGACAAACCTCGATGCCCATGTACTCTTTAGAGCCACACAAGATCGAGATGAGTGTGCCAGAATTGTCGCCAACATCAACTAATTGGATAGGGCACCATAAGAAGAAGATATCTGATATTTCTCATCATAAACTGTTCACTATTATCTAATAGATATAGAACATCCTTCTGTTATTTATATTAGCAATATAAACAAATAAAAATATTTGTCTGTAAAAAACCCCCACAATGAAGCTCTTATGTAATTTAACCCATTCCATTGAACCCGACAAGGATGCAGCCGTTGGGAAACACATAACTCATATCTTCGGCCGTAATCCTCGATTAGCGTACCAACTTTCCGGTTTCTTATGCATAATTTGTGATCACTACCAAATTTTATCAAATGGGGATGAAGTAACAGTGGGGGTATATAACGAAGTGTGTCAAATACGCCGAATGCAATTTTCAAAGTGAGAGTGAAACTAAGTGTGTGTGAGTGTCACAATCGTATGGTGTATCTTCTTCGCGAGTGAAGTGAATGTGACCTGGACCTCGACTTTGATATCGCGTCGCAACTATGAAGGTGAGTCAATGCAAGTAAAAGTGCTTTCTGTCCGCCGGACAGCTTTCCAAACGTGAACAATTGGACTTTACGTCTACCAATTTATTAGTCGTTGTTTTTAATGTCTTAATTTTTTTGCATGTCATTTTTATAAGTTTAAATACGTTTTAGAAGTTGAAAACTGTTTTTTATTCAATACATTCATAAACCAGAAAACTATTTTCTCGTGATATTCGTTGGTACAGGTATCTAACGACTGCTTTTGATAAATTTGGTAATACCAGTATGTGATAAACAAAATATGCAAAAGGTTAAAAGTCTTTTTTACTTATAAACAATATATAAACAATATAAGATGACTACTTGATTTTAAATACTAAAGATGAAGACCGGTAAACTATATGAAACATTGACAGTTTTACTGAAAAAGTATAGAAAATCCTTTATAATGATGGTTCGTACATTTATTTTTATTAATTTGTTGCTTAACTGTTGCAAAAATAACTTCAAAAGTTGATTTTTTGAAAATTAATAATAACTTTTCTCAAAATGCACAAAAAATTTGATTTTGTTCCAGAATAAAGACCATGTCACAGATATTTAGCTTTAAAAATTTCAAGAAGTTTCATTTAAATAGTTATTCCAAATTGTTAATACTTACCAAAAAGCTTTTATCTACAACGTTATTATGGATAAACTGTTGGGTCTACTAATCAGGAGCTTGGAAGCGTAAAGGCGAACTGCAAAAACACGTTTCTGGAAAATTGAGTATAAAAATTAAAAACATGTTCCTTCCAGAATAGTAAGGGCGAACAAGTTTTATTTTATTAACAAAACTTAAAAGAGGATAAGTTCTTAAGCTAATTATTTGTGATACGTTTGATAAAGGTATAGTTTTCTGGGATTTAGCCGCAATGGCTGTAATATTTTTTATTCTACAAAAATAAACATAGTTTTGTTAACAAAGTATGTGGAAGCTAATAGCAGTAAAATAATTTGCAAAATTCACAAATAATGCTTCAATTAAACTCAATTTGATTTTCATCGCCTACAGTTTCTTCAACTTCAATTGTACTAATTCCTCCACTAATATCTTCTTGTAAAGCAAGCTTGTGAGGCATGGGTGCATAATCAAGAATATCTTCTAAGTCTTTCTTGTTTTCTTCTGTAAGCTCGACAGCACCCTGGTATATGAAAGGAACTATACCATCTAGTTAAAATTTATTACATCGTGAACTTTCTCTCGTCCCTTTTGGAGTATGACATTCGTAGGAATATCCGTGTTTTATGCGATTTGAATTTTAAAGCCCATTTTAAAATCTTTTGAAAATTCGAATATTCTGTCGCCAACATTTGAGATTTGGTTGCTGCTTTTTGAAGAGTATTGAAATCCTTAACCATTTCTCTCGTGGCATTAACAACTTGGTTTTTTTTAGCGTGTGTAATGAAATGGATATAGTGTTCTTTAGAAAATACCTCACAGTCCTTGATCTTTAATTTAATTCAACCAAAATCTCGATCATATCCCATCATGGAATGCCCTGATATTAAAAAAACGTGCTTAATAAGATCAAAGCGATTTGCATGAGTGTGGCGAAAGTTAGACAAAACAACGTTTATGTTCTTATTTTACGCGGCACATTTGTCACTAAAAATTATAACAATTCTCACATGCTTATTAACAAAGTTTTCCAAGTAGTGACTAAGAAAACTAGCTATTTCGCACATTCTGCGTTTAGCGATGGTTTCATCCCATAATACATTCTGGCTGCTCCTGTTTTAAACGTTTTATATTTCTAAGTTGTAGGTCCACATTTTTATTTTGTAATATTGTACGTTGCAGGTAAGTTTAGGCATGGGTAATGCTTAATATAAATCAATACATACAACTTCAGTATTTTCATCCGGGTTGCTTTCGTAGCTTTTCATTATATTCTGAGCAGCTTTCTGCTTTGCTAAATGAACCTTTAGTTTAGTATCCAATTCAGTTATTCTGGGAGAATTCGGATTGCTAGTATTTAACCCATCAAATTCACCTTTAATCTTAGAGCAGGTATTACAATCATTAACAGAAGGAGGCTGAACACCTATATTGAATTCGTTGGTATTTATATTTAGATATTTCGATAGTAGGACTCTACCACAGGCTGTTTTTCAGAATATGTGTTTCTTAGCCTTTCTATATAAACTCCATAACTCCAGTAATTGACGAACCCGGTGGCTTATATTTTCGAAAAGGACTGCTATAGTGACTGGAAACGGCAACAAGAGAATCAATGTGATCTCTGACCAACTGCTTTCTATATCCAACTATTTTATTTCCCCGACTTAGCTTCCCTATGTTATCAACCAGTACAGTTCTTGTGGTAGCCTGCTTGTCTAAAACAACGCGAACACTTTTTTCGATGTTTCACAGTCTTTAGCAGTTCTCTATCTTTGTTGACGCTCCTTAGTACTTCTTCATTAGATTTTCTTGCTGTCCAAGGTATCTTCAGCATTCGTCTATGAACCCACATTTCCAATGCTTCAATTTTGTTCATCATCGATACTTTTAGCGTCCACACTTCTGCACTTTACAAAAGTACAGACCAAACATATCACTTAACCCTTCTTATTTTACGTTTATTTCTATGTCTGGATCTAATCGATCTGTTATCACAGTTCCCAAATACATATGTCATTTTGTGAACTTTCTTTACTTGGAATCCGTTCAATTGAAGCTTTGTATCGGGATGTGGGTCACGACTAAACACTAAAAATTTGATTTTGTTTGAGTTTATTTTAATGCCCATTTCCTTTCCTATCTCGTGAATACGACCAAGCAGAATTTGAAGACCTTCAATATTATTTGATAGATAATATTGAACATTCTAGCTTACCACTTTTGAAAGGTATTGGTTTTGATTATCATAGTTGCCGATTAGGTGAAAGTTATTGAAAATCATATTGATATTGTTCATGCCCAACTTTTTAAAACATGTTTTAGGACACTTACATGGCAGTCCGATTAAGCGCGCAGATATAGTTTTCTTTGTATTTCTTAAAACGTACGCTTTGATACGGTTATAGAGGAGAAGGGGTGAACCTTAAACAAAAACGCAACGGAATCCTATGGGTTTGCCCTTGCTCATCTAGACGATTATGTAGTTCAGTTTCTGACTTGAATGGATTGGTATATTATTTCTTACATAATTTTAGGAATATGAAGGTCGAAACATGCTTACACAAGTATTCTTTAAAGGTTTGTGAGAAAGATGAGACTGTTTTTGAAACGTCCACTTTGCGAGTTCGTCCTTACTCTTCCAAACTCCTGATATATTCTGTAAGCACCAGATTGAAGAAAAAGGCATATTTTATCAAATTAAATAATTAAATCATTCAAAAGTTTATGTTAAATATTGTAAAATAGGTTTTTAAAGGTAGATGAGGTCGTGGTGAGTTGTTACAATATTTACATTATATTTTTTTGTACACCTCATAAAAATTGGTGTAAGAAACACTCACTTCGATATAATTAATAATTAATCTAAATATTAGATTTACAAAAAACTTGCCACTTTCAGGAGAAAATGTATACTTGTTTAGTCTTGCAAATTGTTTCAAATTACCCCCAATTTTGTAAGATGTTACATGGCAGGGGCAATATGTGACACTAGTAACTTTCATACTTTTATCAACTTTATTTATTTATTTATTTTTTATTAAAATACAAACTATTGTGCGACATTTTCAAGAATTATTTAAATCAGTTATTAGACTAATCAAATTGAAAATGTATCTACACAAAAATTGGAGAACCGTCACTGCAAAATTCATGCACCCACCCCTTTTGTATAATACACATTCCTCTTTTGATTTTGAGTCCTCTCAATCTTCATTTTCTAAATCGATTTTTTTTCGAAACAATTGTATTTTGACCGTTTCTCAGTTGCTCTTGCTGTAATAATACTTGCTTTTCACGCGTGTCCGTCAAAATAGCTGTATGTATTTGTTTCCTATTTTGTGCAGTATTTTTTCTGGGTTAAGCTTTGGGTATAGGACGTACATATTTAGCACTAATAAGTCCTGTAACTAAATAGCGAGAAGTTGAAGGTTGTGGATCTTGGTCTGATTCCTTGTTGATAACTTGTGGTGGAATACTTGGTGGTATTCGTATATTTTGTGTTGCTGCTTGTGACTGAAGCTCCATATTTTCTTGCGGTTCAGGTCTATCTGTAATGGATGATGGCAGAACATCTTCATTAGTAAAAAACGTCCCTATTAAACGGGAAAACGGCAAAGCATTTCCAACAATTAACGGAATGTTATAAATTGTCATAGTAACTCCTGAATGAGTTTTCTCATCTGTAAACAAATTTTTTTAATGGTCCAAACACCAATCTGTCCAAAGGATGCAATCGATGAAAGCAATGCGGATTCAAGGTCAAGAGAACAATGCCATTTTCCTTGCAATAATCTATTACCTCAACCCACAAATGGGAATCGTAAGTGGCCAGTATTAACCATACTGGACTTTCCTTAGAACATTTAATATTCTTTACTTAATATTGTTCTCGATAATTTTTTCCACTGGCATTCACTGCCAGACACATTATTACCCGAATGTTTCTCGTTCGACCAAATTATCTCTTAACTTTTTTTAAAATAAACCTCATTTTTCTGGATTACGGATGTGTTTTCAAACAACAAGATTTTGAAATGCTTGCTATATTAATAGTCTAATGAAAGTACAAAAAGAAAAATTTGGAGGTTTTTAAAAGACTCCTCAAAAACCATTTTAAGAACAATTTTTATATCATCATCATCATGGCTTATTCACTCCTAGCGGAGTGTTTGCCGCCCTTTTGGGCTCTCTGATTTATTTATTGCGGAGAATCAGTCCGCTGTTGTTTTTTTTTATTATTATAGCAGCGTGTGTGACTTGGCCCTGTCTACAATTTTCCTCCATTCTTTCCGGTCCTAACAGCGCTCCTTCCAATGGTAGATTCTCAGCTTCTTTATGTCTCCTAAGACTTGATATCTCCATCTTATTTTGGGTCTCCGCTTTGGTCTCTTTGTTGTTGGTCTCCATTCAGTTATTCGCTTTAACGTAGAGTCTGGGTTAGCTCTCTTTGTGCGCCCCAGCTACCTGAGCCTTTGCGTCTATACGAACTTGATTATGTCTTCACCCTCGATGACTTCTTTAATTTCTTCATTGGTTAATCTTCTAAATTCGCCTACACTTATCCTCACCCGTCCCATTATTCGTCGAATTATCTTTCTCCCTAAGATTTCCAACCTCATTTAATCTTTTTGTGTTATGCACATCGTCTCTGCACCATAGGTGATCACTGGCCTGATTGTAGTCTTGTAAATTTTTAATTTGATTTTCTTACTAATGTGCTTTTCTTTCGGGAATTTTTGGTAGTTCCAGTAGGTTTTATTGCCCAGTAGGATGCGTTCATTTATTTCATCCATTCTATCATTTTCTGTCATTCACCATCACTCCCAGGTATTTGATACGGTGTAATTTTTCAAATGTATATGCACCAAGCTTAATTTCTTTCCCTATGTTTGTATTCTCTCTTAAACACTTGAGGTATTTCGTTTTGCTTTGGTTTATTACTAGCCCTCTTTTCTTTGCTTCTTTATCTAGTATTAATATTATGTTCTGCATGGTTTTTAAATCTCTAGTAACCAGTGCAATATCATCTGCATACGCTATCAGTTGGGCTGAAGATTCGATAATCGTTCCCATAATTTTGGCTGCTCTTACTGACCCCTCTATGGCAATGTTAAATAATGTTGTTGACAGGGAGTCTCCCTGTCTGATACCTACCTCTATTTGTACTTTATCTGACGGGTCTTCCCTTGTTAAGATTCATGCCTTGGATTCCTTCATCGTCATTTTCGTGAGACTTATTAGTTTTTCATGGATGCCTAATTTATTCATATCCTTAATTAGCTTCATTCTTATTACACTGTCAAAAGCTTGCTTGTAGTCAATAAACAGTATATGTAGATCTATTCCGTGCTCGTAACTTTTTTCGACGATTTGCGTTACAATGTGTATTGCATCTAATGTTGACTTACCTTCTCTGAATCCATGTTGGTATTCACCTATTTTTGTTCTAGTTTCTTTTTCTATTCTTTGTCTGATCAAGTTAGTTAATATTTTGTACATTGTATTTAATAACGTGATTCCCCTGTAGTTAATGCATTTCGTCTTGTCGCCTTTTTTACGGATTGGTGTTATCAGACCACAATTCCAGTCGTTCGGCATGCGTTCTTCTTCCCATATTCGTTCTATCAGGTTGTGGATTCTGTGGGCTAATTCCTCTCCCCCTTTCTTGAAGAACTCATTTATAATGTCGTCTAGTCCTGCTGCTTTCCTTGTCTTTAATCTGTTTATAGTCGCCAATACTTCGCTGTATGAGGGAGGCTCTGATTGTTCTCCATTCCTATTTTCTGTTTTTTCTTCATTTTCTACGTTTTCAGCATCGTCTTTCTTTTTAAACAGTTCTCTAATCTAAGATTTTATGTATTTGTGTAGTCTTGCATTGTTTATTTTTATTTTTAATATTATTAATTTTTATATAAAAATACTTATTCTTGGCATTTTTAGTTAATGTATGCAAAAATTTAAAAGACATGGATAAATTCTCTCTTAATTAAACAGTGTTATCAATTATACGTTTCGCATCATTTGATGAGTTGACATAGGTACTTACAATAAGTTTTTACTGTAATTAAAAATAGAAAGTGCATTATGCATTTGCCATACCGGTCGGGATAAGTCATAAATTTTGATTGCAAGTTATAATTAAATTTTAACACATTATGAAACAACTAAAGAAATATTATATTACCAGAAATGGGAGTTATTCTATGCGTATGTTCTAATATGTGAAGTAATTGGACGGAAATTACTAATACCGTTAAAAGAAACATAATAGATGACAAAACTATGAAAATGGCAAAAAGACGAAAATGTAGAGCATGTCCTATGCGAATGCCCGGAGTTATTGTTAATACGAGAGTACGCGTTCGGCGAGTCCTGGCCCACACCTGCCCACATAAGGAAGATGTCTCCTGGTGACTTGTCCACCTTCCTAGAAATGGCAGAATGAAAAATGAGCTATGAGGAATAAGGACAAAACAGGAGGAGGTCTTCCGTGAACTGAGTAAAATGAAACTAGACATCTGTGTATTAACTGAAGTAAAGAAAAAAGGAAGAGGAAATGAAAAGATAAACGAATACCTGCATTTCTATAGTGGCGTAGAAAAGAGCGAACGAGCTAAAAGAGGAGTGTCTATAGCAATACATCAGAAACTGAAAAAATGTATTAAATCATGGCAAGAAATAGATGAAAGAATTATCCTCATGGAAATTAAGAAAAATGGCCATGAAATAGTGGTAATTGGAACATATGCACCGACGGATGACTCAAGGGTTGACAGCAAGGAAGAGTACTTTAACAAGTTAACAACTGTTCTAGCCACAATTAATAAGAAGAAAGAAATTTGGATCTTAGGTGATCTTAATGCAAGAACCGGAAAGAGCTCCAACAGTGAAATAATAGGGAGATATGGAGAAGACATTCTGAACGACAATGGTCAAAGATTAATAGATTTTTGCGAGGCACATTCTTTGAAAATATTAAATGGTTTCTTCCCCCATAAGAATATACATAAATTTACATGGACGCAGCCTACCAGGAATTTAAAATCAATAATTGGCTATTTCATTCATCGTAAAGATTCTAAACTAAAAACGAAGGACGTGAAGGTGTTTAGAGGGCCAGAATGTGGAAGTGACCACCATATGATTATTGCAAAAGTAATGGTGACATTTAAGAGAGAACAATCAAGTCACAAAAAGGATGAAGTAACAGACATAGGAACAACCCTAGAAAACATAAAATATAACCTGGAAAGCTTTAAACAAGATTCGACAAAGTTCTTATATAAAATTAGAATAGCTCAGAAAATCAAAAATATAGAAACAAAGAACTTAGACCCCGAAAGTCTGTATGAGGTAATTAAAAAATATATTCATGAAGCGGCAAATGAAGCACTGGGAAAAGTTGAAAATCGGAAAAAAGGAAAACCTGAATGGTTGTCAACGGAACTAGAAGAGAAAGTTCTCAAGAAAAAACAAGCATATCACATATGGCTTCAATCCAAAGATCCTCAAGACAGAGAAATATACGCTAAATGGAATAGAGAAGTTAAAAGAGACGTGGATAAGGCGAAAAGTATAAACTGGGAGGCTAAGTGTGATGAACTGGACAGATTTATGGGTGGAACAAAAGTGGCGCAAGCTTGGAAAACATTAAAACAGTTTAGGAAAAATGAGAAAAATGAAGACAACATTTCTCTCATAAAGTTAAATGAATGGGAAGAATATTCTACGAAACTGCTGAAAGAGGATAGAGTAGAGTACAGATGGGAAAAGATAAGGGAATTAATAGACAACAGAGACGAAAGACAGGAAATCCCTATAATAACATTATCTGAATTGACGGAAACCTTAAAAGAGGTTAAAAACGGAAAAGCCGCAGGGCCTGGAGACATTCCCATAGAGCTGGTTAAATATGGGCCGACTGCACTTTTAGAATTAATAGTAGACCTTTTCAATAAATGTATGTGTGGAGACCAGGAAATTCCTAAAGATTGGAATAAATCTTATATAAGCTCCATATATAAGAGAGGGAATAAAAGAGACTGCTCCAATTATAGAGGTATTAGTGTGACGAGCTCTGTGGGCCGGTTGTACGGCAGAATATTAAAGAAGAGGGTTGAAAGACAGATACAAGATATTGAAGAACAAAGCGGCTTTCGTACCGGGAGATCCTGCCTTGATAATATATTTATCCTACGACAAATAATTGAAAAGCGTGTCGAAAGAAGTAGAGAGACCCATTTGGTATTTATAGACCTTGAGAAAGCATATGATAGTGTCCCGTTAAAGAAAATGTTTGAGGTCCTCAAAAGGTTCGGATTGGATTCGACGTATATCCGAGCGATATATAAATTGTACGAAAATGCAGTTAGTTGTGTAAAAATTGGAACCAGAACCTCAAATGAATTTAAAGTCACTAAAGGCCTAAAGCAAGGATGCTGTTTGTCACCGACACTCTTTAAAATATACGTCCAAGAAGCATTGAGGAATTGTAGAAATAAATGTAGATTTATGGGCATCGAAGTGGGACAAAAAACTCTGTATACATTGTTGTTTGCAGATGATCAGGTGGTGGTTGCAACCGATGAGGAAGATATAAATTATATGAATCGAAAATTATTTGAGGAATATGCCAAATGGGGGCTTACTGTAAACATAAGCAAAACAGAATATTTAAAAATTGGAGGAAATATCACAGATCTGAGGCTTGAAAACGCAGTCATAAAAGGCTGCAACCAGTATAAATATCTAGGAAGCATCATATCAGCAGATGGCAGAGTTAAGATAGATGTACAAAACCGAATAACCCAAGGGAAAAAATGCATCCGAATACTGAATTCATTACTGTGGTCTAATAAAATAAAGATGCATACCAAACTTCGCGTATATAGAGCAATTGTAGAACCAATTACCACATATGGTGCCGAATGTTGGACGATGACAAAGAATGAACGAGATAAAGTAGACGTTGTGGAAATGGATTATCTTAGAAGGTCATGTCGAGTATCGAGAATGGAAAGAATCAGGAATGAGGAAATACGAAACCGTACAGGAATTAGAGATACTCTTTCAGATAGAATACAAGGAAGGCAATTACAATGGTATGGTCACGTGATGAGAATGGAGGAGGAGCGGTGGCCAAAGAAAGCCTAAATGTATGTTCCGCCAGAAAGAAGGAAAAGGGGAAGACCACCAAATTCCTGGAGAAGAGAAATTACAAAAACAATGCAATCTAGAGGCTTAGAAGAGGGAGATTGGGGAGATAGGAAAAGATGGAGGCTGAAATGCGGGAAGCGGCAATCGCCGTAGGACCCCCGTTATATGATGATGATGAAAAATGAGCTAAGGGCGACCGCTTCCTGGGAGGATTTACAATGGGTCAATTGTATATGGGTCATTGTATATGTACATGTACAATGGATCAATACTCTACAGATACAGAAGATGAACAAAATATTAATCGTGACAGATTCTATGATATCACTACAAATAATCAGGAAAATTTGCACGCAGCATCTATAAGTTTACTAATAAAGGAAGATCTAAATAAATGGCATCCTAAGGATACAAGCATCAAGTTTCTCTGGGTCCCATCACATGTTGGAATAGCAGGTAACGAAGCAGCAGACAAAAATGCCACAGAAGCTATAAACGACAACAGTATCCCCGTATCCCTTCAATCTATAAGCATGAATCTAAAAAACTATTCCATAAAGCACCTGTTCGAGAACTGAAACAATAAATGGAAATCCACATTGTCAAAGCTTCAGGAGATAAAAAATATGATTGGACAATGTCAACCACCCGAGGTATCCAGACGAAAGCAAATAATTATTTCCCGTTTACGACTGGGACATACCCACTTTTCTCATGAACATCTATTTAAGAAAGAAGAATACCCAATTTGTGATGAGTGCGGTTCACCCCTTACGGTAAAACATGTGCTAGTAGAAAAGAGCGAAAAGTTCAATCGTCACAGAATTAAAGACCATTTACCACAGTGACGCATCCAGGGGGGTTTTGGGGTTAAAACCCACCGGGTACTATTCCGACACTGTTACTCACAAATTTTAAGGCCTCAAAATGGAGGTAACATAAAAAATAACATAAAAAAAAGTTCGGTGCCCAATCAAAACCCCCGCGCCCCCACAAAAAATTCTAGGTGCGCTACTGATTTACCAAACAAACTTAAAGACATTTGAAATTCAAAAAACACTATAAGAAACCTACTTTTGTTTTCAAAAGACTAATTTACTAAGCAAAGTGTAATGAATTGTTACCGTTCCGCTAATAACCTTATTAGGTTGAAGCGGATTTTTTTAAAATAAAAACAAAAACAAATAATACCGATAGTATTTGCCAGTTTTAAATTAATGTATGTTTTAATTATTTAAGTTGCAAGTTACAAAAAATATTCTACTGCATAAAAACATACTACATACTTGTAATGCGAATATAAATTCTTGATTTCCTAATTAAAATATTCCGTGCAACGTGTTTTTAGGTAATTGACTAGAAAATTATGATGCCCATTGTTATATTGCCATGTAGATCTCGTAGATAATGTCATATCCACTTTTGTTTTTAAATAAACTGTTATTAAGTTGGTGTTGAAGGAAATTTAAATATTGTAATTTTTTTATTATGTCTTTACAATAAACAAGCCTTGGTTTTTTGTTATCGAACTGGCTATCTTAATTTACTGTGACGACATCCAGTGCATTCCAATTAACACGGACCATCTTAAGTAGGTTAGTTGATATTGGGACTCAATTTTGATTTTTAGTGGATCAACAAATTGAAGATCACTCCTTTTTTTTAGTGCTGTCTCCCAATCAGACGTTGGATATCATCATCACTATCTTTACTTTATCTACTGCTGCTCTAAAGAGTTCTACAGAACTGCTCCTCCTACTCCTTCTTCGTATACTCATTCCTCCTCTTATCTTTCCCTGTATTATCAGCCTTAGCAGTTCCGTGTTAGTTTTCTTCTGTGTCCATGCTATTCTAAGCATCCCCCTCTAACACCACATTTCAAAGGACTGTAACTTATTCATGTGTTCTTGCCAGAGAATCTGTCAATGTCCAGCTTTCAAGTTCATATTGCAGTATTGAAAACACGTAGCATCTCAGTGCTCTTACTCTCAGTTCTAATATAAGATCTTTGTTGCAGAGAATTGTTTTCATTTTTACAAAAACATTTTTTGCTATTTCTATCCTAGCTATTATTTCGGTTGTTTGATCATTATTGTCTGAAATCCAGGTTCCTAGGTATTTGTATTTATCAACCCTTTCTATCGGTACATTAGCCAAATGTATGTTTGGTATATTTGTTTACTTTGTTATTATCATGTATTTGGTCTTTTTTATATTCATTTTTAGTCCATATTTTTCACAGAAACTGTTTGTTTTGTTTAGCAATAATTGGAGTTGTTCAGCAGAGCTTGCCATAATCACGATGTTATCTGCATATCTTGTGTTGTTAATAGATCTTCCGTTAATTATTATTCCTTCACTTTGAGATAGTAATGCTTCTTCAAAAATGGTTTCACTATATACATTAAATAGTCACAGGGACATAATACATCCCTGCCTAACTCCTCTCCTGATTTCAATTTCTGGACTGGGTTCGTTATCTATTACGATTTGTGCTCTTTGATACCAGTAGAGGTTTAATATTATTCGTAAGTCCCTATGGTCTATGTTTTTTGTCTTTAGAATTTGGACTAGTTTTTCATGTCTTACTTTGTCAAATACTTTTTCAAAATCAACGCAAATAAAATACACATCAAAATTCATATCCATGCATCTTTGAGCTAAAACATTAAAAGCAAATAACGTTTCTCTAGTTCCTAGTCCGTTTCTGAACCCAAAATGACTATCATCTATTCCTTCTTCCAGTGTCTTATTTATACGACAATGTATTATTTTTAGGAATAATTTGAGAATGTGACTTATTAGTGATATTGTTCTGTATTCACTGCAATATTTAGCGCAGGGGTGGCCAACCTTTTTAAGTCGAGTGCCAATATGAGAACAAAAAAAATTTGGCGTGCCACTAAAATTTTTCGACATACTAATATGGATAATATATATTAATAATATACGGTACAATATGTATTTCTTATGTAAATTCCACATTTTTCCGTTTAGTCAAGATAGTGGAGGTTTAAAAAATAACGTAATAAGTAAAACATAACAACAAACTTACTTTATTGTTAATAAAAATAAAATAAAAACGTTAAACAAAAAAACTTAAATATTTTCTTATTATCTAAAATTCAAATTATTAAACAGTTACTTATTTAATGTGGTATTTGAACTTGTATTTTTTTAATTAATTCATCTATATTGGGATTAATTTCGGAACTAGCCAACAGAATTAGATTTTTTAAATGCATGTCAGTTAATCGTGACCGATATTTTGATTTTATTATGTTCATAATAGAGAACATTTGCTCACAAACGTACGTTGAACCAAATCTACAACAATATCTCAGAGCTAACTCGTGTAAATTAGGAAAATTGTTTGCTGGTACAAATTTCCAAAATTCAATATAATTGGGATCAGTAGCAGTTGAAATAATTTCCCTATATTTGGTTTTTAGTATAGTGTGGTTCTGTAAATCAATAATTTGTATCTGTATTTGGCTTGTTGGCTAATTCCTGCATTAATGTGAAATGTGTCAATCTCTGTTCTCCAAAATCGTTACAAAAAAGCATAAGTTTATTCACAAAAGAAGATATATGACAACTAGAGTAGGAAAAATACAATTTTTTCCCTGTAATCTTAAATTTAATAGATTTAAATGTCTCATAATATCAGTGAGAAAAGCTAAATCCCAAAGCCAATCTTTATCATTAAGTAACGAGCACTCACTGGGTAGTTCATTGTTTTCTTGCAAATATTTTAAGACGCACTCCTTCAAGTTCCAAAACCTTTCGAGTGCATTTCCTTTGGAGAGCCAGCGCACACTGCAATGGAGAAGTAACTCTCCATCTTGCTCCGTTTCTTCCGAGAACAGTTCTCGAAATTGTCGTCAATTCAATGCCCGAGCTCGTATTTTGTTAATGCAGCATGTTACAGGGTCACCAAAAGATGACATGTTTAGGTCCTTGGCACAAAGAGCTTCCTGGTAAATAATACAATGGCACTTAAAAACTTTTCTTCCCAAATAGTTTTCCAGTAATGTAACAAACCCCTTTAGTCTACCAACCATGCAAGGAGCTCCATCTGTACAAACACTATCTAATTTTGACCATTCAACTTTGTTGACTTTGATTACGTTTTTAAGCTGTTGAAAAATGTCCTCTCCTGTTGTTGTGACTAGTTGGCGCAAATCCAGAAGCTCTTCGGCATTTTCAAAATTATCATTGGTATAACGGACAAAAATGCTTAACTGCGCATTTTCTGTGTTGTCACAACTTTCATCTAACGCTAAAGAAAAGAATTTGCAGGATTGTAATCCACTTATAATTTGGGAAACAACATCCTGGCCCATATCATCTATACGGCGCATGACTGTATTTCGGGATAATGCAATATTATCGACCATATTTTTTATCTTTACATCTCCCACATTTTTAGCAAATATTGCCAGACTATTTTTAATTATCTCCTCTCCATCAGAGTAGGCTTTTTTCTTCCGGACTAACAGCAGGGAAAGTTCATATGATGTTTTAACCATAGTTTCCATTTCATCACTTCTCTTCTGAAACAGTGACTGTTGGCTGGCTAGGGTTTTCTTTTTTTTTCAATAAAGTCGGGTCGCAAATGTGAACCAATAGGATATTTGTTGCTGAAGTCCTTATGCAGTTGTTTATAATGTCGTTCCAGGTTAAATTTTTTCGGAACTGCTACAGACAATCCACATATCAAACAAACAGGCTTTGAAGTATTACGATTAGTAAATAAAAATTGTTCTTCCCAAGCAGGTTGAAAATCGCGAATTGCAATATCATCTTCGTATTTTCGTTTTGAAGTCGAAGGCTTACTTGTGGACATATCGAACAAATACTTTTAAAATTTTAAAGAAACAATGCGCGATGACAAAATGTGCACATACAACGGGGCAGTTTAAAATAAACTAAGCAAGGGTAACGCAGTCCTATTGCACATTACGACAGCTAGGATCACGTGCACCAATCGCAGCAATATCGCTCGCCAGAGGATGCAATGATGCCGCATCTATCGTAACTTCCGTAAACCTACCAAGTTTCTTCTTATTCGTTTTTATTTTTCAAGTTTTAATTTTTTGAAAGTTTGATCAGTTCACACTCAATCGTGCCACAGAGTGGCACGCGTGCCGAGGGTTGGCCATCCCTGATTTAGCGTTTTGTATTTTTAGATATAGCACAAAAGGTGGAGAGTAACCATTGTTTACTGAGTTTTGTATACTGAGTTAATAAGTCTACTTTAATGTCTGAGGTTTCATCATTTATGCATTTTAAGATTTCTATAGGGATTTGGTCTGGACCTACTGCTTTACCATTTTTGCTGTTTTTTAATGCCATTTTAATTTCCTCTTTTAATATCTTTAAAACCATATCCTCTTCTACTTCTATCTCCATCTGTTCTTTTCTATTGTCTTTGAACAGTTCATTGATGTATTCTGTCTATCTTTTAGTGTGCCATCGTAAAACCATTTAAGCGTCTTTACAGTACCTACCGTTGTAATAATTCTAAAAGTTAAATACGCACAAGTAACACCGGTGATCCTAATGGCACAATTGTAATCTGTTAGTTACGATCGCCGGTGATCCTTGTGGCAGCTAATGTGTTAAGGTATTCTTCCATATCATCAATACATCCTACTACGCGGTCGTCCTCGTGTACGCATTACACGAGGATTACAAATATTGTAGAAAAAAGAAATTTGTGGAAATTTTTATTTATATTAAAATTTATTTTTGATGTTATATAGTTTGGACATTAAACTTTCCGCAAAATCTCACGTAACCACAAGACGACTTTTATTTTATTGCAATCTCTCTTTGGCTTTATGACTGATCCATTAATAACCTAGTCATCCTCTTAAGCTTTCTCCAAATTATATTAATCCTGTCATACGATCTTGAACATACGAATTAAAAGTTCGTTCATCTCGGACATCGGTTTAAAATTAGCATCACTTACACTTTTTTTAAAGTCAAGGTGAGGATAATTGAGATATTGGTCCTAATTGATGAGGAGTATGTAGGTACTTCGTTAGCGTGAGGAAAAATATTATCTCTGTGATAAATTAAGACATTTCCGGTGGTTTTGAAAGCAAATATTGAATTAAGATCAGTTTTCTCTGTTATTAATTTAAAAATGACTAATAAGTGTTAGAAATAAGAATAATGTACTAGGAACGAGTTATTCTAGAACATAGGCGTCGATGATCTAAGTTTCTAGGAGACTTAGCATCCTTTACAAAAGTACATAAATAAATTAATCTTAGATTTTAAAAGAAAATTTCAAGTGGCAAGAATAAAGGTTGAACAAGAACTGTCGGATGAAATAAATATAAAAAGAGGAGTGAGACAAGGCTGTATATTGTCGCCTTTACTTTTTAACTTATATTCGGAGGAAATATTTAAGGAAGCCTTAATGGAGACAACCGAAGGTATTATTGTGAATGGAGTAACCGTCAACAATATTAGATATGCCGACGATACCTTAGTCCTTGCCAATTGCGGAGAAGACCTTCAAAATCTAATGAACAAAATAAAAGAGACTTGTGATCAGTATGGATTAAAACTCAACGTTAAGAAAACTAAATATATGATAGTTAGCAAACAAAATTATATACATGATGACGGTATAAAAGTCGGAGATGCCACACTGGACAGAGTAGAGAAACTCGTGTATCTCGGCAGTAATATCAATGAGAGCTGGGATCCAACCGCAGAAATTAAAAGCCGAATAGAACAAGCCCGAGCTGCCTTTGTAAAAATGAGAAACGTACTTTGCAGTCATGATCTTAGCATTGACCTTAGAGTTCGTATGATATCTTGCTACATCTTTCCTGTCCTGCTGTATGGAGTAGAAGCGTGGACCCTAACTGATGCTTAAACGCTTGACAGCCTTTGAGATGTGGGTATACAGACGACTACTGAAAATAAGCTGGGTCGACAGAGTTAGAAATGAGGAGGTCCTTAGACGGCTGAACCAAACAACACAACTGGTCAATATAATAAAGAAACGCAAGCTGGAATACTTCGGTCATATTATGAGACACCCTGAAAAATATGATCTTTTACATCTGATCATTCAGTGAAAGATCCAAGGTAATCGTGGTCCTGGTAGAAGAAGAACATCATGGCTGAAAAATCTAAGGCAATGGTATGGAAAATCAACTACATCGTTATTTAGAGCTGCTGTCAATAAAGTCACGATAGCGAATATGGTAGCCAACATGATATCCAACGATCGATAACGGTCATGGAACTAGAAGAAGAAGAAGATTTTAAAATTACTATGTCAGAATATCACCTTACCTTTATAATAGAAATATTGTCTCTTTGGGTTATTTTAAGCAGACAATATTGGTTCATCCAATCTGCACAAACCTCATTATATGCACTTGAAGGGTCTCATGAAGAGGCTGAAGTTTGTGGGTGGTGTGAGGGGGTAGACTTATTATATAAACATAGTAGTCTCTTGTATATATAATTACTTGTAGTTTCTTGTAAGAACTATGGCCATTAAATATAAAAGAGCAGGACTTTCCTTAGTGGGATTCACTCGAGCAACAAACAGTTTTAATGAAATCCCAAATAATGGAGTTAAAAATACTTCACTTGTTGCGTTGATACATTTACATTACAGTTACATTTCTACCTTTCCTTTGGCATGGGATAACTATTGAGGCATTATCATCGACCATAAAAACTCCCGTCTCATCGCAGTTAAACACCTTTGAGGTAGTAAAGTTCAATTTTGATACCAGTGCTACATCTCTCACTTCAATCCTGACCCCCCAGGGGGAGTGTAGTGGTCGACGTGATGTCGTGTATTGTATGTCTCCAGAGATCTCTGTTTCTAGTCATTTCTTTTAATTCATGCATAGGTCTTTGGCATATTCCTGTAATTTGATCTATCCATCTTGTTGGGGATCTTCCTCGTGATCTTCGGCCTTCTACCTTTCCTTGTATTATGAGTCTTTCCATGTTTTCTGTGTTTGCTTTCATAACATGCCCAAAATATTTTAGTTGTTGGAGATGGACTTTACTAGAGAGTCGTTGGCTAACTTTTAGCTCTCTTAAAATTGAATTATTTGTTCCACGGTCGGTCCAAGGAATCTTTCTTCTCTCCGATTGTCTCAGAGTCCAAGATTCACATCCGTAGGTCAGTATTGGGAATATTAAGCAGTTGATCAACCTCATCTTTATCGCTCTTGAAATTTGACAGTCCTTCCATTTTGGTCATTTTTGCTGTGGCAACTTTTGCTAGATCACATCTCTGTTTAATCTCTTCTTGTAATGACCCTGTGTTTGTGATTAATGATCCCAGATATAAGTATGAGCTCACAAACTCGAACCGGTCAATTGTGGTTATGTGTGGATGATTGTTGTGTAGTCTATCCACTATCATTATCTTTGTCTTTGTTATGTTTAATTGCAGACCAAATATTTGACTTTCGTTTTCGATCAGTCGTATAAGTTCCATAAGCTCTGCTTGACTATTTGCAAGAAGGGCTGTGTCATCTGCAAAACGTAGGTTGTTTAGTTTATGACCATTTATTGAGATGCCCTTTTGCCATCCTTCAAGTGCTCTTCGCATAATATACTCCCCATATATGTTGAATAATTGTGGAGATAGTATACATCCTTGTCTGACACCCCGTTCTGGATGAAACTCGTTCGAATGTGTGTCAAGTACTTTAACTGATCCAGTAGTGTGTTCATATAGTTCAGTTATAAGCGTAATTAGATGTTGTGGTACGCCTACTTCTTTTAGTATTCGCCATAAGTGTCTCCACTTGACCCTGTCGAACGCTTTACGGTAATCTATAAAACAGATGTATAGTGGGATGTTGAATTCCCTAGATTTCTCGATTATCTGTCTTATATTCAGCAGGTGTTCTCGAGTGCCTCTACCTTTGGTAAATCCAGTTTGCTCTTGTGGAATTTCTCTTTGAAGGAATGTTTTCAGTCTCTCATTGATTATATGTAGCATTATCTTGCTGGCATGGGATATAAGAGAGATAGTTCTATAATTGTCGCATTTATGGAAGTTGCCTTTTTTATGTATGGTCGTTATTGTAGATTTTGTCCAGTCTTCAGGCCATTGTTTGGAATGCCATATTTGGTCACAGAGTAGATGAAGTAACTTTACGCCGGTTTCTTCTGTGGCTTTAAGCATTTCTGCTGTTATCATATTTGGACCTGGCGCTTTGTTATATTTGAGCTTGTTGATAGCCTGTCTTACTTCATTTTCGAGTATATCAGGTTCTTTTTCCACCTCGTCAGAGATTTGGCTAACAAGCTCTTGGCGTTGATCATCTTTATATAGGTCCCTACAATACGATCTTCATGTCTCTGCTATGTCTTCTCTGTTTGTTCTCAGGTTTCCAGTGTTATCTTCAATGGCCCAAGTTCTGGCTCTGAAGTCTCTTGTCAGGTAGCGTATTTTTCTAAATAGATCTCTCGGCTGATTATTCTGACCATGTCTCTCAATTTCTTTGCATATACTTTGATAGTACTGTTTTTTGTCGGCCTTACATCTTCGTTTTATTTCTTTATTGAGGTTTCTTAAACTAGCTTTTTCCCTTTCACTATGTACACCACTTTTACAAAGATTTCTTCTATTCTCAATTATTTTAAGAGTTTCATCTGTTATCCAGTGTTTCCGTTTCACCGGATTATTTTCCTTTGAGCGATCCACTGGTGTTGTTACGCAATGTTTATGAAGTTCAATGAAGAAGAGGTTCACTTATGATTTATTGAAAGCCACAGGTATTTAAATAATTGTTGGAGGTGGTTTTTACAACGAAAGTTGCAAATCAACTCAAAAGCAAATCTTAAAAACTCTTTTTTGTTCATAGGCATAATCTTAATGTCTAAATATATTAAATGCTTCACTAATTTGGTTTTCAGCTCGTCAGAAAATGTCTTCTTAAAATGAGCCATTAGTTGCTTCATATCCACGTCCTCACATCCTCTTAGCCGTTTGATTTTGTCTGCCAACGTGTTCTTTGCGACAAAATAATGAAATAAAGCTTGCCTAATATTCACTTTGCTTTCCAATTCTTGCTTCGAGTCTTCTGACCAAACACCCTTTTTTTTCTCACACACTCTGCTCGGTCCTGGGCAGTGTCCCATGCTGGGCAAGTCTCCCTTATATCTATACTAATATCAGAAATAAAATATGCAATACAAAACATGAAAACTAGGAAAACAGCCCAATACCAGATAATATTTATACAGAGATTAAAGCTCATTGAAGAGAAAAAAATAGACATTCCCTCAAATCTTTAACAAGGATGAGCTTTTAGCTTTTATTTCTTTACCAAAAACTAGAAAAGCCAATGAAAGACAGTTGAAATAGATAAAACTACAACAAAAGATGCATATTGAAAATGATTCATATAAAAAAGATCCAAATTTTATCAATAATAAGACTGACATCAAAGATCTTTCTAATATGTATCATAATTTAATAAATTGAGTTGATTTTTAAATACACTATGGCAGATATTTAAGATACGAACCTAAACAACTCCTATTTTAAGATACCTGCCAGATGTCATCTGTCAATGTCAGATACCAATTTTTTAATCCATGTTATACTTTTAAAAAAGTGCAAACATGATATTTAATATTACTAAGTTCTCGGGAAGCACCGTGTTGAGAATTTGAAACTCCATGTTTCGACACCCATTTTGGAGCCATTATCAAGAGGGATATGGTTTCGTTCGAGTTCAAGGTCTCATTCTGCCTACTCCCCTTATTCGTGATGTACCAGTATCTTGTTCTGTAGATATACAAGAATTGTCAAACGGCACTGAGGTCCCAATCTGCCTACTCCTCAAGTCACTCGCCACTGTAAATATAAACATCCTACTAAAAAGTATGAAAAAGTTTCGTGACATACTTAAATATCATTAAATTAAAGAACGATTAGGGAAAATCCCACAAATTACAAGAATACTATATCAATAATAATAGCTGCTGACGATTTGTAATTATAATTGCATGCAATCTTCAATTGAATATGTTCCTTTATCAATTGTAACTATATTTTAGAAAGATAACTACAGTGTTCTTCTTTTTGTATGTTAATCGCTTGATTGAATGGGTATTTATTATGTTTGTTTCCGGTATATAATTGTCAAGACTTTCCTTAGCTGACTCTACGATGTTAATATAACATTGATTGATTGTCTTTCAAGAAAATATGATTTTCTTCTTTAGAACTATATATATATATACTTTAAGAAGTGGGATTTTTAAAAATTATTTCTTCTATTTTCTTAAATAGGTTTTCTTAAGTAGGATATAAGAAAATATATTCGACCAGGAAATATGGCGCTGGGATGACATGAACCAAACGTTGGTGGTAGAGACCAAAGCAAAAAAATAAGCACCAGCATGAAAAGGAATGAAATGAAGACGAAACAATGAGAAGAAAAGGATTACGAACTATGAAAACGAAACAAACAAGACAGTAATACGAAGGTAAAAGCCGAAGAAAGACAAGATACATTTAGCTACATGGAATGTCAGAGGGAGTTAAATAAGAAGGAAGAGGATACTCTGGAAAGATGGGAAAGGAAAATACTAAGAAGCATATTCGAAGGACGGAAGACAGATGATGGTTGGGAGAGAAGAACCAACAATGAATTAATGGCTTTATACAAAGAACCTACCATTACCAAGTTCGTCAAGTCACAAAGAATCAGATGATTGGGACATGTGGAAAGAATGGAAGCAAACAGAATGCCCAAACTAGTAATAACCAGAAAACTAATCGGCCCCAAAAGAAGAGGTAGACCCAGAACGAGGTGAATTAGTAAAGTGGAGGAAGACCTGAAACACGTAAAGGTGAGGGACTGGAAAAGAAAAGCACAAAATAGAAGTGAATGGAGAAATATTGTCCACCAGGTCCTTCAGAGTAGTTAAGAATGTTGTATATACATATTTAAGTTAAAGTTTTGTTTAAAATAATTGTATTTAGTTAATATTAAGATTATGTTTAAAAAACTGCCTTAGGCCTTAACGGCCTGTTGTGCGTAAAAATAAATAAATTTTCTTACATGACAGATGAACCTTAGGTCAATTTTCCTTGATCTAATCTCTACAATTTGTTCACCATCATGGATTTAATTGTCATAGGCTTACATGGAATACTCACATTCTGAAAACCACATAGAAAGCTGCTATGTCCCTAAGCAGATGTAGAGGAATCTGTGGTGAGTAATACACAAAAGCTAGCATGCCTGTGTATTACGGGAGCCATAAAAACAACTACTGCAGCATTGGAAGTCCTGCTAAATCTACCACCAACACTTTATATCTTTAAACAGGGCGAAGTCAGAGCAGTGATGCACAGATTAATCCATAGTCAGCGACATATAAGCCAGATACATGGTGCTGACAACAGTAAGCTAATCAAGGAGCTAAAAACCGATATTGTGATGGGACAACCTATCGATGGAACAGCTACGAGATATATTAACAATAAGTTCACAATTAAGATACCAGGCAAGGAAGACTGGAATGAAGGTGTACCCATACAAGCTGCTGCTACTTGCATGCGAAGAAGAAGATCTTGCATGCAAGCAATTTTGACCCATCTTTTTTTTAAGCGCCAATATTAGCTTTATACTCTAAAATTTGCAACACTTCAAGACCCTTTGTGTTTCCCATGCTAATTTTTTTAATACAATACTGAAGCAATAACATCATAATATATAATTTGATTCAAGTACCTCCTTACTGTTTTATTGAATATTAAAATGGTAATAGTTTTTATTAAAAAGACGAAAGACTTTCACTGTTTCCTTATATAATTATGTATATTTATGAACTTACTGATTTATACTTTACTATTACATATTTATTATTTATTAAAATGAACAAGAATGAGAAAAGGAAAAGGAGTTTCCAATAACAAAACTGTTAGCTGAGGTTATTCAACCGTAATCGTCTCACTTATTGTCTCTACTCGTTTATTGTTATTAGATTTTATTTGTACAGAATGCATTTCTAATTAAAAACATTTATTACGAAATACTCTTATGAGATTAATATTGTGATAAGCCTCTAGAAACTTAAAAAAATAATCTTATCTCTCTGGGAAAAGTTCTAACACCTGAAAACAATTATGAAGAAGATACGGAAGATAAGTTCATTTCACAAAAGCTACAAATCTATTTTTATACAATTCTTCTATCGAATATACAAAAGAAATAAAATTCTTAGGGATGCAACTGGACTCAAAATTAAGCTGGACAAGTCAATGGTATGGTCACGTGATGATAATGGAGGAGGAGCGGTGGCCAAAGAAAGCCTTAATGTATGTTCCGCCAGAAAGAAGGAAAAGGGGAAGACCACCAAATTCCTGGAAAAGAGAAATTACAAAAACAATGCAATCTAGAGGCTTAGAAGAGGGAGATTATAGAGATAGGAAAAGATGGAGGCTGAAATGCGGGAAGCGGCAATCACCGTAGGACCCCCGTTATACGATGATGATGATGACAAGTCATATACACTCGCTAAGACTATCGTGACAAGCTGGACTAAACATTATGAAATCTGTATCACATAAAAATTGGAGAGCAGATTTTCCAACCTTAATAAATTTATATAGAGCTTTAATTGGATCAAAACTGGACTATGTATGGACTACTGGATGTGTTGTGTATACCTCCGCAAACCAAGCATTGCTCAAAACTTTGGGTACTCTTTAGAGTTCAGCCGTTAGTTTGCTCTTGGATATTGCACCAGTCCTTTAGACAGTCTACTATGTGAAGCTGGAGAGCCACCCTTAAACCTAAGAAGAAAATACTTACCTCTATCATATGTCTCGAATATAAAATTTAACCCAAAAAAATCCAGCTGTCTATCATGCTGTTGCTAACAGGTTCCAGAAAGTCTATCAAAAAAGAAATAGATATAGATTTCTATACTTATTAGATTTTAATATGGAACTACCATCCCATCGCTGTAATCTTAAACTTACAGCATACAACAAAAATAATGTGATACCTAATTTTTTTAAAACTTACTTTCTCCATGTTCTCATACAGTACAAAAATTACCATCTTATATACAAGGGCGTATCTAAGACCATAAATGGAGTAGGAGCATGCTTTGTAATATCACATGAACATTTCCATCTATAAATTGTCTCCTGAGACAAGTATTTTTACAGCAGAATTATTTGCCACAATTAAGGTCCTAACTTTTATTCTAGAAAAAAAACTTCCCAAATCTCTTATAATATCTGATTCATTTAGTTGTCTGACATCAATTTCTCAGATTTATCCCTCTCGTCCAACATTACAGCAGATTAAAGTTAATTTTATACCGTATATACCAAAACAATTTGACAGTAGAGTTCTTCTGGGTACCGTCATATGTTGGAATAGATGGTAACGAAAAGGCAGATAGACTAGCTAGGTCCGCAGTAACCACTACAGCCGCATCAAGTGGAAAATCTAATGGGCATTTAGATTTAAAACCTTACTTAAAAGCAAAATTGTACGATGTTTGGCAAAACCAATGGAATAGAAGCGCCACTAAATTGATAGAAATAAAATCTTCCGTCCTTCCATGGAACTTCTGGCCTTCAAAGCGACAACATCAAAAGTCCTAATAACACGTCTCAGATTAGGACACACTTCTACAACACTTGAATACCTACTTGTTGAAGAGAGAAGAGGAACCAGTGTGTTTTGTTTGTGAATGTAAAGTGACAGTGAAGCACATTTTGATTGACTGCCCAATATAGTCAGTTGAATGACTATATCACCACATTCCAAAAACAATAAAAGAACTTCTAGGAGAATCTAAATACGTAGCTGACTTGATAGAATTCTTAAAATCTATAAACTTTTTTAATAAAATTTAACATAATACATCCATAATTAAAATATATATTGTATACATTATTAAGTAATTGATATTTTGTATATGCCTATGTATGTATAACTTATCACTTTTGTATAAGGCTGTTTTAGCAGTTAAAGCACACTGCGATTTGAAATGGCGTATCACTTACATTTCTACACTGCTTACGCGAGACTATATTTACTCAGTGGGGTCGGTAAACGGGCAACAAATGCATTACTCTCCATCAGTGTTGTTAACTCTACGGATTTATCTGTAGATCTACGGATTTTCGAAATTATTTAGGATTTTCGGATATCGATCACATTTCTACGGATTTTTCAGCTGAAGCAATCAAGAATAAAATTGGGATTTTTTACTCTTAGCTTTTTATAAAAATAGAATTTTTACTCTTAGCTTTTTACAGAAATAGAAATATTAATCAAATAATTAATTGACATCTAGTCCTCGTTCTCTGTAATGCCGTGAAAAAGAACTCTACTTGTAGTGTAATAGTAGGAGTAGGGATGAATTTCAATTTTCGTAACAGGTGAATCCCCGGCGCTTAGGGGAATAACAGTGATCTCAGATGGAATGCTGAGATTTACCTTGGGGACTCCCCGCCCTAACATAAATACGAGATCTACTTTAACGATGCAGACAAAACATATTTTATTTAAACAATAGATAAAAATGTCATTATTAATATGGAAAGTAAAATTTTATACGATCATAAAAAAGTATTGTCATCATCCGAGGAAGAGGATAAGGCTTAATAGATTAATTGTTGCTTTTATTCGGTTAGATAGGTATTTGTTTTTTCTGTATATTTTTTATTTAGTATATTTTCTGTATATTTTATATCTAGTTTTTTTATTTTTCTTGGAATATGAATGTTTCTGTTTAAGATATATTTTGTCAAATAAATTTGTTGCATAAACAAGTATGTACTTAGTAAATTATTGAAACACCCTACACCTTGAGTCATGTAGCATACATTTTTTTCCATTTAAATTTTCAATTGAATTGATCCCTCAATGTATGCAGTCAGTGTTGCATCGTCGTTCGTCATATTGTGGCATTGTGGCTGAGACACACATACAAATTGCTATGTTTCCGTTCTACGGATTTCTACGGATTTTTGAAGCGCCCTCTACGGAAATATTCAGTTTTGGAGTTAACAACACTGCTCTCCATTCAAATTAGTTTTAACACGAACTAACTGACCGTACGCTCATATGATTTGAAATCACGAAGGCGATAACGGTGAACCTTAGCGACAATGATGAGTAACACGTTTCACTATTAGATTTTAGTATTTTTTAGCAATTTTCTTTAAAGTTTGAACACGTTTTTCTCGATTATTACTGGACACAGAAAGGTGAAAAAAAATCAACAATTACAGAAAAAAAACTCTTTCAAGCGATGGGCGTAAAAAGTTTGGTTATAATAAAACGTTAAACAGTATAATCCAATTTTTCAACAGAAGTAACAAAAAAATAATAAAAGTAAAACCATCATTTTAAAAGCAACAAAGTTTCGAATATTGTGTCCAAATTTCAAGAAATTTTGTCGGTAAATGACAGTTCCTAGGTTTTGGTGCACCGATAAAACAGCCTGCTAAAGCAAAATAAATAAAAATAACATTAGGTGATAACACAAGACAAGACCAGCATCTTTAAAAGGTTTTGCAAGCTTTTCCTGCGTCTCTTCTTCTTAACATGCCATACACCAAAGTGTGTAGACGACTATCTCATTACTAGAATTCTGTTCTTGGCGGCGTGACACAGCTCACCTGTATTCCTATCCATTCTTTAATATTCCTTAACCAGGATAATTGTTTGCGGCCGCTCCTCTCCTACCTTCGATCTTCCCTTGTAGAATTAACTGTGGTATTTCATATTTTGCTCCTCTCAATATGTGCCCAAGGTAACCAATCTTGCGTTTTTTTAATTAATTCAAAAAGTTCTCTTTCCACGCCGGCTCTATTAAGGACGTCATCGTTTCGAACTCTATCCACCCAAGGTATGCGCATCGTTCTTCTCAATGACCACATTTCAAATGCTTTAGGTTTGTTGATTGTTTTATTTCGTTGGTGGTGGATATTATAAAAATAACTATTCTGGAGAACTTTATTTTCTTTTTTTTGTTAAACATATAACTTACATTACGGGCTCTAACTAGCGGCCATCATTGTTCTCTGTCCAGCTGTCAGCTTAAGCTGTCTACACACTAAAGTTCATGATCTTAAGCTGCATAGAGACTAACACAAACAGTAATGTCTAAAATACAACTTATATTCTACTCTAAACATAAAACTTAATTCTTAAATATACAACACGCTTTTTTTTTAACAAAAACATTAATACAAGAAAAAGTCCTTAAGATAATTTGGTTTTTTAGTTTTACGTCTGTCGGAAGGGTATTCGTTTATTTCACTATTTTTATCAGTTTCTGAGTCACTCTCAAACACCAGCTCTATGTTACTCTCAGTTACTTGATGTATGTTACCTGAGATGGACGGCTGTTCTTCATTATTACCAACAGGATTGTCACAGCAATTAGCATTATCTTTGGAGTCCTCATTCTGTGCTGTTTCAGTTGAGGCATTTTGTTTTTCTATGACTGTGTTTTCTAATTCATCAGCAGATTCCATCTCAGATGACATATTTACAGTCTCATTATTTTCAACATGGCACATCAAACTAGAACTAGGAGCATCATCATATAATAAATTTGAAAAATAAGACTCAGAAACTGTAATGTCTAAAATACAACTTAGATTCTACTCTAAACATAAAACTTAATTCTTAAATATACAACATTGATAGATGTTTTTTTCAAAGTCCACGTTTCCATGCCATAAAGCAAGATGGACCATATGTAGCACTTGACCATTCTGTAGCGTATTTCGAAGTTTAGGTGTTGATTACATAGGAGCGGTCTGAATTTCACAAAAGCTTGTCTTGCCATTTGTAGTCGGGTTTTTATCTCGTGTTGTGGATCCGATTGGTCATTGATTGTGGTGCCAAGGTATTTAAAAGTTTTCACGCGATTTATACGATTGTCACCTATGCATATTATCGGGTTTTCTGGAGGTTTCTGCTAATGACCATATATTTCGTTTTCAAAATGTTGATTTTGAGGCCATATTTTTTACCTATGCTATTCACCCTATCAAGTAATAACTGCTGATCTTCCAAATTATCAGTTATAATCACTGTGTCGTCCGCATAGCGTAGGTTGCTAATTGGTATGCCGTTCTCCTGCGTATGAACGTATTATTATAGGTAATGAAATCCAAATTGATCTAGAATCTTCCTATCAACAACCCATATATTCATAGAAACGGTACCCGCAGAAGAAGTTTTCAAAATGATGGTTACTAACATTGAGGGAAAGACTTAAATAAGTAGAAGTACTGAATCATCACTAACGCTGAAATTAATTTCAACAATCATATTCCCAAACATCCCAGTCCCGAGCACAATGCATGAAGTATTTTCGTAATTAGCAACGCCAACAAAATAATTAATGTTCCAAAGTTTTGATAGGTGATTTCACTGTCACTGTCACCGATTTCAAACGTCACGCTTTGTGCATATGTTAATCTTCCTCATACTAGACATTGGATATTTCGAAAACAGCTGAATAATTCTTCAAGAAAATCTTTCCGTAACGCATCCGTAACTGTTTTGTGTCGATGTAAATACAAATATAACAGTTTTTTATAGACTCATTATGCGATCAATCAAAATCAGCGGTCTAGTGAAGGTCGTGCATATGAAATTTTTATTGGTATAATATCATCGCTTCAACTTTCACTCTCCAACGAATTAAAACATTTTAAATGTGGTTTCACTTTAACTTTATATTATCTAACACAAAATTGATTTAAGCTACATACGATAATATGTGTAATAACTATTTTTAGTAAAATAAATACTTTAAAAGCGGTGTCGTATCGTTTTGTTGGTTTTATTTAGTACACGATTCACTACACTCACTATATACAGTAGACTCTCGTTAATTCGAAACTCGAGGGACTCTTAAAATGTTACGAATTAAGCATTGAGTGTTTGAAATATTAAATGGTTCGAAATCTGTGAGAGAAAATAAGTAAATCTTCAAATTATTGAGTGTTGATCAATTATTATTTATTAACTGCTATTCTATAACGATGACAAAAGTTTAGAGCCGGAGTTCCCAACCAGGGGGGCATGCCCCCCAAGGGGAGCGGAAGACGTTTGCGATTTTAGAAAGAAAAAAAATAATCAAACAACATTTACAAATAATATTACAATGTAATGTTTAATTTACACGGATAAAATTAATGAAATTAAATATGTCAACAACCGTTTCAAAACCCGACACCAACGTCGTCAATCGCAGTTTATATAAATTTCGACAAGCCACTACATGAAATCTGCGCGCAACCCCTCCGCACCGATTCCGCAAACGTTCATTAGGAATTAGAATTAGATTAGATCATAGGTAGATAGAAAATAGTTGAGTACCTACCGGACGTGCATGAGCATCTGTGACATTCATTTACACAAATTTACGAAAAATTTGACGTTTCGGTATCAATTTGTTGCTGAGAAATTAGTTTGAGTGTGTATAATTATTGTGTTTCACTGTTAAAAGGTAAGTTTGTGTATTTACAAACTACAGTTGTCATTTTTATTTAATTTACTAAATTATTGATTGAGCTAAGATGCGTTCGTAGATCGATCATTGGATCTTTTTTAACACATTACAATCAAACCTACGTGGCGAATTAATTTTGAAACGTTAAATACATACGTTATTAAGATAAATGGGCATTTATAAATAGTAATTACATGTAGGTATTTTGCTTGTTTATTTATTACTGTTTTATTGTTATAGGTTGCAAAATGGCAGCGAAAAAAAGAAAATTTTCCTAAGATTATATTAAGTTTGGATTTACCTTCATAGAAAAAGACGAGTTACAGTTACCTCAGTGTGTGATATGTATGAAAGTTTTAAGTAATGATAGCATGAGGCCCAATCGCCTTGAAAGACATTTGAAGGTACAACATCCTACTCTGGTTTTGAAGACGCAAGAGTTTTTTTCTTCTAAAGCAGAATCACTCAAGCGGATCAGATTGGATAAATCGGGAAGTTATCACAAAGGTGTATCGCAGCATCTCAAAGCTTCATTTGAAATAGCTTTTATGATAGCAAAGCAAAAGAAACCTCATACTATTGGTGAAGAATTAATAAAACCGTGTGTCCTAAAAGCCACGCAGATAATTTTAGGAGAAGATGCAGAGCAAAAAATTAAATCTATTTCTCTTTCGGATAATACAGTCAAGCGTAGAATCGATGACATTGCAGCAAACATAAAGTCACAAATAATCAACAAAGTAAAATTATCGCCATTTTTTGCAATTAGTTGCGATGAATCCACCGACATCGTTAATTGTGCACAGTTAATAGTGTATGTTCGTTACATCGGCGGAGATATCATCTGAAGAAGAGATTTTGTACTCCCAATCTTTGACAGCAGGTATTACTTCTGAGAATATATTTAATTCAATATCAAATTTTGTTGAAAAACATGACTTGGATTGGAATAAACTCATTGGACTTTGCACAGATGGCACACCTGCAATGATAGGTGTACGATCGGGCTTAGCTAAAAAGCTCAAAGAAAAAAATCCCGCAATGGTTAGTACACATTGTGTTATTCATCGGCAAGCTTTGGCTTCCAAAACATTACCACAGTAATTACGCCAGACTTTGAACTCGGCTATAAGGATTGTAAACTACATTAAGAGCAGCGATTTGAACAGTCGTTTATTTACTTTACTTTGCGAGGATCTCGATTCTGATCACAAAGTTCTTCTGTTCCATACAGAAGTACGCTGGCTATCCAAAGGCAACATGTTGGCTCGCCTTTATGAATTGAAAGAAGAAGTAATTCTTTTTCTCGAGCTCAAAGAAAAACACGATTTCTTCACAATGTTCAAAGATGACACATTTCAATGGAGGTTGGCTTATTTGGCTGACATATTCGATGCCTTGAATGAACTAAACTTAAAACTTCAGGGCAGTAACGGCACTATAATAAGCAATTATGATTATATTCAGGGGTTCATATCAAAGCTTCAACTTTGGAATCAAAAAATCTCTTCTGAAAATGTTATGTCTTTTTCTCGGCTGTTCGAAGCAATTAAAAATAATATACTTGACGCAAATTTGAAAGCTGACATAAAAACTCATTTGCAAGCGCTGAAAGACGAATTTCGACGATACTATCGAGACATGAATTCAAAGTCACTAATATGGCGTATGACAAGAAATCCATTTGTTGTTGATGTGTTCCAATTACCAAGAAGAATTTCTAGATACGATGGCTGACTCGTCCATGAAAGATGACTTCCATCTCTTGAAATTGGAGAAATTTTGGATTAAAAGATTGCCTGTTAATTCGAAGGTTGCCTCTCTTGCTTTACGAATACTAGTTCCTTTTTCTTCAACTTACTTATGTCAGACAGGCTTTTCTGCTCTAGTTTTAATTAAAACTAAACAGCAAAATCGTCTTGATGTCGATAGCGACCTTATGATAGCTCTGGCAAAAACAGATCCTAGAATCAACCAAATAGTACAGAATATGCAATCTCAAGTATCTCATTAATATTTACTTTGTTAAATTTAATTTTTTTTTATAAAAAACATGTACTAGTTTAATTAAACTTTTAAAATTTGTTTATTAGAATTAAAATAAAATTTTAAGTATATAATGTGCGTTTTTTGTTGTATTTATTAAAAAAGTAAAGAGGGGGCATGAAAATTTAATTTATAGTCCGGGGAGCTCCAACAAAGAAAAGGTTGGGAAAGAACTATACTATACTGGTTTGCTTCAAAGCACATTGCTGCTGCTCAGACTGCTCAATATTTTTTTAAAGAGAAAAAGTGCCTGAAATGCTTTTTCATCTCTTTAGTTTTGCAGACAGAAGGTTTGTAAGGTATCGAATGAGGATCTTGCTTCTTTAACTGATACCTCTGCCAAAGATACCTCTACTTTTTTCATTCGCATCTGTCCCAGATAAAATTTTGCCATCGGTTAGTGAACCTGAGAGAGCAACATTTCCATCAACTTAAACAAAGTCATAAAAACTCACACCTCTGATGTCAACTAATGGTTCTATTGCTGGTTCTTCATCTTCTATAAGTATAGGAAGATTTTTCGCTGAGAGACCCCAATTTTGTTCTTAGCTGCTTCAATCAGTCTTGCCTCTCTTATATGGTTCAAAATCCGCGGTCGGACACTTTTACGCAAGTTGACACATGATATCCCTTCTTCACATTCTCTGATTGTGCGATAAATTGTCGATTTGCTTATGTTTTGATCTCGATAAATATTAACATTTATCAGAGGTAAATGTACCAGAATCAGAGATAAATGTGAAGAAGACCAGGATGAAACACGATTTGGCTTCAGAAATGGACTGGGAACTCGGGACGCCCCTCTTTGCACTAAATGTATTACTACAGAAATGTCAAGATCAAAGGAAAAGACGTCTTTGCTGTATTTATTGACTATGAAAAGGCCTTTGATCGAGTACAGCATCATAAATTAATTACAATATTAAAATATAAAGGAGTTGATAGTCGAGACATACGATTCATAGAAAAGTTATACTGGCGTCAAACAGCGACAGCTTGCATAAACGGAAAATCAACAAAAATATGTAAAATACAAAGAGGTGTCAGATAGGGTTGTATACTATCCCCACTGTTATTGAATTTATATTCAGATAGAATATTTAAAGAAGCGCTGCATAATTTGGAATGGGGCGTGAAAGTTAATGGAATTCTGATAAATACAATCAGATATGCAGACGATACAGTTATTTTAAGTGATGACATGAATGGACTATAATGCTTTTTAAATGGCATTGATACAGTGGGAAGAGAGTTTGGCCTAAACATAAACTGTTCAAAAACAAAACACATGGTGTTTAGCCGTTTAGCACATCAAGATGCACGATTATATGTTGATGGTCATATAATTCAAAGAGTGTCCAGTTTTAATTATCTTGGTTGTCATATTACTGAACAACTAGATCCAGATCAAGAGATAAAATGTAGAATCGAGATAGCCCGCATGACATTTTTAAAAATGAGGTCATTCTTCTGTAATGATAACTTGCAACTTCAACTTCGAAAGCGCATGGTTAAATGCTACATTTGATCAGTCCTTTTATACGGTGTCGAAGCATGGACATTAAAAATATCCACCATTAATCGTCTGGAGGCCTTTGAAATGTGGCTGCACAGACGTATACTAAAAATTCCATGGATGGCTATGCTGATAAATATGGCAGTCCTTGATAGAGCAAATGCTGCTCGCGAGCTGCTTGATAACATCAAATGCAGAAAGATGAGACATTTTGGACAAGATATTTTGGAAAAATAGAAAAATAGAAAAAAGATATTTTGGGACACGTAGTAAGAGGAGACCGATATAATATTCTTCAACTTATTATGATGGGTAAAATCGAAAGACGCAGAGGTATTTGTAGAAAGCAGGCCTCTTGGTTGAAAAATATCAGGGAGTGGACAGGAATAAGGAAAGCTGAGCAACTCTTTAGAATAGCTCGAGACAGAGACAGTTTCGCCATGTTAATCGCCAACGTCAAGGGGACCTGATAGAGCACGTTAAGAAAAAGAAATATTAACAATATCTCGTTTCGACGTTCGCCCAACCATATTATAAACACCTGACCAATGTCAATTTTATAAGACATTTTGCTGAACACAAACCAAAATATTCTGCTTTGTTTATTAAATGTCAATAACTGATGACATTTCAATTCCATGACCCTCTTTGTTAATCGCATTTTGCTTCTCAATCAGACCAGGTGAAATTTTTCCCAAAACTTTAGTACCATACGTTACACGTTTGAACTGTACTTACTAGAATCTTTCCGCCTCTTTCTCTCTGCAACTTTGAATTGTCGAGTGTTGGACGCCGATGAGTTCAAATTAACGCGTCGTTTTGTTATGTAGCAATTGTATTGATTTAGTTCGAAATATAAAGAGATTTTGTAGGTAGCTCGTGACAACTTTGAATTATAGAGAGGTTCGAATTATCGCAGGTTTGAATTAACGTGAGTCGATTGTACTATTAAATTCTCTAGAGGTTATGCGATTCTTTTCTTTTCCATTAACCAATAAAATAACCGCTTAAAACATTGACAACCAATTCTACAATAAATAACTTGTAGAAACAGCTTTATCACGTTGCTCATTAAACCACACATGATTTATGCATTAAACTAAGCAATCTATGTTAATTACATTGATTTGATTTTGATTCTTTGCGTCAAATTTTTAAAAGTGAATTTAAATCAATTATGACCTCTTCTACATTAGTCGCATGAGTTTTCTAGATCAAAACTACATTAACTTTATTGAAAATGAGCATTTCATTTACGTATTTACTTTTCTGTTTCGAAATAAATTCTTTATTTAGTTGACAAACCTTAGTAATGTTTCCAATGCTTCTGATCAGTTGCCTTTTAGAAGAACCCTTTATTTCAGTGGTCTTTAATGTAGTTTCCATTTCTAAGAAAATTTAGCCTGGTTAAAGATATTTCAACTGACTCATTTAGTATTACTCAGGGTGCACATGTGATATTCTACCATGGACGTGAGCTACTTTACACCCCAAAACTACCTTGAAAAATAACTGCTCAATTAATCGACCTGATGCTAAGTGACAGAAGATCCCAACTTATTATATAGGTGACAAAATAAATTAGGAAAGAAAACAAAAATGACTTCCTTATGGCAACTCTCTCTCTTTAATGGCACTATAGCCCAAATTGAGCCTTGAACTCCTCCAAATTATGCCTTCAACCTTACCAGTCCCATGTCGATCATCTCCAGTTTCTCACGAATAGCAAATTTTGCGAGTCCGTTGCCAGTTTATTCTCACACCTTTTCTGTGGCCTGTGGCCTGTGACCTTTGGTCTTGCGCTCTGTATTTTACTATATAAGGCTCTTTTCGGCAATCTTTTGGCCTCCATCCTCACTACATGACCGGTCTATCAAAATTTCTGAAGTTTAACGAATTTTGAGATCGGTGCGTTTTGAACAGTTTGTAGAATTCATATTTGTACTTGTACGTGGATCTCTATACGTTATTTCTGTTAGTAGGTCCAAATATCTTCCTTAGGACTTTTCTTTCAAAGACTTTCAGCTTTCTTTTCTTGTTTTCTGATAATAGTTTCGTAGACATTAATTTTTGATTTCCAGTGTATTTTTGAAGCGGAAAACATGGGTAATTGAAAAATCAACTTTGTTTCGCTTAACTATTCTTAATGGAAATAAGCCACAAGTGGAAATTAAAACGTCAAAAAAAATATTTTAAAACTTCAATTATGGCTTATTTCCATTAAAATAGTAACTATTATGAAAGAAAATGAAAAAGACAGCAAATATTTGATTTCACGCAAACAACTCCTATCTATCTGTTGATACGTATTTCGACCTAATAGGTCTCATCAGAACAGTTATTCATAGGTGTTCTCAACGTGAAAAATCAATATTTTCTGTCTTTTAAGAAGCAACAATAAAATGGCTTCAATACGGACGCGATAGCGACATCTAATTATAAAATCCGTAAAATAGTGTCGAAACACAATTCAGATTTCTGCTTATAATCTGAGCCTTCTAAAAATTGCAAGGCAAACAGACGTTGATAAAAGATGTTAGAAGGGACATGGGGAATCTAAAATTTGCATTCCACGACATGTCTTTTACAACTAAGCAGAAATCCTTAGCGAATTGTGCTTCTTATACTCACACAGAGTATATCCGAAATAAAATGAAAAAGACAGCAAATATTATGAAAGAATTTTTGGGTAATTTTATGTAAAAAGTACTCTTTTTAGGTCCAACTATGGTTCCTGCTTATAATTCATGTAAGCTGCTTGCTAGGAATCATCAATGCCGTACGCTCATCGATATACGCCCCTTTGCACTTGATCAGTTTGAAGGATATAACGGCCGATGAAAGAAGACAGATTGCCCTTCTGGAACAGAAACTAGATAGAGCAAAAAGGTAAGACATGTCAAATAGATTTACGAGAATTTATTTTCTGTTATATTGACACACTATGGGATATATTTCAGACCATAACCCCATAGTAGTTGCACTACGAACCAAATTGAAGCTGATTTAAAACCCACACAAATAGATCAAGACGGATCTAAGTATTTTGGGATGGATGTAATAGGTGCCATTCAGATTTTTGCAGAAATAGTTATGTGATAACTATACAATAGCCAAACATAGAGCACAGAAAGCAAAAGATTGTAATCAGATTAGATGTATCCTAGATGAAAATAGTAAAATACTAATTCACGAAAATGATGTCAAAAAGAGGTAGAAAAAGTACTTTGGCAGGTTATTAAATAAAGAATTTGACATACAATCAGTTGAGTTAACGGAGATAATAACAGCAATGGTGACCTAAATAACAAACGAAGAAATGGCTCAAGCAATTCAAAAAATAAAGGAAGTAAAAGCAGTTGGACCAGATGATATTCCTGGGAAGGTGTGAAAAGCATTTGGAGGAACAGGGACACATTTATTATATATATATATATATATATATATATATATATATATATATATATATTATATATATATATATATATATATCCGGTTTTTTAGGCGTTACGCCTGTCCGGTAGGGATCTATGGAGGAGTATCACCAAGCCGCAAGCCCTTATCTCTTGCCGTACTGCTCCACCATAGGCCGATCAGATCCCAGCATATCTTAGTCTAAGCCGCAGATTCATCTAGAATTTTAAACTGCTGCGTTAGACTTTTTGTTTTCTGTACACCGAGCTTGGGCTCGATCCCACATCCACTAAACCATTCGACAGTGAAGCGAATGAGAGGCAGCCGCACAGCTCGCTGAGCTATCTGACCGGCCACATTTATTAACAGGTATATTTAATAGAATTATGGCAGTTGGACAAATGCCAGATGAATGGAGAAGCATTGTACTAGTACCTGTCTACAAAAACAATGGTGATGTATAAGAATGGACAAACTACAAGGCCATAAAACTACTTAGTCACACCATGAAAACATGTGAGAGTAATTTATTGTATTATATGTAATTTTATTATAAGGCAGTTGATGGAAAAATGGTGGAATAAAGAAACAAACGTTGATATGGTATTCATCCATTTTTATAAAGTCTATTATAGAGTTACTCGGGAGATTCTGTGGTGGACACAGAGAAGAGCCCCCGGTAAATATGTAGAGATTGTAAGAGACATATATGAGGGAGTATTTTAAAATTATTTTTAATTTTCTAGATCCGGATACTCATCGGGATCATCCGGGTCAGGATCAGGAGATATTTTAAACGCTATAAAAAACGCTATTGGTAATGGTATCAAGAAAAAAGTAGGACAATTAGCAATGGCATCAGCATCTGCTTCTGGAGCGTTCAGCAAATCTAGTAGCAGCGGAGGCGATCATTCTCACCCGCATGAGTATTACGAACATCATCCACATCCACCGCCACAATATGAGGTAAGAAATACTTTTTCTTCCACTGTATTTTCATACGAACTGTTATACATTACATTTTTATGTAATATATAATATATACTTTTAGTGTAATATATATATATATATATATATATATATATATATATATATATATATATATATTATATCTATGGTATTCCGGGTTTGACTCCGCGTTAAATGTTGTTGGTTTTGATAAAAACCATTTTGACGACGTTTCGGCAAGATCTCTTTGAGGCCAAATGACAAAAGTGTCATCAACATACCGTAACCAGCAGGTGGGTTTGAAATTGGATGAGGACAGGGCTGCTGTTTCGAAATGTTCCATGAAAATATCAGCTATTACGGGAGAGAGGGGAGATCCCATTGGGGCAACTTTGATTTGACGATAGAAATGATTTTGGAATGAAAAGTATGTATTAGACATGCAGTGTTTTATAAGATATAGTGTGTCTTTGGGAATATGATGTTTAGAGTCCAAGATGGAAATGGTTTCATCGATGGGAATGTTGGTGCAGTCATTTATGTTGTCTTTAAATTTTTTATGGACAAGTATACCTACATTTGCTCGTGCTCGTTCTTTTTTCTTCACTACACTTTATGCTAGAAAATATTGGTTATAGTCTCTTTGGCCTTTACCTTTCTTCTTGGTTTCTTGGATTACAAAAATGTCTATATTTTTATTTATCAGTTCTTCCATTATCTCTTGGTCTTTGTTGATGAAAAAAGTAATGTTCCATGTTGCTAATCTTATTGTGGGCTTATTTTTCCTTTTCGTTTTCCTTTTCTTTGTGTGGTTCGTCATATTAGGTTCCGTCTGGTTTTGAGGCTTTATATCGGCTCTTTAAGCCTTGTTTTCTTTTGCAATGGGTAGGATGCTAACCTGGTTTATTAACCCTCCTCTTTTATCTGAGCTTGTGACTTCTGTGGGCATGAACGCGGCTTCTAAACTACTCAATCCACCCAGTCCTCGCGCTCATAACCCCCAGAGATTGTATATAAAATTTAGAAATAAATATTAATATTAGTTTATACCATTATCTTCATTGTTTCAGGGTCACAGCTCCCATAGCTCATTCGATTTCTGGGATCTCAAGAAATCAGTCCTCAACACACTGCTTCAGGCCGTCAAAGCCATCAAAGGTGGTGTCATAGCTGTCAAAGGACAACTAATAAAAGGCGGAGGCAAGTTGGTGTCAGCTTCTGGTCATCTAGTAAGTTCACAGGGAGACTCTATCACCAATCTTGGAAAGCAAATAGCAACTAGTGCTATATTAGTGCCATGGATGGGGTCATCGGGAAAAGGGCATCCACATGTAGGTAAGGAACTAGGTTTTTATATGAAAGAAAATAAATTACTAGGTTTTTTATAAAGTTATATCATTTTTTATTAGAAATGTAAGTAAAGTATTTTAAAATGTATATTCCAGTGTATTTTCACCAGCTTTATGCTGTATTGGAGCACAAGTACAGAGAGATTAACTAACTTATCAGTTGATAAAGACTCCCAGTTTTTATGAGTCTAATAAATGAATATGCCAAAAATGTCAAAAGAATCAGTGTACTACAAGTAAACGTTTAGCAGGCACCTTTAGTCGATTTCTCAAAGAAAATATGAGCCATTATCTTTAGTATTTGTATAAGAATGTGACTGACAAAAGCTTTTAAAGATTGTAAAAATTATCAAAAATACCTTTGAGAAAAACTATAAATATTGGCACCTAAATTCCATTAAGTTGTTGTAAAGTGTCATCCTCGATTACAAAAGTCTAAAGAAATCGACAAAATACGTTACTTTTACTTTATTCTCTAACGTTTCATTGTTCTCTAATACCAAAACAGTTAACATGGACCCTCATTATCATACAATGATACTAGCTACATTAAATAAATATTATTGGGAAGCTAGTGTATTTGATAGAAAGTTATTTAAATACTTGTATTGCGTCAGATCTATGTAACAATTTAGTTAATGTAGTACCAATTGATTTTAAAATAAAAAGTTATAGTTTAAGATGGTTAGGACATATTCAACGCCTATATGATCATTATGCAATACAAATAATTATTGTGGATCAACGTTTCTGTAGGAACTAGAAAAAATCACTTTGGGTTATGGTTTATGCTTTTGCGTATGATACCATTCTAAAGTAATTATTATTTTAATAGGAATAAGCCAAAATTAAAGGTTAAAGTAAGTTTATTGACGTTTCATTTTCCACGGAAATCGTTTTTAAAATACAAACAATAATTAACTAAAACTATAGAAGCCTAGTGGTGGAGTCATATAAAACACGTTGAAGTTACAATTAGGGTCATTTATCAAGATAAAAAATATCCTATCTCCTAAGACCAAAATATACACTTTCACACAGTATTATTGGAATCGGTTCAGTGGTTTCGGATATTCTCGCGGACAAACACTGTGACACAAGATTTTTATACCTTACACTTAGACATCTTAGATTTAGCATAGTGGCAATAAGAAGGATAATGACATATATTGGAATATAACAAAACGCATCCAATAAGTAAACAGATTAAATAATTTTTTTCTAACTCAACACCGGTAGCGGGTAGATACTCTTTACGATCCCGGTAAAGACAGGTCTGCTTCAGGGATGCGCCCCTGCCCACGCGAGCTCGGCTTTTTCTCCCAATCCTCTTCCGGAAGAGAAGCGGATCCTAATCCCTAAATCCTACCCACCAACCCAGACCTACCCAAATCCTTCCCTTCCCTCCTCAACCCGCACTGGACCAGCGTGAGGAGATAACGGTCCAAACCTTTAAGTCAATGTACAGGACAAAAAAGAAAAGGCCCCCAGTGCCCAGCACTTCCCAGAGTCTTGATCAAACAACTAACGGAAGGGGTGGGTGCTAAGAATCCCTGGGTAAGACCCGGCTGCCACAAGAAGACAATTTGGCTATGCTCCTACAATATTCGAACACTGACGGACGACAATAGATTCCCAGAAATAAAAAGTGAACTAAAGGATATAAAATGGGATATCCTTATGGGTATATAATACTAAAAAATGGCACACATTTTATGCATAAAGGTGGCGAATACACTGGAGTGGGATTCTTGGTAAAACAAAGCCTCACACAGTGTATCGAAGAATTCAAGCCCATATCAGAGAGAGTAGCATATCTCATCATCAGGATTAATAAAAGAACCACTCTGAAAGTGTTCCAAGTGTACGCTCCGACCAAAAACCATGATAATGAAGAAGTAGAAATATTTTATGAAGAAATAATGACAGCTATAGAAACAAATAAAGCAAATTACGAAATACTATTAGAAGATTTTAATGCTAAATTGGACCAAAAAGAGGAAGATTATGAACATTTAATTGGTAACTATGGCTACGGGAAAAGAAACGATAGAGGAGAAATGCTTCTCAATTTCATGAATGAACATAACATGTACTCAATGAACTCCTTTTTCAATAAAAATCCAAGCAGAAAATGGACATGGATGAGTCCCGATAAAAAGACAAAGAATGAAATAGCTTATATCTTAACGAAGAATAAAAACCCAGTAGAAGACGTATCAGTATTAAATCAGTTTGATCTAGGAAGCGATCATAGACTAATAAGAACAAAACTAATAATTAACAAAAAACTAGAAAGAAAAATAATACATGAAAAAAGATACAAATGGACATCTGAAGAAAACAAAAATAGTGAATTTAATAAAAAGATAGTGCATGCATTAAATCAAGTTAGCATGCAGCAGATAAACTTCAATTATATTGACGATTTGAATAACCTTATTACCGAAACAGTGAATAAAAGCCTTCTGCAACTGAAAAAACCAAAAACAACATACAATGAATTAGACAAAGAAATATTACAACAAATAGAAAGAAGGAAGATCTTAAATAAGTCTAACAAAAGGGGAACCGACGAATATAGAGAACTTAATAGGCAGATTAGAAAAGGAATCAGACAACAAAAAAGAAAAGAAAACGAAAAATTAATAACAACAACTATTGAAAAAAATAAGAGTATGAAATGCCTCAGACCGACACTAGGACGACGTCAGATGATATCATTAATGGGAAAAGACGAAAATGAAATCACAAGTAGAGAAAACATACTGACACGAATAGAAGAATTTTACACAGAACTTTGCAGATCACATCAACAAGATGATGAGATGAGACCAGCACGAAAATTAATAAAAAATGTTGGATCAGAAATAATGCCAAAAGTAACAATTTCAAAGGTAACTAAAGCATTCTGAAACATGAAGAGAAATAAAGCTGCAGAAGAAGATAGTATTACCACAGATATGATAGAAGAAGGTAAGGAACTAATTGCAATTGTAACTAAACTTGTGGACAGTTGTTTACATCAGGGCAAAGTTCCTAAGAACAACTTTAAAGTAATCTTATTACACAAGAAAGGTGATAGTCTAAAATTGGAAAACTGCACACCCATCAGCCTACTGTCACACGTGTTTAAAATACTCACCAAAGTCATAACTACTCGACTAACAAGGAAATTAGAAGAATACCAACCATATGAACAGGCAGGTTTTAGAAAAGGCTACTCAACTTCCGATCATCTGTTAACCACAAAAATATTAATAGAAAACATGTAACGAATACAAGTCTCCAGTTTTCCTAGCATTTGTAGACTACGAAAAAGCTCTCGATACCATAGAACACACGGCCGTAATAAACGCAATGCAAAATTGTAGAATAGACAGCAGATATATTAACTTAATAAAAGAAACTATGAACCAAGCTACAGCTACGTACTACCTAAATGAAAATAAACACACGAACCCTCTACAATTAAACAAGGGAGTCAAACAGGGAGATACTTTATCACCCAAACTGTTCACCTTAGTTTTGGAGGACGTTTTTAAAAACCTAAATTGGAAATATAAGGGAATAAACATCAATGGCCGCTACCTCAGTAATCTACGATTTGCAGATGACATAATCCTGATAGCTACTGACCTACAAAAAATGCAAACCATGCTTTTAGAACTACATACCGAATCTTCTAAAATAGGACTGAAAATGAACAAAAGTCATGCACTCCGAAGACACCGTGACAATAATATACGATAAAGTTATAGAAAAAGTTGAAAAATATATATACTTAGGACAAAAAATAATCCTAAATAGGGAAATTCAAACTGAAGAAATAAAAAGAAGAAGAAAGTTAGCTTGGGCAGCATTCGGTAAACTGAACTATATACTCAGAAATCAACAAATTCAATTACATCTTAGATCTAAAGTTTTTGATGCATGCATTATTCCGATATTAACTTATGCGGCACAAACATGGAGAATCACAAAAAAGAATATGAATATACTTAGAGTCACTCAACACGCGATGGAAAGAGCAATGCTAGGTATATCACTTAAAGACAAGAAACCGAACACATGGATAAGACAGAAAACCAAAGTCACCGATGTGGTGCAAAAATCATTAAAGTTGAAATGGGAATACGCTGGATATGTAGTTGGAGCGATCTAAACAAATGGCACAGATCAATTTTAACCTGGAGACCATACCAACACAAAAGGACTCCTATGAGATGGACAGATGATCTGAAAAGGACTGCCGGGAAAAATTGGCTACAAGTAGCGTACAATAAAAAACAATGAAAAGGAAGACTTGAAGAGGCTTATGTTCAGATGTGGACGTGAATGGCTAGACGAAGAAGAAGAAGAACTCAACACCTTTCCAGGAGTCTTTAATTTGTTTAATCGTCTATCATTTTTCTTATATCTTCCATCTACTTGTTTAATTAAATAATTATATTTATTTCCAGAATACGAATCAGATCACCATTACACAGCACCAAGTGCTTCAGAGGATTTGTACCATCACGGCCATCACTCAGATCACCACGAAGACTATCACGTTCCAGAACACTATCCACCACCTCATCGAGCAGGTTTGATTGATTTAATATATTATCTTCTATTATATAAGTACTTCCTTTAATATTAATTTTAATAAAAAAAAAATAGCAAAAAAGGTATTAAAATTTGATAGAAAAAAATTATTATTATTATTAATATTATTACATCAAGGGCTGGGGTCATGAAGACCCATAAGTCCATTTACAAGGAAAATGAAATAGTACATTACAAAATAATTAGTTATGCAAATAAACTATGAACTAGTAAATTGTATACAGTATTGTTCAGTTTACAAACATGTAACAGTCTAGAAAGTCTTTGTGTGTAATCTGCTTTGTTCGTTTGAAAGATAGTCTGGTGGCTTTCTTTTGGACATTTTCGAGAAGAGTTCTATCGCGCACTAATTCTGGGCACCAAACTTTTCCACAGTACTCTAGTAGGAGCCGGACATAAGATTTATACAAAGGAATAGAACCCGAAATGGATATTTTTGTAGAAGTCTTAGGTAGGTATAATTTACTATTCGTTTTTTTAGTGATATTTGAAATATGCTCCGACCAACTCAAATTTTCAGTAATTGTAACACCAAGGTCACAATATGATCTCACAGTATCCAGTAAATGCCCGTCTATCGAATAAGACAAACGCGGGTTATTTTGGTGACATCCAATCCTAACACCACTTGAAGATCGAATCTAAGTCACTTTGTGAGTCTTGTCCACTTAAAAGTGGGTCAGTAAATATTTTTGTATCATCTACGTAGAGCTTTTCTAGATATGATATGAGAATCAAGATCACTAGCATACAACATAAATAGTAGTGGACCCAAAACAGATCCTTGTGGTACATCACTTAAAACTAGTTTTTTAGATGACAGCGATTTGCCAACTCTAACATAAAACTCCCGGTTTGTTAAAAAATCATTAATCCACTCAAGAAGTTGTCCGCGAATGCCAAAGTGTTCTAGTTTATAAATTTAATTTCTTCTTGGTACCCGATCAAATGCTTTTGCAAAGTCTAAATATATCATATCTACAGGTCGTTTTTTATCCAATGCTGCTGTCCAATCATTAACATTCATTAACACACCACAGTAAATTAGTCATGGATGATCGACTTTTCACAAATCCATGTTGTAGAGTACTAATTTTTTCTCGGAGCAAAAATTCTGAAAGAGACTCCATAACTTTACAAATAACAGGTGTAAGGTTTATTGGTCTATAATTATTGAAATCTAACTTATTTCATTTTTTAAATATAGGTGTCACTGAGGCACTCTTCCAAATTCGAGGCAAAGAGTGTACATTAAAAAATAAACGCATTATTAGTGATAGTGGAATAGAAAATTTTATTATTTTTTTTTCAAAAATAATGTAGAAATTTTATCGGGCCCTGGGGATGAGTTTGTTTTTTAATTTGTCAATATGGCGCTTAATGATTTAAGGTAAAAAATCGATGTAATCAATTTTGAGAATAACCCTTGAATGACTGATTATAGGAAACTGATTTTGAGATGGTTCGATAGCAAAAACTTTAGAAAATGTATCTGCAATAATATTAGCGACCTCATACGGTCCGTCCCAAACCCTTTTTTCAGTGCGTCATAGTTGTTCGAATTCTCTCTAACGCATTAAGCTAGAAGTGACAGAAAAAAACGTGAGTCGCTTATTATTATACATAGAAATTAGAAAATTAGGTATCGTTTACGGGTATTCGCATATTAAAGCGAATTCTACTTACGAACGTATAATTGGTTGGAGTTTAGAATATGCTAAATAGATATCCAATCAATTATGCATATAAATATAATTTGACACAGATGATCTTGATAATGACAGTGACAGTACTTTCACAACAACTGATAAAATGATAATTGCCATTCCAGGTTAGTATTTTCAGACATTTTAACTACAGTGAAAATTAAATTCTGTATTTATTGTCATAAAAATATTTTAAATATTCCGAGATATACCGAGAATGAAAAAAGACTAATATTAAAATTATTAAATTAGTTTCAATTAGAAAATGAGGCTGAGTTATCTTTATTTCAGTTTCTGTCGCTCGCGAATCAGATTGTGAATTCCGGAATGATATTGAGGAAATATCTTAAACTAATACCTTTATGGATATTTATATGTATTAAAACGGTTCTTTTTAGAACCACGACATTTTCTTGAAATGTAGGATATAATTGATACCAGCCACATATCTAGTGTAATCATTGATTTTCAAGAATCAGATTCTGAATGTGATTATAGATTGTTTGAAATATAATATTCATTTTTGTTATTCATAAAAAAGAAGGTAAACTTACATTCTGTATCTTGTTTTTTAACTAAACTCCATTAACACGATTTCATCTGGATATCGGAACTGGTAGATTAACTCAAGAATCAACTGCTTCACTATTTAAACTATTTATATTGTTTTTTTAACTAAACTTTATAACCTTCTATCATTTGCACACCAAATCTGGTAGAATAACTCAAAAATCAACTGCTTCACTATTTAAACTATTTCCACTATTTAATGACAACTCTTCACAAAATTAAACTATTGGCTGCCACACAAACTTATCAGAAAATTCCTTATCCAAATATGACTGATTTAAATCGATATTATTTTATCGCAGGAATGTTTACTTTGATGCCTTGCAATTGTCAGTAATTTTTTTTACCTTGCAGTCAACTCTTAAAAGATTCTAGGAGGAAGCGTTATTTTAAATAAACAAACCTTCCAATTCCCTAGTGTTTGTAATAAATAATAATAAATCCATAAACAAATCTTAGCTAATTAAGCACTTTCCATGGAATGTATAAAATAGAACAGAATAGAATAGAATTATGACAAACTGCTATGCATTAAAAAAAATAACCTTTTCACGTTTAGCCGATTACGATCCTGCAACTGCCAGATTTAACTAAAATGTCATGCAATAATTCTCGACATTCTTAAAATCCTATATGACGTCAAAATTAGTGACGCACTGAAAAAAGGGTTTGGGACAAACTGTACGTATTCTGACAAATCGTTTCATCGTTCTTTTTTTAACAATTGAATGGATACTTTAGAAGACATAGCAGACCTAACATATTTATACAGTTTTTTAGAGTCGTTGCAACTTACAATAGATTCTTCATATGCCATTCTGGCTTCATTTATATACTTTTTTAATATTACTTTGTAGTTTTAGTGAGTTTGTAAATCAAGTGTATCACCAATACGTTTAAATTTTCGACATAATTTCTTTTGTGTCTTAAAAGTGATATCAATTCACCGTTAATCCACGGCTTAAGTTTGTTCCTATAGTAAGTTTTTCTTGTGGTATTGCGTCTTTTGTAATTGTCAATGATGCTTATAAAATTATTCTAAACTTCTTCTGGATGTTCTAGGCTTCCCAGTAGTAACGGCTAATTAACATCACGCAATTGGAGAGAGAGGTTTTCAAAATTTGTAATTTCATGTATAACTGTATTTTCACCAAGATGATTATATTCAGTAATAAACTGTATGCTTGTTGTGATAACTACATGATCAGAATTGCCCACAGGAGTGTATATCACCAGTTCTGTAAGCAATTGGTCATCAATTGTAAAAACCAAATCTAACGTTGATGGCAAATTGTTTATTCTGAAACGAGTTGGATTCATAAATCAATTATTGTAGATTAGAACTTTGAACAAAGTTTAAATTACTTCAAAAAATACTTATAGCAGACAGACTATGTGATTTTAGGAAATTACTTATAAATGTTAGGATTTCATAAGCTTTCGATTACAGAAAAATAATTTCTTGTTCAAAAAAAAATTACTTCTTAAGTAATTCTTCTGATATAGTTTATAGTAGTTGGAAAGTATTATAGAATGAAGTGTACAATGGATAAATTTGGATATAACAAAGCATTCATTTAAAGAAAGAATACCGTCTATGGTAAAGTACCAAAATTATATCGAGTGACTCGCTACAATTGTGGTACTATGGTATATGTGAAAACAAAAGTGTTAAATCCTAGAACGAATTATTATGCTGCTGTATAAAAAATATTTAGAAAAGTTTTTTAAACAAATACAACAATATCTTATCTATTTTTGTACATATTTACACATCCATAGATTTAGTATATCTTTTTATATTTCAGATGCAGCTGGGTTATTGCTCCTAAAGAAAGTGACAAACCGTGGCAGTCACAATCATCATCAACCGGATCACTACGCATCACCGTCAGACGTCAGCCCCCACCAAACATCTCCTAGTTTCGGTACTATAATTGGTAAACTATTGTCAGCATCCTCATCACTCGATCCCCACAAACCTGACTTGTTCGGAAACCGACCTGTAGAACACGAGTCTCACGATAGTTATCAGGCGTATGTGATACCAAATGATAAAGAGAATGAGGTTATACATGCAGCTTCTGGTGTGGTTAATCAACAAGTTGTTGCCTCTAACGTTCCAAAAGTCGTACATAAAAAACCTACCTATGTGGCTCCGGTTAAAGATGACTCTATTTTCGAAGACCCTCCTGAAGATTTGAATGAAAATTTCGACATAACTTCCCATCATAAAATACCAGTTTCACATCAGAATAATCCTTATCTTATAGATTCTGAACACAATGACTTTAATGTTGATCCCCGAGGACAATCTGGTCCGGCTTCTTTTCAGTCTGTAGCAAATTCGTTTGATGTAACCCTAGACGAAGCCAAAGATATCATTTCAACTAGTCCATATCTCTCACCACCTTCCAAAAATCAACAAATTGCGACAGATTTTAGTTCAGACGAATCCGAAAATGATGAAATGCAAGCAGCTTCTGACTCTAAATACACTCGATTTCCCGAAGACAGTAATCCAAGCTCCCTTAAATTAAAACCTTCTCCTTATTTAGAAACGCCTATAGTAAAGTACTTTCTACCAACACCCAGTGATCTACTCCCAGTCAAAGTTAACTATGCCCCTATGGCTTTTTACAAGAACCCCTCCAAACAATCCTCCAACCGGAGCCCCAGCTACAAAAAACAATCTTCCCACAAAACCTCTAAACACAAGCATCAAAACCATGATCTTGTCCAATCTATTTCCTATGAATTAGGACCAAACGGACCTAAAAGACTGACGTAGTTTTTAAGGTAAATAAACCTTGTTGTATGCTCTTTGGACTAACGCCTGGACTAATCAGAATGAGGTGGTTGGAAGTCGCGCGAAAACAAAATAACCACCATATAATTACTATTACATTCTTTTACTTTCGAATACGTATATCATTGAAATTTTTAACTTTGTATGTCCCTAGAATACTATTGTTCCAAGATTTACACAAGACAATATATCGCACCTAAGAACGCTTTAGCATTTAAAAATTGAATGGTTTGAAGAATTAATTGTTAGAACAGCCCCTCTATTTGCCATATTTAGCTCCCTCTGATTTTCATATACTGAAAACTTCTAAATTTTTCTCTGGAATGCTTATGTACAACATTATGATGTGCGGCGTGTGTAATTCATTCTGCGTTTTCTTTGATATCTCTTTTTAACAAAATTTTCCAAACAGTTTATTCCAAACATTCTATAATAAAAATCTGGACCATTAGTGGTTTGATTTAGTATAAATAACCATTTCGTTTACTACAGCAACGATTCTTACTAAAAATTGAGTGCGGTAGGTGTTCTCTCTCTCTCTCTCTCTCTCTCTCTCCGTTAGCTGTTCAGCCCAAATAGAGAGAAAATCATACAACGTTCTGAAAAAAAAATCAAAAAATTTACAGGCATCCGAAGAAAACGACAAAATTACACATAAAGAGTTATATACTGTTGGAGAGCTCCTACAAACTTCAGACCTTCCTCCTCAACAAAATTTCAGACTGGCTATGAAGAGGTGTTGAATCTACAAAATCACAGAGTCAGCACGACCTCGATGATAGCACATATAAACTACTTTACTTACAAAATCGACTTTGAGAGCAAGAATCCTCTTCCAAGGATTTAATATTGGACCGATTATTTTAAAATTATTTTAAAAATTCCTAGAGTAGCAACAGAAGCTCTAGAAAAACGCAAAGTCATACTAAACAAAAGAAACAACAACAATACAGCATGGTTCAGAAAAAAATAAAAGGGATATATAAAGAAAAACTAGAAGCCTCAAAGTATAAAACATCAAATACCCCAGAATCCCGAGACAACTATAGAAGAATACGAAATGAACCAAAGCAGTTGAGAAGAACAAAAAATGAACAATAGGAACGGTTTACAAAACGGATGGAAAGCAACTTCTACGGTACGTGAAAACAAATATGGAGAAAACAAAACTGGACGAAGAAGTATTGGCACACCAAGAAAAAGATGGTAAGACAATTTAAACAATTTAGTAGGCCAATATAGAAGAATAAATAGGCTTTAAAGCCTACATACAAGAAGGAAGAAGAAAAAGAAGACTTTTAAAATAAAAACAATAAAACATGGATGGTGGATGGGGCAGGAACACCCACTCAAAAAATTACAAAGCGATTCCATAATCTGTAGTACACAATATAATGACATATTCTATTCTGAGATTCTTTAGTATCAACAGTCACGTTAAAGTTAAGAATAAGCTGTTGCATAAGCAAAAGGATCAACAAGCAAAACTGGATTGTAAATGTTTCAAAGACAGTTTGTTTCAAAATTTTTAACTTTATCAACCAATCTTTTCTATTCTTCTTAAAAATTCATTGAATAAAATTTTTTTAATGGAACTTAATGAAAGTTGCTAATTTTTCTAAGCATATCCTTAAGAACAAGTTCCATCCTGTTCAAATCGGATCATATTATGATAACTTTATTTCTACTTCTTCTTCTCGTATCATTTTGCCCTTTCCGGTGTCGGATTGGGATTCCAGTACTTTCTTTACGCATTTTTTACATGCATTTCCATTTGTGGCCATCGTTTTTAATTCTTCAATGGTTTTCCCTTCAATAGCGGCTTTACTTAAAGTACAAATTTGTGTACAGGTTGCTTATGGATGTAATACATTTGTGAATGAAAGGTTATATTTTTTGCAAACAACACGTAAATTTCACCTACGATTACTATAGTATTCTAGGGACAATTTATTAATATCCTAACAGCATAATCATCAGCTTTTTAACAGGTAATAACATTTTCAACCGAGGTGTAAGTAAGCTAACAAAAAATTGGTTCTTTTTACTGGATGACTTTTGTGCAAGGTACTTTTTGTTATTCAGTCGTCAACATTCTACCCTTATTTAATGAATTTTGTTATCTAATTGTGGATACTTAAACGGTTTCTGCAAAATTATAAAATTTGCCATAGATCAAAAATGTTTTTAAAGAATTTGTTCAAATTTATAGAGAAATATACTATTTGCTTTTAATTCTAAACAAAGGATCGTAAGTATAAAATATTAGAACAATTAAAAATCCAGAATAAAACGTTATATAAGCCATCGAGCAAAAGACAAAAGAGGCAATCTAATCCTTGTGAAAAGGAGACCAAAAAAGTGGCCTCTGATGGCGGACATATCCGGAAATGCGAATGCGCCAACTTTAAATTTTCCGACACTTATTAACAGTAGCTATATAATATTTTTCAGAATGTGTCTTAGACGAGAAAGTTTTAATTAATTATTAACGGTAATAGTCTAAAATGCGACACACTTCTTAAAAAACTTCAATATAAATAAGATTTCATGTGATATTTAGAACAAACAATACCATAACCTAACTAAATTTGATGTCAAACAAGGAGAGAGACTCTCTTTCCTTGTTTAATGTGGCCTTTAAAGATCGCACTTTCTGTCTAACAATATTTTTGCGCCCACTACCTTTACATTCCCTTTTTGTCTTTTTGCTCGATGGGCCAAGAGCAGACAAACGTAGTAGACGAAGACCACCTACACGTTGGGCTGACGAAATCAGGCGTATCACCAAAAATTGGAAACAAAGAGCACAAAGTAGTAGATATGCAAAGTCTTTACCACTATAGAGATAGGGAAATCAATGTGTTAGAGAGAGAAGTACTTCTGTAGAGAGTAAGAGTGAAAAAGATATATGACGTCTTGTTGAAGTAATCTACATTACCGACTGTCATAGTTCAGCTATCCGCTAGTTGGCGCCGTCATTTTTAATCCAATTTTAAACATTCGCCATTTTTAGTCCAATGTAAGCTAGTTGGCACTATTTTTTAAATTACAATATTAAATAAATTAAAAATTTTATTCCAATTTTTCTTGTTATTTCTGTGCTAGCGACGGAACGCTCTTCTTCTTTTTGTCAACTGTCAATTCTTCTCTCCGCAACTTAAAATTCTTTTTCCGCAGTCATGGAAAATAAAGGTTGTAGGTATGTAGTTCCTCAACGGCTTAACGTATAGAGATATGCGAGGTATAATAATAAAAATATATAAAATAAAAAATATAGACAATTCAAATATTGTCAACTATTAGAAACATAAATATGACCAAACGCAACATGTCATTCTTGTACCTCGAGTGGCCTGAATTTAAGAGGTGGCCTGAAAAATGTATTACATTTTTTAAAAATTTTGGAATTCGTAAACAATTTTAACACTTTTAATACATATTTCAGTCCTCTACAAATAGTTTCTTATGACTTTTGATGTAAAATAATTAGGGAAGCAGAAATTTAACAATATTTAGAATTTCCCATTGAATTTTCTATAGCCCATTTGACGATTCACCACCCTTTAAACTTTCGCTTTCAAAATGCAATAGAACCTTAGATTTACTGTGACCTGCTTTTTCTTTTCTAGAAAATATATTAATTGTACTATAGCTATATCCACTAATAACTAGCGCATAGCTGAACTATGACTATGTCGGTAATATAGATTCCTTCGACGTGACGTCATATATCTTTCTCACTCTTACTCTCTACAAAAGTACGTCTCTCTCTAACACATTGATTTCCCTATCTCTATAGTGGTAAAGACTTTGTATATCTACTCAAAATCGTCAAGAAGGAAGGAGTTTAAGGCAGGTCTATGTACAGCAGTGGACGTGATAACTGAAGGCTGGATGATGATGATTATGTTTAGAAATCAGGACTCTACTAATAAAGATCATCATTGTTTTGGTAGTAATTATGTTAAGGTCCGATGATTCTCCTTCCTGAATTACCTGGTTTAGAAGTTGTTGAAGAGTGTCCTTGTTGTCAGCAACAAAAACTGAAAGGTCGTAAGTTCGAATCCAGCTAGAATGGGAATTTCTATTAAGAAATGATACAAATGCTCATGTTTATTGAATCGGTAATTGCTCAAGAGTATAATAAGAAACTTTTTTTAAAAACGGCAAAACTGACTTTACTTAGTAAGAAGTCATTTATTCAACACTTATCAATTAACCTTGTATATTCTACGTAACTGGATGTATAACCAACGGTTCAAGCCGTAAAAAAACATGATAAGTAAGTTTTGGTCAGAAGTTTTCCCATTAAATTTATTGATGTAAATTCTTTTGCAATTCTTCTTGGATTTCTTGTCCAGTATTGTTAACATATTTATATGTTTTAATTACTTGACATGCTAAATTTTGTTTTATTTGTAGGTATATCTAGGAAAAGTCAAGAATACTACCAAACGTTTGATCCATATTTCGAATAATCGGTTTCTATGGCACGCGCACTACTGTGGGAAATCTACACGATAGAATAAACCCTGGAACTGAAATTGTCTGCTTGAATGTAGACAATTTATCGTTGTATTGTTTTTATATATATTTTATTTGTTATATAGTAATATACTTTATTTATTTTTTACTAGAAGAGTTCGTTTATGTATATGCCCCTCCATATCTAGACAATGAAATGCATTTTCTCATTCATTTTCATAATACATTATGTTGGCAAAAAAAAAAAGAAAAGTCATCTAATTCGTTTAATGAATATGATTCGTTTTTTTTTAAAAGCTTCTTCAGCTCACTATAAATATAAAGAAAAGTTTATAAGTAAATGCCTACAATATTAGAGTACTATACTTACAAAAGAAATTGTAGTTTTTCGGATGTTATAGAAACTGTTAGTTACTCAAGATAAATAAAATCCGTGCTGAGGCTTCAATTGTATCAATCAAGAAATGAAGAAATTAACATCAGAAATAAAAAACACTGAGAATGTGAATATTATGTGGACCAAAATCAAAAATTCTGTTATAAAAACACAGGAAGAAACTCTACAAAAGAAAACAGAAAGTCGCAAACCTTGGATGACTCAAGAAATACTGGAAATCATGGAACAAAAAAGAAAAGATAGAAACAGAAACCCAAATGAGCACAGAGAAAAACATAAATTAATAAAAAACAAAATAAAAGAGACTAAGGAAAAGTGGATGATGGAAACATGCTTTTAAGTGGAAGAATTGCAGAAAAAGCAAGATCATTATAATTTACATAAAAAAGTGGAAGAATTATCTGAAAAATCACGAACACCTAACCGATTAATTAACAAAAACAATAAACCTATTAATAACCCAATTGAAAAAAAAACAAGTATGGACTCAATATATTGAAGATCTCTTCACGGACACTAGAACAAAACCAACACAAATTGATACTGAGGAAGTTCCAATATTATTAAAATCTGAAACCAATTAAAAATCCCCTCCCTCTATTATTATTTCAACCAAAACCCCGACTAACAAACAATCTGTAAAAGCTAGCAAAGCCAAGTCAATTAGCAGGACATAGATCCTAATCATTAAAACCGTCAGTCAAAAAGACCCTTCAGGACTAAGTTGCCATAGATGCCAAGATGGCCAGACCTATCGGTCATTCAGTCGGCAAGGAGACCAAAACTTGTTTTGCCAAATTGACGACTGTGTGACCGAGCACACAACTTCCGAACAAGGGGCCGTCAGCTTGCTGCCGACCCCCTGATCGGACACACATTTTTTAGGGACTCAGACCCCTAAGTCAAGTCATAAATAAATTCAGTACAGTAAAGAGGGAGATAAGCTACCCCTAGAGTCAGGTGGCCTAACCACAAGTCATGAAAAACGGAGGGTGTTTCTTTTCCCAAATCGCCCGACGTAACAGTTCATAGCCTCCTCTGCGTATGTCAGACGTAGAGGAGGGGTGGAGAAAAAACCTAGGGTCAGATAGGTACCGAGCCAAAATAACTTACTCTTTTGGAACGAGACCGGTCTGATCTTCGGACATGGGGTCCCACTGACTAGCAGTGGTACACTCATGTCCCATAGGGGTTGGGATGAGCTCATGTGTGTATGTGTACATGCTATAAACAACTCAAAATCTGGCAGAGCTTCTGGGCCAGATGACTCCGCTCTGGTCTAAAATGCAAGCCGAGCGATTGTAAAAGTTACGTATGTATAAAAGTTTGTACTTACTTTTCTAAGGCACTTATAAAATACGACTATTTTAATTATGTATTTTCAAACAATTTTTCAACAACAACTATATTTATAATAAACTGGGAATAATATAAATAATAATAATAATAAATAATATTTATTTGTATTTTGAGAACGATTTCCGAAGTGGAAATTGAAACGTCAATAAACGTATTTTTATCTTTAATTGTGGCTTATTCCCAGTTTATTAGTAATTAATTTACAATGCCACAAGAAAATAGCTTCAGAACAAAACTATATTTATACTTAATGCAACAAATAATTTAGTGCAAGCTTCAAATTTTTTTGCAGGCATAGACAGGCGTATGCGCAAGTTGCGTTAATATTCTTATAAAAACTTGCAATGGAACATCCGGCAAAGATTTACGGTTTATAATAATAAAACAACAAAACTAAAAGATTTATTGCTCCTTTACGAGTACTGAGAATAAATAAATATTATTGACAAAGTTCTAGGTAGACAAAAAACTTGTGTTTTTTTTAATAAATTAGCGAAGCGGTTGGTACTAAGAAAAAACATTTATGACCAGTTGTGGTCGTAAAAATGATAACTTTTTATATCGAGAAGAGGAGAATTGGCGGTAACGTAATATCGAAGAGTATTTAGATGCAAAAAAACACAACCAGTTTTGGCAGGCTCTCAATGAAAAACGAGCGAGATAAAAAACAAGATTTACCGAAAATAAATAGAATATATTTTCGTGTTTTATTAATAATTGTCACAAAAATAATGAGGTATTATTGGTTATATGTTAAGACGTTAACAATTTTGATAGACAATATTCTTGAAATAGGGCTTAGGAATCTGTTAGCGAAAGATTAGTAAAACGTTAACGTACAATGGGTTAAAAATATATGAGAAAATAATAAGACAAAGTATAAAAATTTATTATAAAATATAAATATGTCCACTATAAGTCATTATTGGATATAAAACGATTGCCTTCTGAATGTTTTCCGCTATACCTATATTGGCATTTTCCATAAACACCTAAAAGATAACAGAAAAGTTAATTAAATATAAAAAAAATTGGATAATATGTATATGTCCTATTTCTATCTATTATAATCTTTGTACCACGTTTTGAAGTCTTGCATTTGTAGTTTCCTGGTAAATGAGTAATAGAAATATATGTAATATAAAGTCACTAACATTAAGCTTTATTAGAAAAGAACATAGTACAAGACGTTACGGTCATAAACATGATTTCCGTAGGAAGTGGTCACAGAATTGTTAGAGCCAAAATCAAAATTAACTCCACAACAGACAGACAAAAATTTAAACCATCTAAAAAAGAGATAGATACAGAACTTCTTAAAGAACGCAAAGAACAATACATAAACCAGCTAAAAAAAGTGACATATCACAGCTAAAGGGTTTGCAACTAGACGAATTAAACGATAAAATAACAACAAAACTACTAGAAGCAGGCCTGAAGATTGCTAATAAACAAAAGCGAAAACAACAAAAAATTAGCGCTAAATCACAAGATATGCTCAAAAAACGACGACAACTACTGAATGATAACAAAAGAAATACAGTGGAGTTTACCGAACTGAACAAAACCATAAGAAAAAGATAAAGGAAGATTTAAAGAAATACCAAGAAGACCGCATTAAGAAAATCATAGAGAAGAACAAAAGTTTTAAAACAATGAAGACAAATATAGGAAAAAGAAAACTAACTTAAAACTGAGATCAATGAAGAAAGAGATCTAGGAGAAATAGTAAAAATCACAGAAAGATATTACACAGACCTATACAGTTCTAAAAATGACCCACCACTATCATCTAAACAGAATCTCTCGAGGAAAATACAAAATGTTGGCTCAGAGGTATTACCAGAAATAACTGAAGATGAAGTCGAAAAATCCATAAAAAGAACATGAAAAGAAATAAAGCGGCCGGTGAGGACAAAATACTGGCGGAACTGCTAAAAGAAGGAGGAGACACGATAAAAAAATGCTAAAAATACTGTTCAACAAATGTCTGTTTGAAGGTAAAATACCTAAGCAATGGAGAAATGCCAAAACAATCTTAATACATAAGAAAGGAGACCGAACAGACCTAAACAACTACCGTCCTATTTCCCTTTTGTCACAACTATATAAAACCTTCACAATAATAATAAACAACCGACTAACCTATAAACTTGATAACCACCAACCAGTGGAACAGGCCGGATTCAGGAAAGGATACAGCACAATCGACCATCTACATGCGCTTAAAATCTTAATTGAGAAAACCAATGAATACAACCTAACGCTGTACTTAGCATTCGTAGATTATGAAAAGGCTTTCGACAGCATTGAACACTGGGCAGTTGAAGAAGCTCTGGTCAATAGTAGAATAGATTCAAGATACCGACAATTGATACATGATATTTACCAAAACGCAACCATGACTATAATTCTGGACGACAAATTAATAATGGATAATATAAAAGTTAAACGAGGAGTCCGACAAAGCGATATAATTTCACCTAAACTATTTACCTTGACCATCGAAGACATAATAAAATCAACAGATTGGGAAAACAGAGGAATATGTATTAACGGAAAATACCTAAACCACCTTAGATATGCGGATGATATACTCCTGATCTCCTCGGAACGACAAGAACTGGAATTAATGCTGAATGAACTTCATAAAAATCACTGCAAAAAGGCCTAAAAATTAACTTCAACAAAACAAAAGTAATGACAAACACGGAAGACCAAAAGGCAATAAAAATAAAAACAGAAAAAATAGAACAGGTAAATAAGTATATCTATCTAGGACAAGCAATCAGAGCTAACAGAGAAAATCAACCAGCCGAAATATCGAGACGAGTAAGAATGGGATGGGCAGCGTTCGGCAAACTTCCTTACGTTCTAAAAAATCAAACAATCCCTCTATACTTACGAAGCAAGGTATATAACTCCTGTATAATACCGGTGCTCACCTACGGAGCACAGACATGGACATTTACACAGGTCAAATTGGATAGGATAAGGAAGGCACAAAGAGCGATGGAGAGACAAATGTTGGGTGTATCACTTAGAGATAGAAAACGTAACCAGTGGATCAGAACCAGAACAAAGACAGTTGACGCGATAGAACAAGCAGCAAAACTGAAATGGAAATAGGCTGGACACAATGAACATCTCCAAGACGGACGATGGAACAATGCCATCGGAAAGTGGCGTCCATACAATGCAAAGAGATCAAGAGGCAGACCACAGATGAGGTGGAAAGATGACATCAGGAAACAAGGAGGTCCCACATCGCAGAGAACAGCTCAAGATAGGGAAAGATGGAGAGAACTGGGGGAGACCTATATCCAACAATGGAAGGATAGAGAATAGGTTCAAAAAAAAAAAACATTAAGCTTTAGTATATCGCTCATTACATAATTAAATTAAGCCACATACCTTTGAAATCATCAGGACACCTAATATTTTTTGGAAGAGGATTAAAATGGTTGTTTTCTATATTACGTGGTACTTCTATATCTGTCAATGATGCCGATCTACTGGGTTTAATAACGTTCATGAATTTCCCACGACGTAAAGCTTCACATCTTTCCGTGTCGTTTACTTTCCTAGAGTCCAAGAATTTTAAGTTTTTTATGTGGTACAGGACATAGCACCTAGAATTTTTTGAAAAAAATTAATCATCGCAAAGCTTTATAAATCGCTATATACGAAATTTATATAATATTAGAAATTTCAAGGTATATTTTTTTTCAGTCCTTCTTTCAGGCGTGTGTACAATAATTGTGGATTGTATTAGCCAAATTTACATGTGTTATATTAAAGTGGTATGTTATTGTTATTTGTATTAAAAAAATTGGTGACAGCTTGGATATTACTGTGGAATGTACGTTCCAGAGAGTTGGGAAGTAAAAGAAGAATAGGATGTCCTAGAAGGATACATAAAGTACAGATGAACCTAAAATTGAGTTAGTGAAGACAGAAAATCAAAGAGAATGAAAAGAAATTGCCAAGCTATGGACCTAAAATGCATGTGACGATTAAGCGTATTTCTACTTTGCACAGTACAAATTACCAATCTCTAACCAGATGTGATGGTGCCATCACTACATGAATACTAACATAAGTAAGACAGTCTTTTTGTTTAATATAAAGTTTTATTACCTGTATCTCTGATAATCATTCTCGTCGTTTTCGTCTCCTGATAACTCATTGGGACATGCCTTGTTGCCGAGCAGGCTTAAGTAGGTAAGTTTGGGTAAATTTGTACATATTTTCGACAGCAATGATGGAAGATCTTCAATCTGTAGTATAAGAAAAGTTATTTAATCAAATATATTTTAGTAGGTATGTCTATGTTTAAGTTATTTGTGTAAAATTTAGGTCAAAAGTAGTAGAAAAAATAAGTTGGCATATGGATATTATCCAGATTTAGCCAAACAGCTCACACTCCCTCTAAGGGGAAAATTCACTCATCCTAGATACCAACGGTATCAAAAGAATTGAGCTCTGGTGGGACTCTTTCCATGTTATCGAGTCCTAGGTGACTTGGTACGTCGATGTATCTTCCAAAAATTTTCGCACGCATCTGGACGTCGAAAGTAGCACAGCTTTCTGCATGATTTGAATTTCCAGATCTCTGTACTTGGCGACCTTTTCGTTGTACTTAATACGCAGATTATTGTTATTAGGTATCGCCACATCGATTAGAGTTGTTTGTCTCGTTAGTTTATTAACTAGCACGAGATCTGGTCTATTATGTGCTACAGTTTGGTCTGTGAGCACAGTGCGATCCCAGTATAGCTTGTAGTTGTCATTCTCAAGCATACTCCCAGGAACGTATTGATAATACGGGAGGTGGTTTGTTTGTAGAAGTCCCAGTTTAAAAGTAATCTCTTGATGGAGTATCTTCTCTACTGAGTCATGCCGTTCCTTATATTCAGTTGCAGCAAATGCCTGGCAGCCTCCGGTAAGATGTTGTATTGTTTCTTAGGCTTGACATCCATATCGGCATTTGTCGTTTTGGAACTGAGGGTCTTTGACAATATATTTTAGGTAATTTTTGGTTGGTATAACCCATGGACGTATAAACACAGATGGACTCAGTTATTTACATAAAATTGTGAAGTCAAAATTATTTGCATAGGTCACATTCTCAGCACCTTCAACTGTTGTCACGTTTTGTTTTAAAATTTCTTATTCGCGAGTCGCTGAAAATATTACTCCGTATTTTATATTCTACAGGTGCTATCAAACCAAAATAATAATTTATTGGTTAGATTAATATATTTAATTATAATCAAAATATAAAGTGTGCAAATAGTGTGCATTATCACTTAATAATAGCGTATAATAGATATCAATCAATTATTTTATATGTAGAAGCACTGAAAACTATTTATAAATGGCAACGGTTGTTTACATTTCTCTGTCTTATGGATCTACGTCAAACTTCAAATGCTGTTCCATGTTTGTTTACTTTTTAGTAAAAGTTGTTTTTCGATATTTTGGCTGTATTTTGAGTGATATTTGTGAAACGTGAAATAAAATAAACGAAATATTTACATCTTATCTTTCATTTCATTTGTAAGTACATACAATTTACATTATTTCAGATGAGGAAATGAGGAAGCGTGTTTGTTTACATTTTAATAGGCGTACCATTGGGTTTATTCATGTTCATTAATGTATTGAATAAGATAAAGTTCATGAAATTAGTAGACATTTTTAAATTATAAGTAGACATCATCTGATTAAAAAAGATCTGTTTAGTACCTTTTTAAAACGTGTTTTTATACATTATTACGACTTCCAATTTTTAAAATCTGAATAATTACACGCGAGTAAAAATTCAAGCACGCTTATGCTCATTGCTGAAGCATCACATTCTATGGAAGCTTCAAAATATTGTGTGTTAAAGGTATCTTATTGCTGTGTCCATCTATGTTTATACGTCCATGGTATAACCTGATCCTGAATGGCAAGTAATGAACCTTCTGTTTCAGGGAACATCTTTCCTGATGCCAACCAATAATTCGACGCTATATTGTCGACATAGTCTTGGCTGACCTCATTCGTATGGATATTATTATTACAAAAATTACATTTAAAATATGTGGAAGAAATACTTGGATGAAATAAATTTGATTATTGTATTGGTATAGTGTATTACCCTGGTTTACATTTCAAGACGAAGTTATTTGTACAAATAAAATAGTTTTGTAAATTGAAAATATTTTCAAATTATCTAATGTTCGTATAACTAAAGAAAATACTAACTTTATTTTTGTTCAGTGACAGCGTATGCAACTGAGGAAGGTATGGCACAACAATGAGGTCCGTTAGTTGATTATTGTCGAGTATCAGTTCTTTCAAATTTGGAAAATCTTCTATGCCGCGAATACTTACTAAATCGTTGTAGCTCAAGTCCAAACTTTCAACTTTTGGGCCGTATATATGCATTAATGATTGTGGAATCATTTGGCAATTCTGTCCTGTATAACATAACTACAAAAGTAATAAATATTAGTTTTTAAGACGTTTTTTTTTTGTAGCATAGCAATGCTTTCTTTGTTTCATATTGTTCTGAAGCTATTTTCTTGTGACATCTTATAGTAATTACTGTTTTATTGGGAATAAGCCACAATTAAAATTTAAAATAAGTTTATTGACGTTTCAATTTCAACTTCGTAAATCATTCTCAAACTACTAACAATAATAAACTAAACAACTTTTGTTTGTTTGTTACCTACTTGGTGAACAATTCTTCTATTAATTTAATTTTACCTGACTCATTTATATTGACAATTCAGGCATACATTATGCATTTTAAAGTAGACGACTTTAAAATGATATTGCCAATATAGCTGAGTTGCGTTCCTGGGACGACTTCATTGTAAGATCGTTTATTCGATTACATGAAATCATAATTCCTCTATAATCCAAAAATTACGTGAATCATATTATGAAAATAAAGAAATCGCAAAGCATACAAAAAAAGTGTAGTAAAATCTCAAAACTAAACGCAGCCAAAATGTGTTAAGAAGTGACAGCTGTCAAATTTGTATGGTTAGGTTATTTGGGGAGGGGATATTGCTAGCTAACGTCACATATCACTATCTGCTTTGAGGAAAAAATTGGTCCGAAATGCTTTGTTGGTCAACTTTTTTGTAAAATACCACTATATGCGACGTTCGTTTGTGTGTGATAGATCTTGCAGATGCTAAGAGATGGCGGAGATTACTGTTTTTGACATAATATTAAATAGGAGATTAGAAACATTGATGCACACAATTATCCGACGCCCACCATTAGCTGACTCTTCCTTAACATCACGATAAGAACAAGTCAAAAGATGGCATGAATATTTCAGTGAGTCTCTAAGTGCAGTTTCAACACTAACAGAAGACGAACAAAATATAAATCCCAATATTAACAAACCAAGAATTTTGTTTTGTTTGTTTGTGTTTTAAATGACTGCGGACACTAAATCCATTCGCCAATCTTACAATTTGAGGTGTAGTGTGTGTGTGTGTGTAGAGTAATTGTCTTGATACTTAGCAAAGTCGACGTCATTGCCTTTGCTAAGAGACGCTAATTGTATCCGAACGTCTGCGGTCCCTCCGGTGTGTACCGATCACACAAGGATAGAAATTATTTTCATTTATTAATTTTTTTTAATAAACGAAAATTTCCACCCAGGTGGGATTCGAACTCACGACCTTTAGGTTTAAAGGCAGGCGCTCTTACCACTGAGCCACAGAGGGGGTAAACCAAAAATTAACACCATAGATAGACCATGGCCACATGTTCTGTACCCTTTTATAAATCCGGCTTCTTCTACTGGTTGATATCCGTCAAATTTAATTGTGAACCTGTTTGATCTTTGTAAAGTTGTGAAAGAAGTGAAATCGATCATTTTTTAGGTCTGTGGTGTGTCCTTTTTTGTGTATTAGTATTGTTTTTACAGAATTCTATTGTTCGGGTATGTTGCCTTCGAATAGACATTTAGACATTTTATTATAAGATATAGTATTTTTAGATATGTCATGGCTTCTTCTCCGCCTTTCTTCAGCATTTCGGCTAGGATTCCATTGCTTCCAGGAGCTTTATTTCTTTTTATTTCTTTTACTGCTTTCTTCGTGGCTTAATATATAGAATATATTATACAGAGTCGCCCAAAAGTCTGGAAACGGCTAATTATCTCGTAAATTACTAGACATAATTATACAAAAATTTGAGATACGCCTATTTTGGGACACGGAGATTCCATATTTGGTATTTTCAATGTTGCCGGATTTTCAGTTTCTCTTATATTACTAGTAACTTTGGTTTTTCAAATGCATCACCCTGTATATTCAGTCATTATTGGAATCTCCTATTAAATACGAGTTCAACCATATGTAACACTTATGATTTTATGTAGTCTGGAAGGTCTTAAATACATAAAACAGAAGTCTGGCAACGCCTAAATTGTTCCAATACATTTTTTAATACTAACTATTTTCAAATACATTAAAACGTAACAATTGATAGTTTAGAATATTTTTTTTAACATAATAGTTACGTTATTAAGTGTTCAAAATGTGCTTCATTTGTGAGTTGACAGCACTCTAATCGATGGTAGAATGCGTCTACCACATTTCTCCAGGATTGTCTAGAAATTATTCGAGATTCATCGATAATTCATTGCCTTAGCTATGCAAGACTTGCTGGTTAAGTTTTGTAAACTGAATTTTTCAAGTATCTCTAATAAAAATAAGATCGGGTGAACGTGGAGGCTATTCAATTCTACCTTGTCTACCAATTTATCGTCCGGGAAATATCTCATCTAAATAACGCCGAACATTTACACCAACTATCCGACGTTAAATTTCTTTCGATAAAAAATGGCCCAATTAAATAAGTACCTACTACAACTGACCATACATTTAATTTTTGTGGTCTTTGAGTATGATTTTCACGCATTCAGTGTGAATTTCACACGAGTTCAGCTATTCAATACGAGTTCAACCATATGTTCACTTGATTTTATGTAGTCTGAAAGATCTTAAATACATAAAACAGTGAAAAATATGTAGATTTTAATAAATTTAAATATTTAAATGGAGAATGCTGTGATTTTGACATTTGTTCACCATTTAAAATATGAACTAAAATTGACAGTAGTTGTGGTTCAAAAAGTTCTGCAATTTAAATTGCTTCTCTAAAATGCCGTTCTCTAAACCATTCTCCTATTGATAAGACGACGGTAAAAAAAACTGTAAGGCGATTTAAGGAATCTGGAGAAGTAAAAGATAGATACCGATCAGGTTAACGGAAACGAGTTAACAATGACAACAAAACTTCAGATATAAGCAGAGTTTTGTTGAAGATCCACATACATCCCCAGGCAGGGTTGCACAAGTACATGATGTAGGTCATTCTTCAGTCTTACGTTTATTACGTAAAAATAAATTTAAATCATACAAAATTAACTTATTGCAAGAATTAAGTAAAGATGACTGGTCGTAGATTAGAGTTTACTAAGGTAATGATGGATAAAATTGAAAATTATTAAAATTTCGTTAACAGAATATGTTTTTCTTGTTATGAAGCAACTTTTACACTGTGTGGAAGTGTAAATCGACACAATTTAAGGTACTGGTGTGACGTAAATTCACACTGAAGACTGAATGCGTGGAAATCATACTCAAAGACCACAAAAATTAAATGTATGGTCACATAAAGTAGTTACTTATTCAATTGGGTCATTTTTTGTCGAAAGAAATTTAACGTCAGATAGTTGGTGTAAATGTTCGGCGATATTTAGATGAGATATTTCCTGGACGATAAATTGGTAGACAAGGTAGAATTGAATGGCCTCCACGTTCACCCGATTTCAATCCTAAAGATTATTTTTATTAGGAATACTTGAAAAATTCAGTTTACAAAACTTAACCAGCATGTCTTGCAGAGCTAAGGCAACGAATTATCAATGAATCTCGAATAATTTCTAGACAATCATGGAGAAATGTGGTAGACGCCTTCTACCATCGATTAGGGTGCTGTCAACTCACAAATTGAGCATATTTTGAACACTTAATAACGTAACTACTATGTTAAAAAATATTCTAAACTATCAATTGTTACGTTTTAATGTATTTGAAAATAGTTAGTATTAAAAAATTTATTGAAACAATTTAGGCGTTGCCAGACTTCGGTTTTATGTATTTATGACCTTCTAGATTACACAAAATCATAAGTGTTACATATGGTTGAACTCGTATTGAATAGGAGATTCCAATAATGACTGAATATACAGGGTGATGTATTTGAAAAACCAAAGTTACTAATAATATAAGAAAAACGGCAACATTGTAAATATCAAATATGGAATCTCCGTGTCCCAAAATAGGTGTACCTCAAATTTTGTACAATTATGATTAGCATTTTACGAGATAATTAGCCGTTTCCAGACTTTTGGGCCACTCTGTATATAGAAAATACGTCTTTTTAAATACTAGCAGGGAAGTATTTTAGATTATTTTTATTATTATTATATGAATTGGCTTTTAAATGCAAAATTTATGAACGAGGATCACTAACGTCTGCATATTTGCGTACATTATGCATATTATTTAAAAAAAATTTGTATATTTGCGCCAAGTTTGTCCATATTTGATGTTACATATATTTCGACCTATAGTAACAACAACTTCTTTTCGTTATCCTCCTCTATTAGAGAACAATGATTCTACTTTTTAGACGCGATTTAGAACAAATATAATTATTTACAGATATAATTAAATCTAAAAGTGTAAAAACATTAACGTAGTATCAAACATCCAAACGTATGTCATATCATGGCCAAAAATAGAATTTCAAAACAAGTAGTGAAGGAAAAAAAAGACATAGAATTAGCTGGTAGAAAGGAATTAAGAATAAATGAGAGAAATGCACCTAAAAGAAGATCTGGAAATCTTCGAAGACTGTCAAAAAAACCAGAATACAATAAAAATAATGTTTATTAATTTCGTAGGAACGCTGAAACAAACTATATTTCCTCGATATGAGTATGTATGTTGTAAATGTCACTCTTATCAAACAATACGATCATTTATAAAACAGTTAGGTACACTTACTCGTTTATCAACAAAAGTCACAGCACTAGTTGTCATAATTACACATAAAAATATCCTCTTCTTATCTGTTTTCCAATAGACTCACAACCTCACTTTAATTAATATCTAATGAAACTTAAAACCCTACAAGTTTGCTACATTCTCGAATAACAGTGAACTACTTTCGTAGAGTCTAGCAAGTTAAAAATATCATACTGACGTTCAAAACATATTAAAATATAATAAAAGAATTAATTGTTGTTATATGTTATTTACAAGACACGATAAAGTTTTAGAGGTATTTAAAGATAACTATGTGTTTTCTGTAGCAAACTGATAACTCTGCAAGGCTGGGTCATTAATAAAGTCACGGACGTTGCCAGGCGGGTGGTATTTGTTATTAAAAGTCTGAAATTAGTTAAAAAATAATTGCTTTATTGAAATAGGATATTTAAATTGAATTGAATTAAAAAAAATTGACCTATGTTTAGACAGATGTGTTAGTTTTGTAGTATTTTTATTTAATTATCTGAATCAACTTCGAACTAATTTTAATACCTAAAGGAAAAATGAGTACTCACAACAAAGAAAAGCTACAATATTTTATCGAAAGGGCTGTGCGATGATAATGGAAATCTACAACTAGACCCCGACAAAATAGTTAAATCTGGGAAACTTATGTGGAACAACTGTTTAATGATGACCGTCCTAGTGGGTATACACTGAGCAATGATGATACTGGCCTTTCTATTCTAAAATCAGAAGTGGAGAATGCTATGAAGGGTCTTAAAAATAAAAAAAGACCAGGCAACGATAACGTATACGGGGAAGTATTGAAAATGCTGTGCGAAACAAACAGTCAATTTCTAGACTCACTCGTCAGACTCTTGAACAATATTATAACAGCGGGGAGTTTCCTGAAGTCTGGCTAGAGTCAACTTTTGTTGCCATACCGAAAAAACCAAAAGCAAAGTGATCAACATCGGATGATAAGTCTAATTAACCACATTTCGAAGGCATACACCAAGGTTATTTACAACAGAATAAGCAAAAAATGCGAGGATAACATTGGAGATTCGCAGTTTGGGTTTCGGAATTCTCTTGGGACAAGAGAAGCACTTTTTAGTCTGCAGGTACTCACCCAGCGCTGCAGAGATATAAACAAAGACGTGTACATATGCTTTATAGACTACGCCAAAGCATTCGATAACGTAAAGCACAAAAAGATAATTGAAGTTCTCCATAAGATCGGAGTCGACTACAGAGACATTCGAACAATAGCGAGTCTTTATTGGGGTCAAACAGCTAAAGTGAAAGTAGGATCTACATTGACCAATAAAATTGAGATCAAGAAAGGGGTACGACAGGGCTGTATCTTGTCTCCAATTCTCTTTAATATATACTCAGAAGAAGTATTTAAGACAGCGCTGGAGGAAAGCATAGAAGGCATAAAGATAAATGAAGAAAAAATTAATAACATAAGGTATGCTGATGACACTGTGATTCTAGCAAGTAGTATGGAGGAACTGAGTTGCCTAATGAGTAAGATACAAAAAACAAGTGCACAATATGGACTCAGACTAAATATCACAAAAACCAAATGGATGTTAGTAAGCAAAACCCAACAACCACCACAGCAACTAATATTAGACAATGAAAGAATTGAACACGTGGATTCGTACATCTACTTGGGAACAACAGTTAACTCAAATTGGGATCAAGCGAAGGAAATACGTATAAGAGTAGAAAAGGCAAGAGCATTGTTCACTAGCATGAAGCAAATTTTCACCTCTAAAAGCCTCACCCTACCTTTCAAAATTCGACTTCTGAAATGTTATTTATTCCCGGTTTTGTTATATGGAATGGAGGCGTGGACAATAACCGCAACATTGATGAAAAAAGTAGAGGCCTTCGAAATGTGGGCTTACCGACGTATATCCTGGACTAAGCACGTGACCAACAAAGAGGTACTACGCCAGATAAGTAAAGAGAGAGAGGTAGGAATAGGTATAAAGAAAAGAAAGTTGGAATACTTGGGTCACGTTATGAGACATAATAGATATAGAGTACTACAGCTGATCGTTCAAGGGAAAATAGACAGCAGAAGGGGTCCAGAGAGGAGAAGACACTCGTGGCTCCAAAACTTGCGGCAATGGTGCGGATTGTCATTTGCTGAACTATTCAGATCTGCCGTAAACAAAGTCAGAACAGCCATGTTGATTGCCAACGTTCGGAACGGACAAGGCACATGAAGAAGAAGAAAAATGAGTAATAATAAACAAAAAATAAATTTAAGTAATTTTGAAGCGAATACTCTTGATTGATTTGTTGTTTGGACATGAACATGAACCTCTTCATCTTCACTCGATTCATTTTCTTTTATATTTCTATCATTATGCGCATCTGAATCAAGCTGTTCATGTTCACTTTCTTCTTCTCTAAAGTCTGCTTCAGTTATACTTTTACCAGCTACTACGGCGACCTTCTTTCTCTTTCGTCGTTGTCTAAGAGTATCAGAATATCTCATGGATTTTAGCATATTAATCACTACATTGCTAACATGTTCTTCTACTTCTTGAACATTTGCAGTATTGGCACTAGGAATCGGTTTAGGACTTGATCACGGTCTAAAGGGTAGATCCCACATTTTCTAAAACCATACTTAATATTTTTTTCTTGGTTGGGTCTGATGCTGTCCATCCGGGTGATTAGGGTAGGATATAGAACATAGGTTATAAGATGAACACGTTGTGAATAGACATATTAAAATATAAAAGTTAATGTTTGTGTCATTACATGACCATAATAAACATAATACATATATAATAGCGGTACAGGCAAACATCGAATGACGTCACTGTCATTTTGGTGTGCGCTGAATCATTCGTTTTCATTGGTTACATTTTAAGTAACATGCTAGACGCGTGCTACTTGCCACGTCATTTTAGTGGGCACTCTCACTAACTCTCTATGCTTTAACTTTTTGTACAATAAGGGGTTTCCCATACATCTCCATTATCTCTTTATTTGTTTATTCTTCGCCAGTTTCCCTCCGCCATCACCACCAAAAATCTTCCTTAACACCTTCCTTTCCCAGATCTCCATTTTTATTTCATCTTTTTTATTCATAGACCAAGTCTCACAGGCATACACTGCCACTGGCCGAATGACTGTTACATATTTGAATTTTTGCTGCACCACATACATTTTTGCTTTTAGAATATTGTTTAATAAGACCATTGCTCTACTTCCTTTTAATAATCTCTTTTCCATTTCTTCTTCACCTTTATTCCTTATTGTTGTGTGTATACACCCAAATACTTGTGTGACATTTTCAATTTTGTAATACCTATTTTTCTCTCATTTTAATTGAGACGAATTTATTGTGTTCTGTTATCTCACCAAGCATTTTCACATACTTTGTTTTCGCTTCATTTATATTCAAACCCAAATTTTCTTGCTTCATTTTCAAAGTTCTTAAACATGTGTTCAAGTTCTTTTTGGGTTGTTAAGAGAACTACATCATCTGCGTACGCTATACATTGCTGTTTATAGTCGAAAATGGTACCCGTAGTTTGGATCTTACTTTCTCTCATTTTTGCCTCCAAGACAAATTTGAAACAGATCAGTAGAAAGTGGATCCCCTTGTAACCGAAACCAGATTTGTCATACTTTCTTCTATGGCCACTCTAATGTTTGTACTTACGTTAGCGACATTTTCAATCATTTTATATTTATTTAGCTTTATACGATCGATAGAGTCATACGTCTGTTTAAAATCAATTAAGAGCATGTGGAGTCATAGATTTTGATAGTAACTGTTATTTTGTATCAATTTTAAGGTAAATATTTGATCTAATGTCGATCTTCCTGCTCTAAACGCCCTTTCTTGCCATTCTCGTATTTTTTCAATCTAATTTGTATGACCTTTGCTAATATTTTGTACATAACATCCAGTAGCGCTATCCCTCTTTAATTTTCACAACGGGTTCTGTCACTTTCCTTGTGTATTGGGCAAATTACTCAATCTCTCCGGCATTTTCTCCGCTCTCCGCACTCTCAGTATCAAATTACATAGCTTCCTTTGCAGTGTGACCCCTCCTCCCTTTAAAATTTCCGCAAGGATTCCATTCTTCCCTGCGCTTTTAAGCCATTTTATTGTTTCCGTTATTCCTGCTCTGTTGCTTCCTCCACGTACTCCTTATCATTATCCTCTGATTGGTCTATTCCCTCATCTGCTCTTCATTATTTAGCAGTTCCTCTAAATATTGTGCCCATCTGTTATTTCTCTGCAGTGTTTTCTAGCTTTTCCTTATTTCTTAGTCTTCTTCTCTCTTCGTTCCTGTATTGCCTAAGCAAACATTAGCTGCTTCTGTCATTGATGTTTCAATTTTACTCCATTCTTGTTCCAATGTATCAGACATTAAGTTGTCTTCCTCAAATGTTGCGTTAATCTCATTTTCTAACCTCTTTGCCACTTGTTGGTCCTTAAGTAAGGCCACGTTATATATCTTTCTGCCTTTTAAAAGATTCTACTTACCTCGCAAAATAATTTGGGAATAATCTTGGTCAGTTTTGGGATTAATCAAAAAACACAAAAATACAAATATATTACTAAACGTATACAATGTATTACTTGTTTTATACGAAAAAAAAAAAATTATACACCTACTTATATCTAACAATTTATAAACAGTTTAACAACGGGTATACAAAACAGGAAGAAATAATGAAATGTGCATCACCTAAACTGAACTAGATTTGATGCAACTGTTGTTTGTTTATACAGTCTTGAAACACACAAAGGAAAATAGACAGTCGAATCATTCTTTATACAACGATAAAAAATATCTTTTGTGTACGAAATTTCATTTAATAAATCATTAAAGATTAATAATTTTACAAAATAAAGACTTTTTAAAAACATGCTAATCAGACAATGCGAACACAATTTCTTAATCGTAGACCTATGCGACTCGTTTGAAGGGAGCCACTATTTAAAAGAATTATTTATTGAAATTACAAAAATAATTGTACAATAGGTTCTGTATTTTTAAAGTTTAAATAATATTGAACAAAGAAATTTTATTATTTATATTTTAAATAAATTATACTATATTATAATAATTCAATAAATTAATATACGCCACTTGAAACACGAAAATTATCAAGTAAAGTTGCCCAACAGAAAGCAAACCATTGGAATCAATAAAAATATGTTGTCTACAAAGCAACAAATTATTGCTGAAACACATTTTAGTTATGTTTATATATATATATATATATATATATATATATATATATATATATATAATATATATATATATATATATATATATATATATATATATATATATATATATATATATATATATATATATATATAGAATATTTTCTTCAATATAAACCTAAACTTAAATATCTCCCTTCACACGCTGCTTCTCTTTTTTTTCACAACTATAAAAGTGCGAACTTTTGGTCCCTATAGTGCAAATTTACCGTTGGTGGACAAATAAAAGTCACACGGTGTCAAATCAGCCAAACAAGGTGGATTTTTGTCAATGATGTCAACAATGAAAATACTACCAACGGTTTTCGCAAACAAATCTTTTGCTTTCCACAAAAAAGTATAATACATATTTTTCAATGTTCTAATAAATGCTTGAAGGCTTCTTCAAGCATTTATAACTAAAATTTTAGTCTTTATGGTGAAGATTTATCCTTAGCGAATAAATAAAAGTCCGTGATCTCAGATGAGCTGAAGAAGGTGGATTACCTGACACAATCTTGTTATTACTAACGTTTATAATTAAACAATGAGAATTCTACCAACGGTTTTCGCAAACAATTTTTCCTTCACACCTCCAAACTAAGAAAATTTGATTATTTTGGTGCTACATTTTCAGTGCACAACAGATAAAAGTCATATGGTGTCAAATCGGACGAACCACGAGGATTATCTGACATATTTTGTGGCAGCACAACCGTTTTGGATTCAAAAATGAGCATTCTACCTATCATTTTTTCAGACAATTCTTACAGTACAAAAAAACTGACCTCCTTGAGTACTTTCCATTGTTTAAAAGTTTTTTTTACGCTCCCCTATACAACGCCCCATATTTTTTTAACAGAGCTAAAACTACGCACATTTGTTTATTTTCTTCTTCTTATGGTGCTTATCCGTTTCGAACGTTGGCGATCATTCTGGCTATGATGACTTTGTTGGTTACTATACGGAATAGCTGTGTTGAGGTATTTCTATACCATGCTCTCAGGCTAGCAAGCCAGGATATTCTTTGTTTATTTTAATGCAACATTATCCTTGAGGAACATATAGATACTCTCACGGTGTCAAATCGTGCGAACCAGGTGGATTATATGAGATATTTTTGTCAGCGCAACAGTTTTTGTTTAAAAGTGAGAATTCTAGCTATAAATTTCTCATACAATTCGTACTTCGCAACAAAACTGAACTCCGTGCATATTTGTCACTGTCTTAAAGAAAGCTTTATATGCTTCTTTATAAAGCGTGAAGCTTTTTCCTTTCACTCTCCAAACTAAGAAAACTTGATTATTTGAGTATTATATGTATACATTTTCAGTGCATAACAGATAAAAGTCACATGGTGTCAAATCGGACCAAGCAGAAGGATTATCTGACATATTTTTGTTAGCAAAACTGCTTTCGATTTAAAAGGGAGAATTATATCTACCATTTCCTCACACAATTCGTACTGAACAAAAAAACTGATCTTGAGTACTTTTCATTATTTTAAAGAGCGTTTGAAAGAAATTTCTTTAAGCTCCCCTATAAAACTTCTCGCTTGTTTTTCTTTTGTTTTTCCTTAAGGAACAAATAGATACTCTCACGGTGTCAAATCGTGCGAACCAGGTGGGTTATCTAATATATTTTTGTCAGCATAACCGTTTTTGTTTAAAAGTGAAAATCACAGCTATCATATTCGCATATAATTTGTAGTTTGCATCAAAAAAGCTCTGTGCATATTTTTCACCGTTTCTCCTCTATAAACCGTGACGATTTTTCCTCCACAGCTCCAAACTAAGAAAATTTTATTATTTTGGTGCTACATTTTCCGTGCATAACAGATAAAATTCACGTAGTGTCAAGTTGGACGAACGAGGTGGATTATCTGACACAGTTTTGTCAGTAAAAACAATTTTTATTCAAAAGTGATAACTACAGCTACAAATTTTTGCACACACTTCTTATACCTACGACAAAATTGAGTTCTTTGACTATTTTTCATTATTTTACAGAAAGGTTTTTCTTTAAACTTCCCTGTAAAACCTGTCGTTTTTTATAAAAGCGTTAAACCTACGAAAATGTGTTTATTTTAATTCAAAGTTTTTGCAGAACAGACAAAAGTCACATGGTGTCAAATCGTACAAACCAGGAGGATTATTTGTGATATTTTTGTCAGCAAAAACGTTTTTCGCTTGAAAGTAATTAGTTTGGTTACAATTTTCACACATATTTCTTACTTAACGAAAATACTGAGGTCCATGCATCTTTTCCGTTTTTCTAATGCGAATTTGAAGGCTTCTTTTAAATGCTTCTCTAGTCTCAACGTATATAAAAGAAAGGAAGAACTTTGACCGTAAAAACGTCACCAAAAATTAAGAGTATAAAATGAAGACTTATTTAAATTATTAAGCAATACTGTCACTTTTCCTAACGATATTCCTTCCTTACTTAGCACCAAACAAGATTTAAATCGAACGCAAGAAAGGTATTTTGACAGCTAAACATAAGTAAGCAACTATTTCTGTTGTAAACTTAATAAAACACAAATTTTCAGTGTTTTCTTTACCTAACAAACTAATATTAAGGCAGTACAAAACTGAAACAATCAATAAGGATATTCTTAACATTTCCCTTAAACAAGTTGTGTAGCATCAAATATATATAGTACGTTCCATGCCACAGTACCAATTCTCAACTATAAAAAAATATGAACATTTTGGAAAAATCACAATTGAACAAAATTTACTTCCTTCTAAACAAAGCTTTGGCTTTATCCGTTATTTTGCGGACTCTCCCTCTGCTGCTAACGGCCGAAATGAAAGTGCCTTCTTCTTCTCGCCTGGTATTCGTTCCACTAGACGACTTATCACTGCTTTCGCTTTCGGATTTCTTCCGTTTTCTCTTTGATCTTCTCGTCGAACTAACGCTTTCTTCAGATTGCGAGCTGTCGTAGGTGTTGGGCTTTTTCCTGGCGGATCTTTGCCTCAGAGTGTTCTTTCTTTTGTAGTATACGCCCTCACCTTCGCTTGACGATAAGGAAGACTCTTCTGAACAAGATCGGTACTCCATTTTTCTTGTTGAAGGACCCCGTTCTTCTGAAATATATATATGGATAATTTTGATCATGTTAAACGACACACTGACTTACCTCGAGGATGATATTCGTCTGCATCTTCATCTTTACGCGTTCTCATGCTTCTCGTGACTTTTTCCTTAGGTTGTACAGTACTGTTGCTACCACTTTCCGAGGACGTAGTGGTTTTGTGGCCCAAAACGGAACCGTTATCGCTGTCGTTGGATACTCCATTTTCCGAGTCAGATTTTTCTTTACTTGAGCTAGAATTAGTCGAAGCTTCACTGTCGTTGTCGCTCGTATTTGATTTCCTACGATTTTTCCTTCTTATCGCTGTCCTCCACTTCGACAATATCTGTTTCACGCTTTCTTCAAACATACTGGACAGTCGACTCGTCATGTCGTATATCTAAAGAAACATATTGACAAACGATTAAATCTAAATAAAAATAGTTTATTTAGAAATTAAAAACAAGTGTGTCTACAGCTCCTCTAAAAGTATGCATTGTATCTTTTCAGATATTATTGGCGCACACATTTTTATAGCTTAATTTTAATAGTAAAAGATCATCAAACTCACCCTAGATTTCTTATTCGGCGTATACAAACGAGAATTCGAAAATATTAATCTCATATCCACACAAAACGGCTGCGGATTGCCGTACGCCTTATTGGACAATTTTTCTTTAACCATTCCGAGATCCACTGGACTTTTTACAATCTGATAATAATCTATAAATAATAAATATCGATGCATTACGTACGTGGCGTGACATACAATAATGAATTTTACGTAAAGAAAATTAAAATATAAATAAACACAGAAAAGCATATTTCTTTTTTTCGGCAAGTATAACTACAATTCTATCTTTTCAATGAAAAAATAATATTGTTAAAGAAAATATCAAGATGAACGTTTTCAAAAAAGCAATAACAATATTCGGATGAACAATCCCAAATAAAAATAAATAAAGTATATAAAAAAAATATTACTGCAGTGTTTGAAAGTTCGACACTTGACAGATAAGAGCGACAGCTGTAATAACACTTTACGAGGGTAAGAACCAAAGGTTTTAGCTGTGCTTAACGTGTATGGTCTCCATTAGGCGGATGGAGTTTTGTGAATTTATCTTAGATAAACAGAATGAAAATGTACTTTCATCAAATTTAATTTATTATTTAAAAGTACAAACGATTTTTATTCTGATTTTTTTCCTTCTTTCTTGTCTTATCGTTATAAGCTTTTTGTATAAAATTTGTACAATTGTATGATGATTACCTCCCATATGATGATCCCAAACAACCATCAAGGAAGTTGGAACAGTTAGTGAGAGATTGCATGAAAAATGAACTGCAATTAATCATTGGCTGATATGAATGCCATCTGTCCTACGACAGTACAAATACCAAACTGTCAAAAAATGGCTTTCAGACCATCGAGACAGGCAATGAGCATATCAAGGAAACCTATCGTAATCCTCGTACAACAAATTGGGAAGCATATCAAGCAGACCTGGAATATTGTTTAGGTAAGATTAAAGGGACGATAAGGCATACATTTAACGCAGACATGGCCAGCGTACAATTTCATTGTCATGTCAGCGCTTAAAGATAACTGTCTTTAAGCGCTGTGAAGAATTTCAACAGAAAAGTATCCTGGTGGAATGACAATCTTGCAAATTAAAGGGCAGAGTCAGAATTGTCTAAAAAGTTTGATGAAAAGTTCAAAGAAAATTAAATTTTTGGCTGAAAAATTTTGAAAATTTTTAAAAACGTTTCGTAAATTTTTGGGCAGGAAAACAGTATAATAAAAAGTTATGTGACGGTTTTTCGTAGTGTTGGAACAGACCTATTTTAAATATTTTATTTACATGTAATAAAAAAAAATAATACTTTGAATATTGTAAATAATAACCTTTTTAAGTTTTAAAATTAAAAATTTAACAATTAAATATATTAAAAATAAAGAATTTGTTGTGAAAAAACAAAAAAAGACAGTCTGCAAATCAATGGCATCGACATTTGATTACACGTAGATGCATTAGTTGAATAAATTGCTCCGTTCGTACTCCTTTCCCCATTTCCCCTAACTACACCTTTCATGATGGTTTTTAAGGCGACTGCCACGGCGAGTTTATGCAGTCGCCCCCTTAAGGATTGTTTTGAAGTATAATAACCGTAACCAAATCGCCCATTTGAACTGCCCTTCTATATGCGTCTATATTCTTTGATATTACTGCACTGGTTAAAAGTTTGACACTTGACAGATGACAACGACAGCTCCAGTAACAACTTACGAGGGCAAAATCAAAAGTTGTTCATACATACAGATCAACTATTTTTTTTCCGCGTAGGTCAAGAAAATTCTCGTATATATTTTAATAAAAATTACCTGGATATACGGTGGTGTCGACGGGTTGCCTGAACGGACCCGCGTCCTCGCTGGTCCACAACTGATTGACGAGAGTCATTGCTTCTTCTTGCCACTGATCCGGATCGTGTGTAGATTTTCTAGTTGCAGTTCGCAAGTTCTTACTTGTGGACGGCGTTTCTGCTTCTTCCTCTGATTCGGAAGAATCGTACGAACTGACGAGTCGGTGGTAAAGACTAGGTACGTCTACATACTCTGAGCAATGTCTAAAGATACAAGACAAAAATGAGATCAAATTAACTTCTGGGAGAACAAAAATTAGATTCCGCATTGAAAAAGAGTTATTTTGTTGTAATTTGTTAAAATTTTTATTGTTTTTAGTTTGTATACAAAGTTACAAGACATTGACGATTCAAAACAATTGAATATTTGTAGATTCACTACTAAATCTCTAAAGAAACATATTAAATCAGCGGTGGGGGAACCGTGGTAAATTACCCCAAATGGGGTAAAAATAAAACTTGTGAGTAAAAAGTATATATTTTAATTTGATTTTTTATAAACCTGTTTTGCATGCACCGAATTTTTTTTGTATTATTTGTGAAAAATAAATTACATTTTCCTACTATCCTTTGTAAATGTTTTATATGCCCTGGGAGGAAATTTAAACCACAAAACCCCCCCTGGGTGCGCCACTGCACTCACCACCAGTAGAGTGTTCTCGAGTTACATCTTTGCGCAGTAGAGCACAGCCCCGAGCCCCGGCTACCTGCTCAGTCCCTCTCCCTCAGCCCGTGCCGTGCAGTCAGAATACAAATACATTGACGAGCCAGGGAGTTATAGTTAGTTGCTGACAATCATTAATCATCGATATATCGATCAAGGTACGTCGCAATTTGAAAATTTAATTTAAGTATTTTACAACTATTATTTTCTGTCGCCTTCAGATGGCAGCAAATAGAAAAAGAAAATATCAAGACGAATTCCTTAATTACGGTTTTACACAAATAGAAGACAATGGTACAATGAAACCACAGTGTGTTGTATGTATGAAGGTATTGACTTCAGAATTTTTCAAAAAAAAGTCAACTGAAGAAACATTTAGATAATTTGCATTCACACCTATCTTCCAAACCGCGAGAATACTTTGCAAATTTAGAAATATCTGTTAAAAGACAAAGATTGAATAGCAAATTGTTTGGTACATTTGATCAGCGCTCAGCATTAAGGGCTAGCTTTGAAGTAGCCTGGTTGATTGCTCGAAATAAGAAACCATACACTATTGGTGAAGATTTTGTTAAACTAGCTGCTGTAAAAATGACAGAGATTATGTGTGGTCAAAAAGAAGCGAACAAACTGAATTCAGTGCCCTTGTCTGCGAGAATTGTGAAAGAACGAATTTCTATATCAGCAGAAAATGTGAAGGAACAAGTTATTTTCTCATTAAAACAGGCTAAATATTTTGCTATTCAGCTTGATCAGACAGCTGATTTTAGTAACAATTGACAGCTAATGGTATATGTTCGCTACAAAGGTGCAGATAATTTTGAAGAGGAGTTGCTGTTTTGTTCTCCTCTCGAGTTAAAATCTCGTGGAATTGATGTCTACAATAAAGTAAATGAATACTTCAATGCGCAAAGTTTAAAATTGGAAAACTGTATTTCAGTATCTTTGAATGGAGTTCCAGCTATGCTGGGCCATATTAATGGTTTTTCGGCTTTCGTAAAAAAAAATAACCCAAATATTGAAGTTATTCACTGTATGATCCATCGCCAGGCCCTTATGGTCAAATATTTAGAACCTACACTGGAAGCCGTCATGCATGATGTCATCAAGATTGTAAATTTTATCAAGAGACCTGCACTAAACACGCGGCTATTTCGTGAATTATGTCAGGACGGTGAAGCCTAATATACGGACCTACTTTATTATACAGAAGTAAGGTGGCTCTCTCGCGGAAATGTACTAAATCGAGTATGGACTCTCAAAACTGAAGTGGAAATTTTTATGGTTGATCAAAAAAATATTCTCGCAGATAAGTTTAAAAACTCTTCGTGGGTTGCATATCTCGCATATTTAGCTGACATTTTTGAGAGTATAAGTATATTAAACAAAGAATTGCAAGGAAAGAATATTAATATCATTTCAGCGAGAGAAATAGTGTCAGCGTTTGGATTAAAGCTGCAATATTGGAGTCAGAAAGTAGAACAGAACAAGATAGCTTCTTTTTCAAGGTTAGCTTTGTTTTTGGAAGATTGCGAAAATATTACTTTAGCTGACATCAAGGATACAATTGTAAGACATCTTATCAAACTCAGAAAGCGGTTTTCAGATTACTTTCCAGATCTTGATATACGTACTGTCAGTTGGATTGTAGATCCTTTTAAATGTGAAATTGATATGATACCAGAAGAACCTTCAGGTTTGGCAGAAGCAATTCTTGAACTTCGATCTAATACTGAAGCACGTATTCAATTTGAGAGTATACCAAATCTGTCGTCTTTTTGGATATCAAAAGCTGCAAAGGCTTTCAAAATTGCACATGAAGAGGCGATTAAAAAATTGTTGCCATTTGGAACAACATATTTGTGCGAACAAGGCTTTTCCACTCTAGTGAACATAAAAACGAAGAACAGAAATCGATTAAACGCCGTAGACTGTATTCAAATCGCTCTTACATCAAAAAGTCCCAATTTTGAAGCAATTGTATCGAACATGAAACATCATTTCTCCAAAACGTGAAGGAAGAATGTTTTCAATTATTCTTTTTTTATAATTTTTTCAATTCTAATTTTTGTTAGTACAACCATTATTATTATAATTTGTTACAGTACCGCAATGGGTTTTAATTTTTTATATCTTATTATTGTTATATATTATTATGTTATGTATTTCTAGGTATCATAGAAATTGAATAAATGATGTTTATTTTATGTTTTAGTTATTGTTTTCTGTTCAAAACTATCATGGGGGCTATAATATGAATTATGCTAAAAAGAGGCCTTTTTACACAAAAATGTTTTGGGGTAATGATTAAAAAAGTTCCCCGACCGCTGTATTAAATGGACATACCGTGCCTATTTGCACGATGTTTCGAATTTAAGCTAAAATGCCACTTACCTTAGAATTCTTAAACATAGTTCGGTCAAAATTCTGGCATGTTTTACGATTTTGCTATGTTTTTCGTTAAATTTTTCCGCATTGGTGGCTAAATATCTAATGTCGAATTGAGCTGCAGTCAGTCTTCTATAAAACTTGTTTTCGAATCGAGATTTGATCGTCGATAAATCGATTGGATATTCGATTACCATCGCGTACAGAGGATATTCGTTTATATCGACGGGTACCAAAAACGGCTCGGCTATTGCTAATTCCATCACCTATATAAAACAAATAACAAAATATAATTTGAAAAAGACCATTCAACTGAAGTGTCAAGAAAAACTATTCAATTAGTGGCCACAAAAGAGAGTAGTGAGAACAAGCGGATAAACATAAAAGAATATATTGATAATATGAAAGTGAAAGAGAAAGGCAGAAATATTGAGGTGAGATAAAACCACAAGTTTCTACCAATACGAACTTCTTAACGAAGAAACATCTTTTGATTAGATACACTCACAAAACGTGAACATTTATCTCAGAATAGTTTATTAAACAGCAAACGAGGAGCGAAAAGTGACAATATAGACACCAATCCAACAAAAAAGCCAAGGGAGACCTGAGAAACAAAGGTAAACAAAACAGGACTAGTCCTCAAATCGAAAGCGTGAGGTATAATCCGAAGGAACTGAACGGCAACGAAGATGATGATATTGAAAATAGCGAAAATGTTTGTAATAATGTAAATTTTCACATTATTTTAGAACAAACTGCTAGTTAAAGTTTACTTCGCAAAAGAAGGTGGTTGAAATATTTGAACTTTTTATTTAATTTACTTGTTATTTTGTACATTAATATGTATTGTTTGTTTTTCAACTTCTTTCAATGAATTTTCGGTTGATTGAAACGTTACATACTCCCAAAGGTACCAAAAAAAAATTTTAAACGTTATGACGCTCAGTCGGTAGAGCATGAGACTCTTAATCTCAGGGTCGTTGGTTCGTGCCCCACGTTGGGCGCCATTTGGTAACGTCTAATCTTATAAAAACCAGGGCGTTAAGCAACACCACACTGCGGGAAAAAATTCTTTGAATATCCCTAAGGATATTCAAGAGAAAGATGCCCACCGTTCCATCCACCAGAATGGTGCTCTGCCCGACTGCTCAGCCCTGGGTTCGTTTAGTAACATGGGAAGAAAATTGCCATTATTTAGACCAGCAACTCTCCTTGAATCCAACGACAGCGGCTAGCTTCAGCAAGCACCGGAACCCTCCCTGAAAGACTGGACAACTCATTCCGAACAAAATAAAGCTGAGTACTTTTCTTATACATTAGTTATTCCATACAGACAACCGGCTTAATCTTTGGTTCTCAGTTTATTTATCTTTGTTTGACATTCATAATATAAATGTTGTTTTTTTTTTTTATTAATAAATAAATATACCTTTTGTTATGGCTTAACAAGTATTTTTATTTCCTGTACCTTTCTAGGATTGGTGTAGAGGGAGAATGAACAGGCAATGAACCCATGGCTGAGCAGTCGGGCAGAGCACCAGTCTGGTGGATGAACGGTGAGCGTTTTTCTCTTGAATATCCTTAGGGATAATCGAAGAATATCTCCCCTCATTTCTTCCCACAGTATGGTGTTGCTTAACGCCCTGGTCTTTATAAGATTAGACGTTACATTTTTATTTGCGTTTGTGTACTTTTTCGTTTTTTAATTTTTTACTTAAAGCTTTTTACTTTTAAACTTTTTCGTTTAAGTGTTTAATCAATTTGTATAATTCATATAAAAAGATAATAAAATTTAATTGACTAAAAAATAAAATTATTTATTCGTGCAAATGACTTATTTCGGTGCTTATACCAGATTATTTACACTTCAACAAAGAGTCATCGTTGTTGCGAGGTTTATAATTTGAATGAGGTAAAAAAACACTTACCCTGGTTATGCCTGCTACAATATGTTTCGTAATCAAGGACAAGTCACTGTACGGCCAGTCACACTGTATCGTTTTATAGAGTATCGACGTAAGTTCTTCTTCTAGGACAGGAATCGATTGACTTTCATCTTCAGGCATTCCTGAAATTACGTATAATAGCAAAATAGCGTCAAGTTCAAAAAAGAAATGGATACTTCCATAGCCAAGAAACAATTTTCTGTAATTTGCTTTATAGAGATCCGCTAAAGGTCGATTCAGACACATCAGTCACGTCTCGTCACAGTCCTGGCGCCGAACCGAACAATCCGTCATACAAAATATTCTTTAATAGAAATATGGCGCCGGCATTTACATTCATCAGGTGACGAACAGTTTACCAGATGTCAGATAATTAATAGTTCTGTGACCAAACAGGACCGGTTCGACACCGGGACTGATGTGTCTGAATCCACCTTTATTGGACATAACCGTCTGTCTTTTTCCGATCAAAGTCTATTCTTCGGTCGTACTATGATATATTTCGGCCTTATATTGGGCTACATCAAATATAAGTACGAATCGAAAGGATAATACGCCCGCCTCTACCAAACGAACTATCGAAATTTGTTTCTGATGGATAAAGGTATGTACAAATATTTTAGCGTTTACTACATAGTTCTGGTTGCTATTTTATGTCATCCAAACTATACGACGCTACAAAGCAGGTCCAATTCATAGATATGAAATGCTGAAAATAATAATTTAATCATCACTATCTAATATTTCACCTGATAAGATAATAATCGGTCGCAGAAATGCAAAACACCTTAAGAAAAAGTAGTAGTAATCAGATCCACAATTGACTCCACGTTTTTATTCCAAAGTCTTATGGTACCTACCCAGTTATATACAAATTCGTTATAACTGGGTAGGTATCTTCTTAAGCTATTTTCTTCTTCTAGTTCCATGACCGTTATCGATCGTTGGATATCATGTTGGCTACCATATTCGCTGCTCTAAATAACGATGCAGTTGATTTTCCATACCATTGCCTTAGATTTTTCAGCCATGATGTTCTTCTTCTACCAGGACCACGATTACCTTGGATCTTTCCCTGAATGATCAGATGTAAAGATCATATTTTTCAGGGTGTCTCATAATGTGACCGAAGTATTCCAGCTTGCGTTTCTTTATTATATTGACCAGTTGTGTTGTTTGGTTCAGCCATCTAAGGACCTCCTCATTTCTAACTCTTTCGACCCAGCTTATTTTCAGTAGTCGTCTGTATACCCACATCTCAAAGGCTGTCAAGCGTTTAAGGATAGCCTCAGTTAGAGTCCACGCTTCCACTCCATACAGCAGGGCAGGAAAGATGTAGCAAGATGTCATTCGAACTCTAAGGTCAATGCTAAGATCGTGACTGCAAAGTACGTTTCTCCTACTTAAGTTATAGGTAACAAAAATGTTTTCTTTGGCTTCAAAACAAAGTTTATACAAGAATTGAAATTTTTTAATGTGTACTTACTTTCTGGATCAATAATTTCCATATCCCAAGGACTCATCCTCTCCTGCTCCCCGTTATTCCATTTAATCTCGTAGCACAAAACGGACGAATCTGGATAAGCGTCACTAGCTGGGGCTTTATTAATGATCTCGCCGATCCACCATTCGTCATCTATCATACACCTGAACCTGAAAGGTTATTCCAACAACTACGTGACAGTTTTAACGTTCTTTAATATAAATTACTCACTTGTTTCCGTTTTTCCACGTTCTCGACATCGCCGTGACGTATATTTGCTTCAGTACGAAAAAATCTAGAACATCGGGCATATCATGGTATTTCACAGAAAACACTTTGCCCGTCAGTCTTCCGGATTCGTCCATTAGCGCTAATTTTAAACAGCATAATCTTGGCGGTTTGATTTCGTACTGAATGCCGATAACTTTGGCGAATTCTCTATCCTGAAGCATAAATTACAATGAATCACGCTGTGAAAATCTGCATTTAATCAATTTCAACGATAAATGAAGAGTACCTTGTATATACACATTTGGAAAATTTAAGACGGAACATAGGGATTTTTAATACAATTACTAAGATCCCCTGATCTGAAATTACCCAGTGTAAATTTGAATATAACGTCGCGATGTCTAATAATTAATTCATTTGTTAGACTGGATTGCTGCTCCTTCGCGATTTCTAGTAGCGTATTCCGCAGGTGTACGTCGACACTGTTGCCTATCGTCCACTGATTTTCTGTGTTTTTGTGCAGATAATAACAATGTTTTATTAATAACAATTTTTTTGTGTTCATTAGATATTATTTGAATTGGTTAGTATCTAGTTTATTATATTTATTATTTCAAATATTGTTGATAATTTAAAATTTAAAAGGATGTATATGATACATCAAAATCTACAGATTTTTGCCGAAGGTATTTACCGATTTGGCAACAGTCCCAAGGAACATCACTGGCCGAGGAAAACAAATACATATGCCCTTTGCTTCTCATTATAACGCCATAAGCTGAAATAAAAGTAGTGTTTGTGTTTGGTAAGGTGCGCACGTGCACATCAGTCGAAAAATATCGACTGGAGAAGGAGTCCAGTCCAACAAATGAATTAATTATAAGACATCGCAACGTTATATTGAAATTTACTCTGAGTAATTGCAGGACAGGGGATCTTAGTAATTGTATTCAAAATCCCTATGTTCCGTCTTAAATTTTCCAAATGTGTATATATATAACACAGAAAACTGCTTTTATGTAATTTTTTTCAAAAAATACTTATACTGTATCTGTTAATGTTTGATAGGACGGCACCTATAGACGGAGGGAGAAATGAAAGATGTGAGAAACGCTGATCAAAAGAAAGAAACGAAGCAGGATGAAGGGATACACGGGAACAAAGCAAGAGGACAAGTACGAGGACAAGAACAAAACGATGAGATGCATGATCGCACGCTCTTAATTGGAGATGCTCATATTTCGCTCTAAAAATACTGAAAATGCCTCCAAAGTACAAATCGAAAGCTCAACACGGCTGAAAGTGACGCATCCAAACCGTCATACGTTTTTAAGTGTGAAAAACAAATAAAAACTATAATAATTGAACATTTTGATTCGATTAATGGCTGTAGATGCCGCTGTTAATTCGAGATGGTAATATTTGGTCTTAAAAGACTAAAAATGGAACAAAAAATATATAAAAACAGAAAGCAAATAAAAACTATAAAAATTGATATTTTTTTATTCGTACAAAGTCTAAAATTGCTGCTATTAATTGGGGGTGGTCAAATTTGGCCTTAAAAACTAAAAATACAAAAAAGTAGAAATAATTCTGCCTCCAAAGAAGGAATCGAAAGCTTGACACAACAGCACCACAGGCAACAACGTAAGTTTTAAGTGACATTTAAAAAAAAACAACCTAAAATGGAACTAAACCTAAATAAAATATTTGAGGTCAGAAGAACCAAGATGCAGTGCTGAGATTGACGCGTTCAAACAGACATGGGTTTTTAAGTATTATTTTAAACAAAAAAAAAACAACGTAAAAAGGAATTAAAACGATAGAAAAAGAAAAAACAAACCGATAAACTATAATAGTTAATAATTTTGAAAATTCCTATAATAGCTACATATATTGCTGTTAATTGTAGATGGCCATATTTGGCCTTTGAAGACTAAAGATGCCCATAAAGATTGTCGGACGATGCCCACATCGTCAAACTAATGATTTTTACGGGCACAAATTTCTGTCCCTATTTCCTCTTTCGCTGCTGCTTCAATGTCTTCCTTTATTCTGTTCCAGTAGGAATTTACATTTGTCTGGCATTCTTCATTTACATGCCATCATGATAAATACATGTTGTGTTGGAGTAACATGTTCCTGGAGAAGGAATTTGGTCATCTCCTCGGAAATAATGGTTTCAGCCATTATTTCTACCATTTCTCCTTCGGCTAACTTTGGCAACTACTGGCAGCAAGCTAATCGGATGATAATTGGGATCGAGTTTGTTGCCTTTTTTAAAAGTAGGGGTGGCGGATGCTATTTTCCAACTAGGGGGTAAGGAGTTCTGGATGAAAGAAGTTGGCATAATAAAATTAACGTTAAGGGTACTGCGCACCTTTTTAACAGTTTTGGTGTCAAACCATCCAAACCAGGTGAAGCGACTATGCGAAGTTTAATTAAGTGTTGTTTGATATGATCCACTGTGAAATCAACTTGCTGTAAGGATGCGCCGACACGATTACAGTTAATAACAGGTAGATAGCCATCATTCGATTTTTTAGTAAAAACCTGTGAAAATGCTAAAGAAAGAGTTTCGGAAGAACCTTTGTCAGAAAAACATAAAGTCTGGTAGGGGTTTTGAAGTAAAGGAATGGAAACTTTAGACGTGAAGGAGGAACGTATGTATTTGTAGACTTTTTTAATATTGTTCTGAAGCTATTTTCTTGTGGCATTTTAAATTAATTGCTATTTAACTGGGAATAAGCCACAATTAAAGATAAAAATACGTTTATTGACGTTTCAATTTCCACTTCGGAAATCGTTCTCAAAATACAAACAGTAAATTAAACAAATTTTGTTTTTTGTTACATAGTGAAAAATTCTTCTAATAATTTAATTTTATCTGACTCATTTATATTGACAATTCAGACATACATTATGCATTTTAAAGTAGACGACTTATTAATATGATATTGCCAATATTGTTGAGTTGCGCTCCTGTGACGACTTTACTTATAAGATAGTTCATTCGATTACATGAAATCAACTTTAACTTGAAAATATCCGTCAGAAAAAAAAATCATAGCATATAATTCGTCTTTAAAAAGACAAACACATGACATGATGACAGTAAAATTCTCCTGTTAGTGATTCCATAGTAAATTATGAGGGAAAAACCAGGAAAAAAACCTCATAATAATACTATCCCGACATAATAAACCTCATAATAATAGTTTACCTTCAATAAACACCAAAATTCTGATTTTATATGTTTCGTTATTTAAAAAACATAAATGATGTATCGTCTATATGTTACTGACTTACTAATACTGGTATTTTTTTATAACTTTCTCTTTCAATATTGGTAACCAGATCCTACTACATTCTGCCAAGGAATTTGCGACACAATTGGCCTCATTTAGCATAATTAAAGCCGCTTCTTTGATTTTTCTTTTTTTACCATCCGTCTCTTTTAGGACTACATTTGAATTATTCCATTGAACCCTATGTTCATTATCCCATGCGTGTTTACATATTTGAGATCTATCAAATTCTCTATTTTTAATATAAGATTGATGTTCACTTATTCTAACATTAATGGCCTTGATGTTTCACCTAAATAAAACTGATCGCATTCACAAGGTATTTTATAAATGCAATGCTTTGTCCTTTCTTGTTCATCGTTAGGTTTGGTTTTGGACAAAATAGATCTTAACGTGTTTGTTGTTTTGAATGTTGTTGAAATGTTGAATTTATTGCCTATCCTTTTAAGTTTTTCTGATAATCCTTTTATGTACAGTATTGTTATTTTCCTCGTATTATTCCTTGTGTATGGTGTAGGATCTCGTTAGTTGTTCTGTTCTATTTGATCGATTGTTGAAAATTCCTTATTTATAAACGATAAAGGATAATCATTTTTTAATAAAACAGATGTTAACAAATGTTTCTCCTCCAAGAACGAATTTTCGTTAGAACAAGTAATTTTGGCTCTATCGTATAAGGATTTAATTATTCCCTTTTTCACATTAATATTGTGATTTGATTTGAAATTTAAATATCTATTGGTGTGTGTTGGTTTTCTATACACCTGAGTCTGATATCCAGTATCGTTCTTAGAGATTAAAACATCCAGGAAAGGTAGCGTGTTATTACCTTTTCCATGGTAAATGTTATTGTCTCTTCTTTATCGTTTATATCATTTAGGAATGTGTCCAACAACTCTGATCCATGAGGCCATATTGAGAATACATCATCTACATACCTCCACCATACTGTGGTTTTAAATTTTGTTTAGAAATGATATTTGTTTCAAAATCTTCCATAAATATATCGGCTAAAAATGAAGATAAACTAGAGCCCATTGCTAGACCAAAATTTTGATTATATAATTCATTATTTAGTTGAAAATATGTATTATCAGTACATAATGTTAATAACTCCATTATAGCCGATATGTTTAGTCTTGTTCTAGTTGTCAATGAATCATCACTCTCTAATTTTGTCTTGACTATACTTAAAATCTTATTTAATGGCACATTCGTAAATAAACTATTTATGTCAAAACTTACCAAAGTATTATTTGAATTCAATTCAATATTTGATCATTTATTTAAAAAATGTTGTGTATTTTTTATGAATGTGTCATTTTTATTTGTAAATGGTTTTAAAATATTTAATAAAAATTTTGATAGTTCACTACAAGGAGAATTCATGGTACTACAAATGGATCTAAGTGGTATATTCGTTTTATGAATTTTCGGTACTCCATAAAAATGAGGAGTCTTACTTTAATGAGGTGTAATTAATCCTCTCTGATAACTTGTTAAAAAATCTTTAAACTTGAATAAAGTTCTATATATTTTGTTTTCCAAAGGCTTTGTTGGATCTTTTGTTAATTTTGTATAAGGTCCGTTTATTATTAGATCTTAAGTTTTGTTTTCGTATTGAATTTTATCCATTATCACAGTTGCATTCCCCTTGTCTGCTGGTAGGATGATTATGGAGTCGTCATTTTTTAAAGTTCTTATAGCCTTTAGTTCCTCTTTGCTTATGTTTTGTTCAATTTTAGTAAATTTTTCCAATTCAAGTTTACATCAAGTTTCAATACTCTGTATTTTTCGTTTTCGTGGGTTGGTAAGCATTGAGATATTTTCTCCACTGAGCTTATTATGTCTAATTTTGGAACGGATGGCTGAGTAATAGCAAAGTTTAGACCCTTTGACAGTATTAAATTCTCCGTTGCATTTAAATGTCTATTTGATAGATTGACAACTGTCGCTAATATGTCATCATTTCTATTTTATTTTATTTCTAAACGTCAATAAACGTATTTTTATCTTTAATTGTGGCTTATTCCCAGTTAAATAGCAATTGACTTTTTTAATGTTTCCACTTTTAATAACATTTGCTTCAAAATTGTGTCTTAGAGTTTTTAGAGATGTTTGTAAGTTGATGAAAGATGAAAGATGAAAATCTGCGGTGGCTTGGGAAATCACTAAGAAGCCCGGTGTCTTTAAATTTCCGCCATAGATGACGTTTGTGATTAATTTGTTTAATTGCTGTTCGATTTATCCAGGGTTTAAGGTTGTGTTGATAAATTAAGGAGATCTTTAAAGAACACTTACCCTAATTTTCATCTTATTCCACGGCAGATCCTTGACGCTGACCTCATAGACGTTTTTCATTTCCACGGCGTTGATGTACAGTTGGTGGCCTTCGATGAAATACACGATTTCGTCTCCCAATTGTGGATAATACGGAGATTTTCTGGGCCGCGTTTCAGACAACCACTCGCTGAGTCTGTATTGTTCCGAGATCTTCGTCAATTTCGATGTTCTAGGAAGGTTTGACGAGTAGCTATTCATGACACTGTTCTGTAAAAATGGTTCGAAAATTTATAATGTGGTAAAATTGTGATTTTTAATACAGACACACTCACCTTATTCGTTTGGTTAGTTTCTTTACTGGCACTACCATTTTGACGAGTACTAGTCTCATTTTTCGCAGAACTACTTCTGTTTGAGTTAGTTTTACTCGAACTACTACCGTTGTCTTTGTTACTGTCCGAACCTTTACTACTAGCAGGTTGTCTCGATTTTCGGGTGGGAGTTTCCTTCTTGGGGGCCTTGTTCGTTTGAGATTCCTTCAAATTCGAACGATCACTTTTGCCATTCTATAATTAAATAAGTATATAAGAAATGACACAACTTCATAAGTTTTTAAGAGATTTTTTATAGAAAAAAACGTTAATAAAAGTTAAAACAAACAAAAAACTGTAATAATTGGTGTTTTTCCCTCGCATAACCCTACATAAGCCTCTAAACTAGGAATCGAAAGCTCGACACGGCTAAAATTGACGCGTTCTACCAGACAACTAAGTTTAACTAACCACTAAGTAACAAGTTATAATACAAACCTTCAGTTTAGCTGCGCCGTTCTCCTTTCTGGACGAACCGGCTTTGCTGTAGCTAGGATTCGAATCCTCGTTGTAACTTTCATCGTAGTCTTCGTCTTCGTACACCTCCACGTCGATATCGTCGTCCGCATCGGAATCGGATACATGCGTGGCTCTTTGGCGTCGAGAAGAACGTTTGGGGCGTTCGCGTTCTTGTTCTTCTTCTGCCACCCAATCCGACGAGTCGGACGATTCGTAAAAGTTTTCGTTTTCGGAAGATTCGTCGTCCTAGAAACACAAGATGTCATTTGGTGTCAAAATAAGGAGACCACCATAATTCAAGCCTTTTCGATAACATTATGTCGAAATTTGAAATACATATAACGAGCGTATGACGCACTGGTGCGTCAAGCACAAGATTAAATCAAAACTAATGACGCACATATGCAAGAATCTAGATTTCGACAATAAGAAAAAAAGGGTTAACGAAATTGCGTGGGTTGACAAGTTCTACAAATACTACCCTGGTATCAAAATGGGAGGACAACAACCATTTATTTTTCGATTATGTTTTTTGGTCAGGTTTCGTCATTCATGAAACGTATATCGCATGGATGCGCCATATGCGAGAATCTAGGTTTAAATAAACGAAGAATTGAAAGAGTTTTCTTTATTTTACGGTGTCAAAAGCGACAGTAAGATCTGCACATACTGCCCTGATGTTAAACTGAACCATAATTATTTAAGTCATACATATACCGCACTTATACGTCACACACGCATTTCTATATTAAGTACATGATTATGTAAAAAATATGACGCATTGATGCGTCGTATGCAAGAGTCTGGTTTGGAGAATAAGAAGAAAAAAATAATTAATCAAATTTTGTGGGTTTACCGAGTCGTGAGAAGCGGCGAGATCTACACATAGTACTTTGGTATCAAAATAGAAGGACGACAATCATTTAAAAATTATTTTCGACGATTTTTTGTGTCGAAATTTGAAATACATATAACGCATGACGCGCTGATGCGTTAAGCTAAGATTACATTAAAAGATATGACGCAGGGATGCGTCATATTCGGTTTAGAAAGTAAGAAAAATGAAGGTAACGGAATTTTGTGGGTTTACAGGGTCGTACGCAGTGACAAATTCTGTAAATACGGTCCTGGTATTAAAATAGAAAGACAACAGTCATTTACGTCGTTTCCATTTTGTTCTTTCGTCGAGTTTTGACATATTTAATGCACTCACACGTCACACATGCACTGTTACATCATGAACATGATTACATCAAAAAATGACGCATTGATGCGTCATATTCTAGAGAACATATTTAAAGGGTAAGAAAAAAAGAATTAACGTAATTTTGTGAGTTTAATATGGCCATGGTGTCAAAAAGAAAAGACAACAGTCATTTAAAGGGGTTTCGATTGTTTTTCGTCGAGTTTTAACATACATATAACGCACACATACGTCACTAGCGCATTGCTGCATTAAACACATGATTAGATCAAAACATATGACGTACTAATGCGTCATATATAAGAATCTACGTTTAGAGAGTAAGAAAAAAAGAATAGGAGTTTCGTGGTCATTCCGTTCGAAAAAAAGAATAGGAGTTACTGATGCGCCAAGCATAAGACAACATCAAAACCTATGATGCACTGATGCGTCATATGCATAAGAAAAAAGGGTTTTCTGTGTTTTGCGGTGATCAATACCAGGAATTTGGTTATTTTTCATTATAAGAACGACAAATCTTGAAGCCCAACACCATTGAAAGGTTTGCACAACATACTAGTTCCATCTTCTCCCATATTAAGTTTTTATTTTCTTTTTTTTAGAGGTGCTTTGTCATTTTTAGAAGTTAGGTGGCCACGGAAGATTTTTCAATAGTTTCAGGATTTCCTATAGGTTGCTATTTTTATCTTGATCGAATAATTAATTGTAATCATGATTCAAAATAATTGAAAATCAAAAGAGAATGATAAAGACCAGTTTTGTTTCCGAGAGAATATCTAAGTACCATTTTAAAATGTTAAAAAAGCTCTTACCTTGTATTCATATGTTACAGCAGATCTGGTCACATATTTAGTTTTCTTCTTCCTCTCCTCCCTCTTTTTAATATTGCTAGAAGTGTTGATGCTGATCATATGCGGCCTTTGCCTTAGCTGTTTCTGGTATTCCTCCATTTCAGCTTCTTTGATACAATCCCTAGACACAAAAAAACGTTATCGCAACAAAATATTTTTAAATTCTCATAACGTACCTAATCTCTCTAGAATTTTCCAAAACAGCCGGACTAAGTGGTTCCACCAGTACGTTCTTCTGCCATTTGAACGTCGGATCTTTCTGCCAATCACCTGTGCTCTGTCTGATGCGTTCGTGTTCCCTGACGCTACAATTTTTTTATAATAAAAAGATGTAATATCGAATAAGTGAAAAAAGTATTTTATATCTTGTATCTTGTATATATATATATATATATATATATATATATATATATATATATATATATATATATTATTGTGATATTTAAAGTCTTGGTGCGCCAAGCAATTAATTAGCTGATTACTTAATTAATTAATTAAATTATTTAAATGATATGATTATGATTCTATCACAATTTTTAATTCTCTTATCTCAGGGTTTTATTCGTGCTTCTATATCTATGCTATTACATGTGAAAGGTAAGGTCCAAAGAATACCGGAATAATAAAAAACACATATGATATAACACTATATATTGAAATAAAAATAATGAAATAATTCACACTCAAATGTTTTCAATAAACAAAATCTCATATAATGATTCTCAAAATTTTGTTCTGCGTACGTGAACCTTCAAAATTAATGGTACAAACAATATTAATTGAAATCTCAAAATCCCAAATTATTCTAACTCTCCTAATCAAAATATTTATATCCTTTCTAAATTAAGTGTAAAAATTGTGTTATCAATAAAAGAAAAACTGCAGAAAACAAAAATATCTCTCTCTGATGATGAGTGGTCCAAATCCTTGTTCCTTGTAGACTATATTATCTACTCTCAGCCGCTCCCTAGGTAATCAGCAATCTTACAACAAATTATTGCAAGTTTATCGTCCTTAATGATCTCCTTCAAATGCACGAATCGTTCAAATTATGCTAGCTTCTTCTTCTCTCAATAAACTGAATCTCTCGTTGGCCTGAGTGAAAAATGACTCTTGGAATATCTTTTCTTTACGATAAACTGAATCTCTCGTTGGCCTGAACAGTGACTCTTGGAATATAAGTAGAAAACTATGACTTACAATCTTTTACTGGATCAGCTTCTGTCAGATACACTAACTACACGAAAACTCACAAACTTTCACTGCTACTGCTTTCTACCTCTGGGAAACTACCCGAGAAACAACGGCCGTTCGCCTTGCACCCTTGGAAACCAACTGATTCTCTTTTCTCTTTCCTAAATCTAGCTAAACTTTCATTCCTACATACCTATCCCACCTTTTTTTAATCTCCGCCAATCAAAGCTCGTCACAATTCTCCCATTTTTTCATTTCGATAACAAACAAATTTTTACCTATAATTATAAAATTTCCTAAAACTTATTTACAAATAATATTTTCTAAAATTCTTAAAAACTAACAAAAACCTCTTTCTAAAATCTATTCTATTGTCCTTAATCACTGCATTAATGTATTTGGAAAAACCCGGTTCAATTGTCTTTGGATTTCACTTAAAATTATGCGGGTCACTCAAGTATATTATAACAAAGAAAATAATTTATGCATAGCTTACATTTTGTTTAGTACAGGTAATCCAAAATTGTAAAGACTTTCCTTCTTCGAAATGTTTGTTGGGTATTATCCTACTTATCTGAATTATTTTAATGTTTTTTAACTTTGAAATATTTTGAACAAAACGAAATTTTCTTTTTTGATTTTACATATCATAACAATATATATATATATATTCTTCCTGTCGAGTTCAGGAAGAAGCAATATGACGGCTCCCTTTAAGTGTATAGTTAGTGTCATGCTCAAGATGGCGATTATACATACCACACCGTCAAGATGGCGGCTTAATATACGTCATATCATTTACGTAGTCTTCTCAACCTAATATAATGTCCTCATTTTCAATATAAGAGATGTTATGTAAATATTAATAAAAATATTGCTTACGATGGTCTGCGTCCAGGTCTAAACGAAGAACCCTGCTCCCGATCTTCCTGCTGATTCTCCTGGATGGCTACTACGTGATTCTGAGGAAGATCTTGGATAACTTCTTGTGTCCCTTAACGTATAAAAGCAGTATATAAACGATCGATTCGCGCACAAGTTTGCTCAATTAGAACTTACCTTCGTTGCCGATGACAATATTCGGAACCAATTGATCGACGTTACAAAGCTCCCGGCCGGGAACTAATCTTTGAAGCATCGGAGGGTACGGATTGCCGTCGATATCAACCAGAAAAGGAGGAGGCATCAGATGGGGCGGTATTTGAGTTTGTTCGTCCAGAACCGCGTGGCTAGAATCTCGCACCAATGGTCGATAGTCAGTATGAAAAAACAATTCTTGAGGAAGCTAGAAAATAAACCATATTTGCATTTCTTTCTCGAAATTTACTTTAAGTGTAATGTGAGAAATACAAAAAAATATCGAAACGATAAAAAATGTTAAATGGAAGAACGTAATTTCATAAATAAATATAATACAGTTGAGAAAAGAACAATAATCGAGACGCTTACCTGTTGGAAAAAAGGACTACCAGTTCCAAACCCAAATATTAAAATATGGCCTTGTGAGTCCGATCCAGCTACCACACATCCATCCGGACTCCATTTCGCATCATAAATAGAAGCATACCCTTGTCCATCGTAGGTATTCAAAAATTTAAAAACTATTTCGCCTTTCAAAATGTCCCAGATGAACAATTGGCCGTCGTGGCCCGCAGAAAGCATCACGTTCTCTTCGTGTGGATGTGCTTCTAGTACGTAGATTTCATCGGTATGGCCGGTAAGCACTTTTACCAACTGGCCAGTATTAGAAGTCCAAATTTTTAAGTTGTGGTCGCTAACGGCGGTTACCACCCACAGGTCTGACTTGTTCCAGCAGACCATTGTTACTTTCAGCTTTTTTGAATCGGCTTCCGGGCATTGGTTAACCTGAAATAAATACGTATTTGTGTAAAATTTTTTCCCTGAATTCCCGACAAAATTCTTCATTTCAAGATCTGGCAACGGTGTACCAGGCTTTTGACGATTTTTCTGGTAGAAGGAATTTGAAGATCGAAAACGGCACAACATGAGTCAACACGTTGTGCCGTTAAAGAGTCATTTACGATCAAAATTCCGTTCCAACACAAGTAAAAAGAAGCACGACACTAGAAACGCAGCAAAAAACTGTATATTCATGAAATAAATGTAAAGAAGACATATCACTAGGTGACCAAATAAAATTTACCTATTCTCAATTTTATTAGAGTTAAGTAAATATCGATTTTCCCTAAATTCTAAGAAAATTACGAGACAGCTCTGGTAATTTTTGACTTCTTGAGAGAAAGCATAGAAAAAGAAAAAATATGGACACATGCCAATACTGCACTACATTGTATCTTCGCCCTTATTGGAGCGATCGTGACGTATGAGTATCAGATAATAGGAGTTAACGAATAGAAGCCAATGACATCAAAAAATAAAGATAGCGGCATGCAAAAAGAGCCTTAAGCTCACAACACCCAAGCAGCTTAACATACAGCTACGTGCAATATGTCACGTGATGGGATTTAGCGAATAGAATAGAATGACACAGAAAAATAAAACTTGGCGTCATGTAAAAAAGACCATAAACTCGAAAATCTACTGTTAATGGTTCTATTGTAACTGTTGATTACGAATGGGTTCCTTTCTAAACCCTCAGAAACGAAAAACACTAAAAAAACTGAAAAAACATGACAACTGTCTATTGAAATGAGAACGATGTTATTTAAATTCATTATTAAAAAAAAATAGCTAACATGTACTATGCAGCTCAATTGATTGTCTTGTCTCTTGGTTTGACTTGCAAATCTTCTTTTTCATCAAAAACAACCCACCCACTCACAAGGCTGACATTAGATAGCAAAACTAAACCAGTTTGGATACAGTTGATTCACCATCCACCATACTTGCCAGATTTTGTCCCACGTAAGTATCTTCAGTTCTCAAACTTCAAAAAATGGCTCAGAGAACACTTTTGTGATACAAACGACTAGGTCATTGCACTAATTCCATGTTAATTTAGGGAGCCAGGCAAAATTTCTTTCCAGAAGAGGTAGAAAATTTATCTTATTAAATTTATTATGCAAAAAAGAATGATACAAACCTCAAAATACAAAGTTTGTATTTTGAGAACGGTTTCCGAAGTGGAAATTGAAACGTAGATAAATGTATTTTTATCTTTAATTGTGGCTTATTCCCAGTTAAATAGTAAAAAGAACGATGTTTAAAAAATAAATGAATAAAATAACAAAATTCTTTTTAAGGAAAAAATAAAATCTTTGCTGGTGAAAAAATTCATTACAAAATCCATGAATTTATCTGCCAATACATTATTAAGATTCCTAAGATTCCAAACTGAACAAAAACTAAATTAAATTCATAATTGCAATAGCAAAATTAAACTAAATAATCGTTTTTTATAAATACAAGTGAAATATTTAGAAAAATCAACTTACGAGGTCAATTTAGTTGTCATATCCAAATGAATACTCTTCCATTGCTGCTTTTCAAACCACCAAATGATCGCCATGCCATCTTTACTACCAGAAAGAAACTTCAGCCCAGAATGTGCCCACTGAATGGAATCGACCCTATCACTGTGGGCTTCCATTTCTAAAATCCTGTGGGGCCCTTCGTCACCCTTCATGTAATATACTCTAACGTGGTGGTCTGCAGAGCCCGTAGCGAGAAATGTGCCGCCAGGACTGAATGAGGAACAGATCATTTGAGCTTGACCTGGACGAATTTTTTCTTGGTACAAAATAGGATTGTTTCTAAACGATATAAACATATTAATCAGTGTTTTTCATATTTAATATATATTTTAAGGAGAATATATTATCAAAAAGTCCAAATACAATTGAATAACAAAAATCTCTTTACCTAAATTCTAATTTCACTCCAGATTCATAAGTATATGGCCAAAAAGCAATGGATCCATCAGTGCTAGTACTGATTAAATAGTGTACATCTAGACAGCGAGTTGGACAAAAATTCACTGATGTTATCATACCAGTGTGGCCAGTTAAAACTGCCACAGGTGTCCCATTCTGTAAATTCCAAACCCTTAAGATTCTATCTATAGAACCAGCAGCTAATAGAGTATTTTCTGAATTAAGTGCAATATCTGTTATTTCAGAAGAAGCTCCTCGAAACACTGATATGAGCCTTCCAGTGTGAGCTGACCATAATTTAATCAATAAATCATCTGCTCCCTACAATTACAAACAGTTATGACAATTTTTTTTGTGTGAAATGTTAAGTTACTTACTGTGATGATATATTTTCCAGAATGGTCGAATAGTAGACAGTACACTGATGATAAATGTCCAACAGTTGTTCTTTGTATCTGCATTGATGTAAATAATTTTGGTGTAATAGTCCTGTGCCTAGTTAATGGCCCCGAAATTTCTCTGCTCCTTAAAGAATTAACTAAAAGAAAGAAGTTAATAATTATTGTAAATAATAAATATTTAAATGTTTTAACTTACCTAAATTGAATGACAATTTAATATTTTGTAATGGTATTCCATGCAGTCTAGTAACATAGTTAAATAGTTGTCCAAAATTCGTCAAGAATTCATTGCCTATGTGTATATTAGGCCGGAAACTCAGAAAAGATTTACTCTTACTTAAAGCATTCTCCTCTTTGGATTTCATTGCCTGGCAGCACAAATGTAGTAAATAGTCCGGTCGTATATTGGGAAACTGTTTAACCATATCCTCAACTGTTCTGTCATGTTTATTGCCTTCCCAATCAATACGGGTAGGTAATATCTAAAAAACAAAAAAAATACAAGAATATACACAGAAAAAAACAAAGATGTACTTATGGGGGAAAATATTGTTAACATTTTCCTCTCTTGGTTTTATCAATATCGCAAATTTTCTATTTGCAATGTTCTTATATTATATTATTTTGGTTCACCTGCTACTGTTTTTTCAAGTTATACTCTTTTAGCCACTCCTACAATCTAGTATCCCAACAGGGCAGCACCTTTCAGATTTTTATCTTATATGAATGTTAAAAAAACCACAAAAAAGTGTTATTTGTATATATAAATCTGAAAGGAGTATAAAAATTTGCAATTTTATGTTGTGAAAACAATTTTTAAAGAATTGGTGTGAAAGAAACAAGTTTTCTTTTACAGTACCTTCGAACACATCCACACAAAGGCCCTATATTCTAAAAAAAGACCTATAACAACAATGCGAAAGACATCTCAAAGAACTTATTACTTCATATCACATAAAAACCAACAATTTAAAAGGAAATAAAAACTATTTCTCATATATTTGATATAAGTGATTCAAAGTAGGTGAATCTTAATTTGCCTTACCTTATGTTCCTCAAGTTCTTCATTGAAAACCTAAAAAATAATGGTGTAATTTCAATCTAGAATTTTTTTTCTCAACCTAACATAATATTATGTGTATTCCTACAATGATTTTAAATACATTACCTCTTGTAAAGTATTACTTACTTTTAACGTTTTCTTCAGCAAACCAGAGGATAAGAATTTTTGGATCAAAAAATATGCATCTAAAAATTAAAGTTTAAGATGAGTTTGTATAAAAGGTTGTATGGTGTCGATGGTTTTACCTGAGTTCTGAACGTTTTCCATGCTTCATATATTGAAATTATGACTTTATCGAATTCAAATTAAATTAAATATTATTCATAACCTCCATTGCTAGTTTTGTTGTTAAATTTATTTTTATTTTGGTTTGTTTGTTCTAGTTATTTTATTGCACACAACAAAGTCCCCAATAGTAGCGTAAGTGGATTCGGACGAGTGGGAGAGTGATTTGCATGAGCCCAGCCGTTCATAATGGCGACGGCGCTACTAGTCACTTTAGGTGTTGGTATTTGTCTTTTTGCTGGATGGGCATCATGGGCACAGAATAATAAACAATCAGAATGGCCACTCTCCATGGAAAATTAAGTACGCGCATCTCCTTCGCGCAGACGTTCCGCCATGTTTTAGAGGGAACCAGTGTTGTTTATGTGGTGTACATAGAAAAATTAAGCCGGTTTAATTGACTTACGGCAATCATAGACATACTGTACAATTATATTAACATTGTTAAATATAATAACATAAATATAATATAATTAAACATAAATATAAACAATTACATAACCTCACAAATCATATGTGTGTGTGTTATGTGTTTCCTTCTAAAACATGGCGCGCTTGCTAAAAAACTTCAAAGACTGCATCTGAGAGTGGACATTCTGATTGTTTTTTATTCTGTGTCATGGGCATCATCCTGTTTAGTCGATGATGGGCATGATCAATGACGTATAATACGTCATTGGGCATGATATAAATGTGTTTTGGACAGAGAGAATATACTTATGGCAAAGAAAAAGTTTTTATTTCTTATTTTATGACTATATTTACTTTCCATTAAAAACATACTTTTTGAATTTTGGCGCCTCAAATCCAGAGCATAGTTTTTAAATTTGCCGCCAAATAAAAATAGTTTCGGCCCATCCGTATTTGGCGCTAGAAACACTCTCCCAAAACTTTCTATGGGAGTTTATCTTTTACTATTTTATACTATAATATCTGTTCTGTTTTCATTTTCAGCACTTTTCAGTACTCACTCAGTAGCGACAGGCGACATTTCACAAATTTTAGTTGGTCACACTTCACACTGTCAACTGTCACACGTCAGTTCATTGGTGTTAGATATCCATTATAAATTGTTTCGCTAAAGATCTTCGCTAAATACTTTCTTAAAATTTCAAATACAAATAAATCTTAAAATGACTGACAAAGCCAAACTAGATCTTGGGGTTTTGGAAGAGGATGATGAATTTGAAGAATTTCCCGTCGAAGGTAAAAAATAAAAAACGAGGTTATGTGGAATGATTTGCTTATTTTAGCATTTTCTTTGTTTTAGATTGGTCGGGAAAAGAAAAGGACGATCAGGATATTAGTGTATGGGAGGATAACTGGGAAGACGATAACGTTGAAGATGATTTCAACAAACAGTTAAGGTAGGTCACTTATAATGTATATTATCCTAAAAAGCTAAATGAAAAGTCCAACAAATGTAGACCTTTCAATATATACAGTTACTTTTTATGTGGATAATAATCTGGACGGTTGAAGTAATGGTATATCTTAAATTACTGTAAAAGTTTTAAGTTTGACATATAAAGTGACTTAATTATTTTTGAGTAGGCATTTTGAATAAACCTTTGTACAATTTCATTACCTTGTAATTTGACAGCATCCTTACTCATCTAAAAATAACTTTTAATAAACATTTTATCATATTTGTTAAAGGAATACTTACCAACGTATTAGCTGATGGAACAAATGGAAAGCTTTAAATATCCATAACAATAAAATTCAAAATAAAACTAATTAGAACTAACAAAGGAATTAAAGAAAAACAATATTTAATAAAATAAACAATGTGAATAATACAAATATTTCCTACAATATGTTAAACTGTAACAACTCAATGTCATATTTTAAATATACAGGGAGAATTTTATGGATTTAATATAAACTTCCACTATTTAGAATAATTCTTCCTTTTTCAAAGGAAGAAGTCTGCAATGGTAGTAGTATACTTGAACTATTAATACTGAGAAGTAGGAATTGTTGTGTTGTAGGTTTCCAACAATGAATCTGTCAAAATATGCCCGAGATAAGGGAATGGACCTGATTAGCTTTAATCATAGTTATATTTTATATTTATTAGTCTAAGAAAATAATAAAATAAATTTCTAATATTATTTTTGTATTCCAGAGCCCAACTTGAGAAACAGAAAGCCAAGCCTCCAGCAAAATAGAATTCATGTCATCTAATTCCATATAAAAATTATATTTATCTCTAGTTAATGTGTTTGTAATAAAATAATAAAAATTTGTATTATTTTTTAACTAAAATTTAGGCTTATTACCTTTCTTACTTCCATAAAAGGTTTCAACTGTTACCTAATTAAATTTTTATCCCTAATTAGTATGGCTAAATTCCATTTATAATATAGACATGGTCATTAGACCATAACAAGAAATATGTTCACATAATAATTGATACTGTCAATGCCACTTAAGTTAGTGAGATGCACAAACCCAAAATTGAAGTCTGTTTAGGGTGGATTGGATGGTTGTCATCAGTCTCCTCCCAGTAGTCAGGTGCGTAACACAAAAGTGAAGTGCAGCTGTTATTTTTCAGACTTCATATTATTTTGGATAATTAAGTGTGTTTGTGACAATTTCTTTAAATGATTGCGTTAGAAAGTAATAGAAAGACTACTTCTGTTATTAATGGACAATCTCGTGAGATCATATATAATGTGTTTAATTATTTCAAAAATTTTAACCTCGAAGCAGATACCTTGAAAACTGTGAAAGAAACTACAGGTAAGTTTGTACATTAAATTGAAAACCTAACCTGACCTGAAAAAAAATCGAGTTTTTACTTTGACTTTATATGTTATTAGTCATATCTGCTTAATTCATTCTCTTTTAGTTGTATAACATACTTTCATGGTTGTATCATATGGCATTCTCCTTTTTCATGTGCTGCGCTCGATTATCGAGTGTTTACCAAATTGGCTATAGTAATTTTGTTGACAACAGCTCGGAAAAGGGATGCAGAGGATCTGTTCTCTCCATTCTCTCAGGTTTCTAAGCCATGACATTCTTCTTCAACCTGTCCACTCTTCTTCCGTGTACCTTGCCTTGTATTGTTAAGTGGAGTATATTCTATCTCTCTGGGTGTCGCATAATATAGCAAAAATATTCAAGTTTGCAACGGGATAACTTTTTAAACAAACAGGTTTGCAAAAATTTGTGAAATTATAATTATTCTATGTACATCGGTCTTACTCTCGATAATTGAAAGACATTTTTTAACATACTTAAATTATTACACCCGTTAGCAGATGAATATATTGTGTACTGTCTTTTGGTATGGCAGTAGATATAGACTTTTTTTTATACTTACATACTAGATAAAATGAATCACTATAGTTACTTTTACAGGAATTTCCATCAGAACAATTGAAAGGATAACAAGAGAGGCAAAATGTTCTTTGAAAAATACTGACAGAGTCCAGTTTGCCAGTCCTGGCAAAAAACAAGTAAGGAGATCAATCATAGATTTGCTGGAATACCAAACAAGAGATATTCGCAGAATAATCTACGATTTTTATTAAACAGACAAATATCGGGTTATGGTAAAAAATTCATAACGATTTGGATATCACAATTTCACAGACATCTCTAAGGCGACTTCTATGCAAAATGCAATTTCGTTGGAGGAAAACCGAAAATTGCTTATAGAAAGAAGTGAAGTACAAGCTTTGAGAATAAAATATCTCAGACAAATCAAACATTTTCATACTTAAAATAGGCCAATTGTGTATGTTGACGAGCTTTCTTTTTGGGGGTAACCCTAGATCATAAACTTGCATGGGAAACTCACGTAAATCATGTATTAGCAAAGTTAAGTACATGTAGCTATATAATGCGTAATTTAAGAGAAACTATCTCATTTGATATATTGTGAATGATTTACTTTAGTGAGGACATTCACTTACATGATACTAGGGGTAAATCAAATTTTCGACAGCCTTTCTCTAGATTAGTTGTATCCCAACATGCACCTGAATATATTGGAATAAAATGTTACAATAAAATAGTCAATATATTAACTCTCATTAATTCTTCACATAAAGGTTTTCGCCAAACTGTATTCATTTTCAATGGACAACACATTCTACAGTGTTGATGAATTTTGAAATTTTTAACATTTTTGCAATAATAGTTCTAAATTTGTATTTGTAACTTTTATTTCTTATTTATTTTATTGTAATCACTGTTTTATTTTAATCATGTGTATTTTTATTATATATTGTACTCTTTTGTACTAAAATTTTGACTAGTCCAATAAGATTTATACATTTTTTTTGTAAGAATTGTGTAAACTTTGTGATGAATAAATTCTATCTATCTATATATAAGGTACTCAATTCAGAACATTTGACTTATTTGTCTTTAAATGTATGTACTATTTATAATAGCACCAATATACACAATAATACATCACTATTTTTTCACTTAAAATATGTTTTTACTTCAAAGAAAAATTACAAAAGAAGCTTAAAAATCTGAAATTTTACTAAAAGATTTACATATAATCAACATCAAATCTTTCACTTTCAGTTCGGGCTCCAACAGCACAGGACAAAAGTGCTTGTATACTTCTCTCTTCACCACTCCCATAAATATAGCCATTGGCCTAAAAAAATCAACAAATTAAAATTCTTTCTCTAAATCAGCTTATACAGAATTTTCATAAAAGAAAATGAGCTACGGTCTAATTAATGTAGACTGTAATGTAATTAATGTAGTCTAAGTAAAGTAGAGTGAATTTGAACTTTATTGCTATTCAATAAAATTTATACTAAATTACAAGCTCCCACTGTTGTCTAAACAATCTATAATATAAAAATGAATTGCAAAATGTGTTGGTAAGTGCATAACTCAACAACGCATGAACCAATCTTAACAATTTTTTTTAAATGTTCCTTGAAGTCTAAGGATGGTTTTTACAGCATGAAAAATTCAAATAATTTCCGGGAAAACCCTAAAACAGTTACACCCCTATAACAAAAATGACTATGAATGGAAAGAGAAGATAATAGGACGAGAGAAATCAAAATAGAAAACTACACTTTTGAAAAAGTACAACAATTTAAATATTTGGCAGTAATAGTGAATGGCCAAAACAAGAGAAGTGAAGAAGTAACGGAACAAATACTAGCAGGCAACAAAACATACTGGAGATATCATAGGCTTATGAAGGACAAGAACTTATCCAGAAATACAAAACTGAAAATATACAGAGTTGCAATCAGACCAGTATTTACATATGCAGCTCAAAAATTGAGATTTTTCAAAAGAAAAATCCTCAGACGGATATGGGCCCCATAAGAATGGACAATGGAGAAATGAGAAAAATAATGAACCATGAACTAAGAGATATAATGAAGGGAGAAGATATAGTTAGATTTAATAAAGCACAGAGGCTGAGACACATGTCATAGAGAGAAGGAAAAATGACCTACTGATTAAGAAGATCACCAGATGGAAACCAGCAACTGAAAGGCCAAGGGGAAGACATAGAGAGAGATGGGAGGACCAGGTCATGAGAGATATCCAAATTCTGGAAGTGAGAAACTGAAGTGAACTATGCACATATCGAAATGAGTGGAAGAAAATTGTAACGAAAGCCAAGTCATACAACATACAAATGGAATGTGGAGTAATTCACCCACTCCACTGATGAAAAGCCCTGATGATGATGATAATATGCAAACAATACATTTGGGAAGTTCAACTGGTTTAGAAGGTTTAGTTTTGAAAGAATCTGAGTTTAAATGGAAGACACTATTTTTGGAAAAAATCTCTTTTTTAAAATAAAAACATTAAAAAAAAAGATACAGAAAAATGTTCCAAAAAAAAGACAGATTTGTAGCTTTTAAAATAAACTACAAAATGGTGTTTTTTAGTCTATAGAAATAAAAGAATGAAAAAAAGTTTTCCTGATAAAATCTACATTTTTGGAGTTATTTTTTTAATAAATTTTTCTACCTTCGAGTTGGGGTGGTAACCACCCACAGAGGAAAAGCACATATTGGCATAGAGTACATTTTGATCTTTAAGCTATTTTCTACCTACTGTCAAAACTTCAAGCAAATCGATGCATATAAAAGAATTCTGAGCTGAAAACCTTCACACCATAGACTATACTCTTTCAGGTGCCAACAGACAAAAGAAGAAGCTAAGAATGTTATTTAACAGAAAACTGTCAATTACATTGTCAGATTGACAAAACCAGCAAATATATAACAATAATAGTTTGTACATAAGCATTACCTTATCAACAGCACTTTTCAATTCCAGCAAACTTTTATCTGATTTCACATTCAATAGTATAAACCCAACCAAACTGTACTCCTGTATAATATCCACAAGAGCTGCATTTAGCTTCTTGTACTTTTTTGTAAAAGGACCATCATCTAAAAGTTCCAGTAAATATTCCAAATCCATCACATCTGTATAAAAGTCTAAACCGAAGTCAAGCTTTGATGCATTTTTCTTCAGAAGATCTGCCTAAAAACCAGTTAATATATCACAACAAAAACAAAATTGCCATTAGAACCATGTAGTAAGATTACTAAAGTATTGAAAAACATGTAATTAGATGTGACTAGTGACGAGAAGGTCATGAATGAACAGTTCACAAAGATCTGATCTTTTTGAAGACCTGTTGGCGAAACCCTTAGGCAGCAAAACTGTAAACTATAAACATTAGAATTGTCAAGTCAATAGTCCCGTAGTTTGTTCTGTTTATAAATTTGTAGGAAATAAAATCCATATTAATTGTTGCATTACCATTCATTCATGAACATAAACAATATAGAATTTGTAATTTTACTTAACTTTTCCAAGTATTTTTTTTATATTTTAATGATTTCTGAAGATAATTTGAGAAATACAAATGTTAATGTCAGCCTTAAACTATATTTTATTCTTAAATTTATAGTAACAATATCGAATTCTACATGTAAACAACAACATAATTAAAGTCGTTCTAATGAAGAAATCTCTATGAACGGGTCCTGCATTATCATTAATTCATATACTCTTAGAAAGATTCATAAACATATCAATATGAAACTCTACACACTTGACGTTTACACAACAAATTTAATTAGTCATTCATATGAACGGATTTTTATAAACAGGTCATTTTAATGAATGACCTAGAAGATCTGGGTCAACAAAATGAACCAGGTCTTCCCATCACTAGATGTTACTGTGAAATTTAAATAATAAGTATGTAATTTCCAATATTATACTTAATAAATGAGAGGTCAGCCATTTACATAACTATTAAATTCTGCCTAATGCAACGACAATGATTATGCACAATATTGTATCTATCTATTATTTTCTCAGTTCTATTTTATGATAACTTACAATAGATTTTAAAAATTATTGTATTAGAATATATAAAAAATATTACATACTTTGCTTAGTACATTCACATGAGGAAGCCCAATTTGCAACATTGTAGATAGAGATAGCAACAGAGTAGAAATAAATTTTGGAGGATCTGAGCAATAATGGGAATCAACCAAATGCACTGCACACAAATGATATCCTAATTTTTCTAAACGTCCAAAAATGTCTTTGATTGCAGTATGATGTGTATATAACTCAACTTGACCAGGCATGTCAAAAATTAGGTAACTGTCTTTAATTTTGCTTAACTTACTAAGAAGCCAGTCAAAGTTTTCTTGAAGATATTCCATACAATACATGAGAGCTCCATTAGGTCCTAATCTAAGTTCTGCCATGACATCCTCTACCGTTACTAACTGCATGATGTCTATTTTTGGACTGTAACCCATGTTTTCATTAGCTGGATCTAAATTAACAATTTCTACTTTCCTATTTAACTTTTCTTTGTAAAACGCATAAACTTTACCACAGTATGTTGTTTTTCCTGAACCTGGAGGTCCTATAACCACCTGGCCGTAGAAGCTTTCAGCTTTTTTAATTCTTTCCAAAGCCATAATTTACTTGTGATTTTTAATTGATTCTATAATAATATCTAAGCTACGTCTACTATAGTCTTTTAGGCTTAAACAAACTAGCAAGGGTTTTTGTATGCTCAATTTTTCTGTTAAATATCTAACTGCAACTTCCGCATGTACATTTTCGGCTCCTAGTATCTGTTTAATATTGTACACCTTTTCTGATACAGTTAGCCCGTTTGCTGGCTGGTCTACTTTAACTTGATAAATGTTTCCAATTTTTTCAAATTGAGTAATGATCAAATTTTGATAGTTTGTAAATGTTGTTAATGCTATATCAGTGTGTTCACCATTCACTATTACAGCGAAATTATTAACCTTCGATGGAAAATTGTTTACAGTGGAAGATGCTGCAGATTCTGAATCCATTTCATGCTTATACAAAAGTTGAAAAATAAACAAGTCAAACTAAACTTACTAAACTATACATAACCTCTAAACGAAGTGTGAAGAATGACTAATGACTTTTGACCACAGAAACAGAATACATCATCCAACACTAGGGTGATGTTCGGTGGTGATATATTCTGTGATATCGTCGGCTACATCGAGCAATTCTTGCTCGATCGATGGTCGGCTTAAGGGTGATAAGCTATAGATAACTTATAATATTAAAAAGTGATAAGCTGCTAACTCCATTTTCAGTAAATTTACAGGGGCGGGAAAAAAACATGCCTCAAATGCAGATTTTTGTATAAAGGAAATTTCGACGTTTAAAACTGTTTAATATATTATAGACTAGCTTAAATAACATTTAATTTTATAAAACAAATATCTACCGCATATACTCTTATTTTAATATAAATAAATAGGAGTTAGCAGTTTATCACATACAATAAGTAGGTATAGTTAAATAAGTGGAGTTGTCAACATTTCTCTGAAATAAAAAAGTAATACTTATATTAAATTAAATTTATTATCCGCAATGACAACATTAACAAATTATTTAAATGAATTAATTGCAAAATGAAAGTTTATCATAAAAGTCGTGGTAGTCTTTTGGTAAAACAGCCTTTATATATTGCAAATCATTATATTTGCGTGTTGTATCTAATTGGTATGCGGTCAAAATATATTTGGTCTAACTCTTGATATTTTTTTGATTGTGCTACATTTTTTTGAGGTGGTCCTTGTAAGTGTGGAATTGTTTGAAGCAATCTGCTAAGAAATAAAATTTGGGAAAGACATATTTCAGATATACATTAAGAAAAAATATTAGAAATATTAATTTTGTTACTAATTTAGTCCATTCGTCAGAGATTTGACCTCTAAAAATTATACGAACAAGCTGAATTTTTCAGAGAATATTACTTTGGACCCTAAACAATATGCCAACGTTTATCAATTTTGCCGTCCATCTTCTGGTTAAAAACACCCCTCATATGGGTGGAAAACGAAAAAATTCGATTTACTAAGAATATTTACGCCGCAGAAAAATTGTTTTAAATAAAATATAGCTTATATAATTTTAGATAAAAATGTTTCTTCTTCTTAAGGTGCCTTCTCCATAGCCAAGGTTGGCTATAACTGCAGCAAATTGCTCTCTATCTTGAGCTGTTCTTAGTTTCGAATGTGAGTCCATGCCTGTCCAGTCTCTTACATTCTTCAACCAGGAGCATTTTCTTCTTCCTGGACCTCTTCTTCCTTCCACTTTCCCTTCCATTATAACTCGTAGGAAGTTGTATTTTTCTCCTGTGTAAATATGTCCTAGATAACTCGTGTTTCTCAATAACTCAATATAGTTTTTTAATAAGTGCTACAGTGTTATGGTCTATACCATGTTGTGTTAGGGTTTCTATGAGTTCTGTATGTTTTACTCGATCAAACGCTTTTTCATAGTCGATAAAAAAGAGAAACACGTCTTTTCGCTGATCTCGGCATTTTTGTAGTAATATCTGGAGGACAAATAATGCCTCCCTTGTACCGAGCCCCATACGAAATTCAAATTGATTGTCGCTCAGGTTTCTATAGCATTCTCTGTACATCATCTGTACATATATTCGTTGATGTATAATTATGAGTAAAATTTTCAGAAAATGACTCATTAGGCTAATTAATCTGAATTCTGAGCATCTATTTGCTTTATTTTTCTTAGGTATAGGGTATAAATGTCGATCTAAGCCAGTCTTCTGGAAAGATTCCAGTGTATATATTTTGTTAAATACTAGTGTTTAATGTCTGAAGATTTTCTTCATTGATAAGCTTTATCATCTCTACTTATATTTCATCTGGACCTGAGGCTTTTCGTGGCTTTGCTGTATTGATTGGTTTTATAACTTCCGATGTTAATATATATCGAGTATTGTTTCTTGTACTATATTCATTTGTGGTTTTCTTCTCTCATCATCAAACAGATCTTTGATGTATTTTTCCCACATATCTCTTACATTTTCTGAACTAGATCATATTTGGTTGTTATCATCTACTAAAGTTGTAGTAATTTTTTCTTTCATATTGTTGACTTTCTTAATCTTTTTGTATGCATTAAAGTAGTTATGCAGCAGATAAACTCCAATGATATTGATGATTTGAATGACCTTATTACCGAAACAGTGAATAAAAGCCTTCTGCAACTGAAAAAAACCAAAAACAACATACAATGAATTAGACAAAGAAATATTACAACAAATAGAAAGAAGGAAGATTTTAAATAAATCTAACAAAAGGGAACCGACGAATATAGAGAACTTAATAGGCAGATTAGAAAAGGAATTAGACAACAAAAAAGAAAAGAAAACGAAAAATTAATAACAACAACTATTGAAAAAAATAAGAGTATGAAATGCCTTAGACCGACACTAGGCCGACGTCAGATGATATCATTAATAAGAAAAGACGAAAATGAAATCACAAGTAGAGAAAACATACTGACACGAATAGAAGAGTTTTACACAGAACTTTACAGATCACATCAACAAGATGATGAGATGAGACCAGCACGGAAATTAATAAAAATGTTGGATCAGAAATAATGCCAAAAGTAACAATTTCAGAGGTAACTACAGCATTGGAAAACATGAAGAGAAATAAAGCTGCAGAAGAAGATAGTATTACCACAGATATGATATTAGAAGGAGGTAAGGAACTAATTGCAATTGTAACTAAACTTGTGGACAGTTGTTTACATCAGGGCAAAGTCCCTAAGAGCTGGAACAACCCTAAAGTAATCTTATTACACAAGAAAGGTGATAGTCGAAAATTGGAAAACTACAGACCCATCAGCCTACTGTCACACCTGTTTAAAATACTCACCAACGTCATAACTACTCGACTAACAAGGAAATTAGACGAATACCAACCATATAACAGGCAGGTTTTAGAAAAGGCTATTCAACTTCCGATCACCTGTTAACCACAAAAATATTAATAGAAAAATGTAACGAATACAAGTTTCCAGTTTTCCTAGCATTTGTAGACTACTAAAAAGCTTTCGATACCATAGAACACACGGCCATAATAAACGCAATGCAAAATTGTAGAATAGACAGCAGATATATTAACTTAATAAAAGAAACTATGAACCAAACTACAGCTACATACTACCTAAATGAAAATGAACACACGAACCCTGTACCATTAAACAGGGGAGTCAAACAGGGAGATACTTTACCACCCAAACTGTTCACCTTAGTTTTGGAGGACGTTTTTAAAAACCTAAATTGGAAATATAAGGGAATAAACATCAATGGCCGCTACCTCAGTAATCTACGATTTGCAGATGACATAATCCTGATAGCTACTGACCTACAAGAAATGCAAACCATGCTTGTAGAACTACATACCGAATCTTCTAAAATAGGACTGAAAATGAATTTAAACAAAACAAAAGTCATGCACTCCGAAGACACCGTGACAATAATAAACGATAAAGTTATAGAAAAAGTTGAAGAATATGTATACTTGGGACAAAAAATAATTCTAAATAGGGAAATTCAGACTGAAGAAATAAAAAGAAGAAGAAAGTTAGCTTGGGCAGCATTCGGTAAACTGAACTATATACTCAGAAATCAACAAATTCAACTACATCTTAGATCTAAAGTTTTTGATGCATGCATTATTCCGATATTAACTTATGCGGCACAAACATGGACAATCACAAAAAAGAATATGAATATACTTAGAGTCACTCAACACGCGATGGAAAGAGCAATGCTAGGTATATCACTTAAGGACAAGAAAACAAACACATGGATAAGACAGAAAACCAAAGTCACCGATGTGGTGCAAAAATCATTAAAGTTGAAATGGGAATACGCTGGACATATAGCTAGGAGCGATTTAAACAAATGGCACAGATCAATTTTAACCTGGAGACCATACCAACACAAAAGACCCAGAGGCAGACCTCCTATGAGATGGACAGATGATCTGAAAAGGACTGCCGGGAAAAATTGGCTACAAGTAGCGTACAATAAAAAAACAATGGAAAGGAAGACTTGAAGAGGCTTATGTTCAGATGTGGACGTGAATGGGTAGACGAAGAAGAAGAAGAAGAAAGTAGTTATGCTTTTTTAGTAAATCTTCCAATTCCTCACAGTTGCTGCTCATTCATTCTTCTTTGGCTCTCCTGATTTTGTTTCGGATGATTCTCTGGGATTCTTTATATTTTTCTTCATTGTGATTTTTGTAAGATCTCCTTATGTCTATCAGTTCTAGGATTTCTTCTGTCATCCATATATTATTTGTTTTTCTGATGTTGGATCAATCAATTTATTTTTGTCCCGGAATGGATCAAAAATCACGGAATTTTGACGCTTCCCTCTTTATTTATTTTGGAAACGGTTTGTTTGATTCGAAAGCATCTAAACATTTTTCCTGATAGACCTGACCATGGCTACTCCATTAGAAATTCGGATTGTAACGTTTATTTGCCGATCCCGTCCACTCAGCTAGTAAAGAATTCTATTCTATATCGTGCAAAGAAACTTTATAATCACCTTCCAAGAGAAATTAAATCCGCAACATCCTTCATTAAGTTTCGTACGGTGACAAAAATCTATCTCTCAGAAAGACCATATTATTCAGTTGACGAGTTTCTTAATGTATAACAAAGAAACAAAATTAGTATTGTTTATAATTACATTTGGGTGTCTCAAGCAGTGGCTACAATTTGTCTCATTTGTTGTTGTCTGTACAAATTATGTAGGTTATACAATAATTTTACTAATTTAAAATTGTGTTATTCTGTTTTTTACTATATTTGTTTTTGTTTTATACTTTTTGTACTATTTGACTGATTTATTTTTTAGCTTTGTCCATAAAATTGTTCAATAATTTTCAGTGATAATAAAGCATATTTCTATTCTAATGCGTGATTTAATTTATGACATACCTTTTTGAAACACCCTGTATAGAAAATGTATAATAAAGTTCACTAAAAAGTATAGGGCCTCTAGTAAGAAAAACATAATAAGTTTGATACATTACACTTTTTTAAGTCACACTGTATATTTCAAAATATGGCCTTTATAAATCAAAATATCACTAAACAGACATTTTTTAAGTGTTTCCCATTTTAGTGGTAGTTAATGGAACAAAAACATTTTATGTAATTTCAAACCCAAGCATAAAATCTTTATTCAAAGATTTTGTAGCGCAATTGCTTAACATTCTGACATTTATTTCAACGTATTCGCATTAACATACATAGAAAGGTATTTATGTCCAAATGTCATTCATATAAATATTAAACACGCCCAGTTCTCCAATTCTCCAAATGATAATTCTACAATGTCACCTACTTTCTGAATTTGGAGGCCAATGGGTAAAGGAAAGTTCAGTTCAAGACATTCTCTCCACACAACCCAACCTTTTCTTTATCCAGAGATGACATAGAAGTAACAGGAATAAATTTTAAGGGTAATCCAATGTTTTCTCCAACGGCTTTGAAAGTTTATGTGCGATATTTTGTCAAAAAATGCTTGACTAATGCGCAAAAAAGCTGAACTGTGGTACGTCTTGTTCCCCGTGTAGTTATTTTCTTTTTTTACTAAGCGATAAACGTTATTTAATTGACAAACGTTATAGAAATGGAATCAGGGAAGTTAAAATCCCAGGTCGGACATCGGTTCCGACCACAATCCTGTTATTGGCAAAATTTCAATTAAACTAAAGAAAATCAAATACAGAGAGAAGATAAAACCTAACCTCGAAATACTTAAAGATCCAATAGTACAGGCAGAAATAGAGAAACACTCAATGATACACTCAAATAAAAGTTCAGTGAAGCACCCGTGGAAGCAGAAGAAACAATGGAAGGTATTTGGCACACCTTCAAAACAACAATTACAACTACCTATACAAAGAGAACAACTACAAGGCACACGTCAGAAAAACAAAGATTACATGGATAACAGAAGAAGTCCTAGAACTGATGGACATAAGGAGATTGACAAAAATCGCAATGAAGAAAAATATAAAGAAACCCAGAGAATCATCCGAAACAAAATCAGGAAAGCCAAAGAATAATGAATGAGCAGCAACTGTGAGGAACTGGCAGATTTTCTAAAAATGCATTACTACTTGATGAAAGGATATTTAGTATTTATAAAGTATTTATAAATATATATAAAGTATTTACTACTGAAAAAATCACATTGATAATTCCGTTGTGACTGTAGCCAGCAACAATGGAAGTGTTCATCCAATTGTTACAGTTAAAAAAATATAATCGGAAGCTACAAAAGGAAGATTGAATACTTCAGCCCAATATGATTAACGATTATAACCGACATATGGGAGGTGTTGATCTCTAGATAATTCGGTATCAAATTACAGGATCCGAGTAAGAAGTGAAAAGTGGTGGTGGCCCTTGTTTATGAACCTTGTGGATTGCACAGTTGTAAATTCATGGAGAATTTAAAACATTGCAAATGACTCTCGAATCTCCCAATTACAATTCCATCCTTCGTTGGTTTTGTCACTGATACAGAATGAAAAAAGATTTACAGTAAAAACAGCTGCTGTGGAAGGTGACTCCGAATCAGACCCAGAGCCAACGCCATCCACATCTGCATGGGGTCATCCTTCTAAACTAAGTTTACCTTCTGATATTCAATATGACTAGACTGGTCATACTATCTTTCGCGAAGAGGAGGGACCTAGACAGCGGTGCAGACTGTGCAAAACTAACTCTGTTTATATGTGCGGAAATGCAAGGTTCACTTGCACGACTGACTGTTTTAGTGCTTTCCATAAAAAATGAGATGCCATAATGACGCTAGTGTCATACTACCATACTACCAAGTAATCACTTTATCTTATATAATTAACTATTGTAGCAATATTTTTAGTTTTTAGTTGATAAAACCAAGAAATTTCATTTACACACTATAAAACGTGTAAATTTCAATTTACTACATACAGAGTGGCCCAAAAGTCTGGAAACGGCTAATTATCTCGTAAAATGCTAATCATAATTGTACAAAATTTGAGGTACACCTATTTTGGGATACGGAGATTCCATATTTGATATTTACAATGTTGCCAGAATTGCTGTTTTTCTTATATTATTAGTAACTTTAGTTTTTCAAATACATCACCCTGTATATTCAGTCATTATTGGAATCTCCTATTCAATACGAGTTCAACCATATGGAACACTTATGATTTTATGTAATCTGGAAGGTCATAAATACATAAAACCGAAGTCTGGCAACGCCTAAATTGTTTCAATAAATTTTTTAATACTAACTATTTTCAAATACATTAAAACGTAACAAATGATAGTTTAGAACATTTTTTAATATAGTAGTTACGTTATTAAGTGTTCAAAATGTGCTCAATTTGTGAGTTGACAGCACCCTAATCGATGGTAGAAGGCGTCTACCACATTTCTCCATGATTGTCTAGAAATTATTCGAGATTCATTGATAATTCGTTGCCTTAGCTCTGCAAGACTTGCTGGTTAAGTTTTGTAAACTGAATTTTTCAAGTATTCGTAATAAAAATAATCTTTAGGATTGAAATCGGGTGAACGTGGAGGCCATTCAATTCTACCTTGTCTACCAATTTATCGTCCAGGAAATATCTCATCTAAATATCGCCGAACATTTACACCAACTATCTGACGTTAAATTTCTTTCGACAAAAAATGACCCAATTGAATAAGTAACTACTATATCTGACCATACATTTAAGTTTTGTGGTCTTTGAGTATGGTTTTCACGCATTCAGTCTTCAGTGTGGATTTACGTCACACCAGTACCTTAAATTGTGTCGATTTACACTTCCACATAGTGTAAAAGTTGCTTCATCGGAAAAACATATTCTGTTAACGAAATTTTAATAATTTTCAATTTTATCCATCATTACCTCAGTAAACTCTAATCTACGACCAAAGTTATTTTCACTTAATTCTTGCAATAAGTTAATTTTGTATGATTTAAATTTATTTTTACGTAATAAACGTAAGACTGAAGAATGACCTACCACATGTACTTGTGCAACCCTGCCTGGGGATGTATGTGGATCTTCAACAAAACTTTGCTTATATCTAAAGTTTTGTTGTCATTGATAACTCGTTTCGGTCAACCTGATCGGTATCTATCTTTTACTTCTCCAGATTCCTCAAATCGCCTTACAGTTTTTTTGTACCGTAGTCTTATGAATAGGAGAACGGTTTAGAGAACGGCATTTTAGAGAAGCAATTTAAATTGCAGAACTTTTTGAACCACAACTACTGTCAATTTTAGTTCATAATTTAAATGGTGAACAAATGTCAAAATCACAGCATTCTCCATTTAAATATTTAAATTTATTAAAATCTACATATTTTGCACCGTTTTATGTATTTAAGATCTTTCAGACTACATAAAATCAAGTGAACATATGGTTGAACTCGTATTGAATAGCTGAACTCGTGTGAAATTCACACTGAATGCGAGAAAACCATACTCAAAGACCACAAAAATTAAATGTATGGTCAGTTATAGTAGGTACTTATTTAATTGGGCCATTTTTTATCGAAAGAAATTTAACGTCAGATAGTTGGTGTAAATGTTCGGCGTTATTTAGATGAGATATTTCCCGGACAATAAATTGGTAGACAAGGTAGAATTGAACGGCCTCCACGTTCACCCGATCTCAATCCTAAAGATTATTTTTATTAGACATACTTGAAAAATTCAGTTTACAAAACTTAACCAGCAAGTCTTGCGTAGCTAAGGCAATGAATTATCTATGAATCTGGAATAATTTCTAGACAATCATGGAGAAATGTGGTAGACGCATTCTACCATCGATTAGAGTGCTGTCAACTCACAAATGGAGCACATTTTGAACACTTAATAACGTAACTATTATGTTAAAAAATATTCTAAACTATCAATTGTTACGTTTTAATGTATTTGAAAATAGTTAGTATTAAAAAATGTATTGAAACAATTTAGGCGTTGCCAGACTTCTGTTTTATGTATTTAAGACCTTCCAGACTACATAAAATCATAAGTGTTACATATGGTTGAACTCGTATTTAATAGGAGATTCCAATAATGACTAATATACAGGGTGATGCATTTGAAAACCAAAGTTACTAGTAATTTAAGAGAAACTAAAAATCTGGCAACATTGCAAATACCAAATATGGAATCTCCGTATCCCAAAATAGGCGTTTCTCAAATTTTGTATAATTATGTCTAGTAATTTACGAGATAATTAGCCGTTTCCAGACTTTTGGGCCACTCGAAATGCCAAAGTTTCGTTAACGAAACATTATTTTTTATATATTGCAATTATTATTGTTTATAATTTCAGGTGAAATATTGTTATTATGCATTTATTTATAAAGTATATAAACTTGAATTGCAAATCTGATTATTTCAATGCTTGGCAATTAATGGGTTAAAAAGCAAAAGTATGTATATTTACCGAAAAACCCACCCAAACGAAATAATTTAAAATGTTGAGGAAGGACAGTTCACCCTTAGCGTTACCCTCGGCAACAACCCTGACGCCCAACCTCTATCTGTTTTTACTCAAAGTACTGCACCGCTTGGCACACTATGATCGATCCACAGAGGCGCGGTGACGTCACGACGTCGAAGGGGGTTGAGCGCAAGTGACGTCATATATGAAACGTGCGGTGTTGCGGAGAATTGTTAGGAATTTTCTTTAGAAAACTCAGAAGAATCTATGGTTAGTCTAAAGAACATGAGTCCCTCCATAGATTCAGAAATCTAATTCTCCAGAGAGTTTTTTCATAACTGAATATTTGCCTTAGGAATGTTAATTAAACGTGCAAAAATTGATGTACACATTGATAAAAGGGCTCATACAGTTCTAATGGGAATCATTTCAAAGTTTTAAATGCAGATGTGGATGTCAAAAAGGAAATAAATAAACTGATCTGAAAAGTCTTGAAGTATCTTGTATAAACTAAAAAAATGAAAACCATTAAGTAGAAATTATAGCACTATAGGAAATGAATTAATTACGGTGGATATACAAATTAAAGTACAAAGCGGATTTTGAATGATAATATTATGTCTTAAACCAATCATTGGAAAAACCGGCAACCCTCAGCGCAAATCACAGATAAATTTTCAGTGTCTAAAATTTTGAGACAATGAGTATCGCCAACTCTTTACTGTTTAACCAAAACCAAAAATTAAGTCATGTGAAATGGGCTATGATCAGAATAAAAATTGTTTAGTTAAAAGAGGACCAAGACAATGAGGCCAATTATCAACAACTCGTTTAACTTATTTCTAAAACGATATTAAAAAACAGTGATTTTTAAAGAATCTGAATGTGGATCATTCAGGATTGACATTGAATTATACTTGAGATTGCGTTTCGACTAGCCTCGGAATATACCGAAGACTACAGACCCACAATGACCGTACTTCGGATTTACTTTGGAATTAAGTTTGGACCCACTGTGGCCCTAAGTTCGGACCCAATTTGGACCGTAATTAAATGAGAAAATAGCAATGTAAAAATATGAGAAGAAAAGGAAAAGATGAAAATTGGGAAAGGTATAAAAAAATAGCTTACCCTTTATCAGGGGCCTAGAAACATAACAATTGTCGCACTTCATTTATATACTGTCTTTGTGGAAATAAAATGAATTCAAGACATATTCCTTTTTATAGAAAGAAATAATCAAAGAGGTGATACCGTTTTTTGCGTGTGGTTCAAATCAGACGGAAACGTTAGGGTACTTTATAACAGGATAGCGCTTCTGGATGGAGTTCAGACCAACTTAGGAGTATTAAAAATCAGAAGATAGCTACAGGTCTCTAGAAATTGAATAGAATGGCGACGAATCTTGGAGCAGATCACGATCTACAAATAATTGTTGCGCAACTGCTGATAATGATGATTGAGACAGAAATAAATCAATTTTTAGCAAGAAGTATCAATGTCTAGCTTTTGCGGATGATTTAACGCTGCTGTAGAATTAATGAATGCATTTAACAAATTAGAATAGCGAGCCAAAAATTATAAGCTACAAAGTAATATTAAAATACATATAAATCAAATTAAATGATTATCTCCTCCAAGGTACAAAGAATAAGATGGCCGGGGCATACCAAAACATTGTTAGTAGGAAGAATGCCAAATATAGTCTTACGCATATTACGGAGGTCCATAGAGAGTAAAAGGAAGGAGAGATCAAGAGCAAGATAGATAGAAAAGTATTAGAGCGACTTAAAGTAAGGAAGTAGGTGACTTGGATTGAAGAAGAAAAGCAGAAGGCAAATGAAAATAGAAAAGTAGCCTAAAACTTTAGTGAACAAATAGAATATAGTGATTCAAATGTAAGCTATGACTCTAGTGAGCTATGAATGTGAAACTTGGGTATTGGCTCAAATATCTGTAAACCGCATGGAGATCTTTAAAAGAAAGTTACGGAGACGAATACTAGGCTCTATAAATAAGATCAACAGGTGGCGAATCAGATACAATTATGAATTATGTAATATCTATAAAGGACCACCTTTATCTTAGTTACAGCGTCTGGTAAAAAACTATTGAATGTAAGAATGCAGGAGAAGAGATCTATTGGACGACTGAGAAAGTGATGTAAAATATATTGTTCTCCAAGTCTATTTGCTGTATTTTATTTTAAATACATTTTAAACCAATTTTAGCCCGCCTTTAATTTATTTTTATATATTTAACTTGCTATACTACCTATATATATATATATATATATATATATATATATATATATATATATATATATATATATATATATATGGTAGTTTTGAGTTTCTTGAACCTTATTATATTTAATATAAAATTAATGTTTCTTGGGTTTAGGTTCAATAAGGATATGTTACATGTGGAACTAGATTTTATTTTCCATTGCAATCAATCAACGTTTCGGCAGGAAACCCTTGCCTTTGTCAAGATTCTAAAATGTGTATATATTATATATATATATATATATATATATAATATATATATATAAGGACAAACAGATATTGTAAAATATATATATATATATATATATTATATATATATATATATATATATATATATATATATATGACTTACCAAAACGTAAAAACGTGACACAGACATTAACGAACTGACATATAAAAGTTGATATCTGATATTGTTTACTGTCATTAGTATATAATTATTTTTATATGGGCGTATTGTTGATGTTTTCGAAAAAGGTAAGGTGGAGATATGTTATGACTTTAAGAGTTTTTTATGATGTTATATTATTATTGTTTAAATCAGATTGAAATATATTTTATTTAGGTTTTGTGTGTCTTTTTTGTCATTTATTGCGTTGGTGTTTCTTTTTATTTCTATTGATTCGTATATCTCCCTCTTCTTTTTGTTTTTTTTCTGTTTTTAAAATTTTGGTGTTTTCAAAATCAAATTTATGCTTCTTCCCGCTTTCATGTTTGCTCACAAAACAGATTTCTATTAGTACCATCTCGAAAGTATATGAAACATGCTGGTAAAACCATCGTTATGGGTATATTTAGATCAGATAAAGCCTCCCTAATGCTTAACTTTTTTTGAATCCCAATCCCAATAGCGCGGTATCGCTAATACTAAATTGTAGTTTCCGGTAAATACAAAATTCACCAATTAGTGAGAGCTCTCTAAGCTAGAGCGTTATCGGTCAAATATATAAGCTTCCTCTAAATTATAACTTTTTCAAAATTTCTCATTGACAAAAGTAAAGATCTATCAGAAAAATGTTTGGTTTGGCAACATCGCGCTTTACGTTTTCATAGAGCAAATGTCGGCCAGATAAGACAATCCGAGAGCCACAATTTTCAAATCGTCCGAAAGAGTAGCTTGATTAAAAAAAAAAATAGAACACTTAGTGCTGTATATGAAGTTAAGAAAAAACGTACAAAAATGTTTGTTGGTGTCTTGTGTAAAAGTGTCATCGTTTTATTAGGATTTCTCCTAGTTTCCTGTAAGTATATTATTGAGACTATATTAAGTCTTTTATTTTTTGTTTGACTTATTGATGCACATTTTATGAATAATAAATTTATTTTTTGTTATTTTTTTCCTAATTATTAAAAAGACGTTACATAACTATTAATGGATTTTGCGGGAATATGTAAAATCGATGGTAACCTAAAAGGTAGAAATTGGACTAAATTTGTTATAGTGTTTCTACTGTTAAATCGATATAGGTAGCATGTTTCTAGGAGTTTCACATTTTTTTTTTTCGGATTTAATCAAGATGAAAAAAGTTTATATGTAATTATAAAGAATTTTCGGAAAAATATGCACTAAACTTTTTTCAAATAGGCATGTTGTAAAAAACAGTGAAAAATGCATTTAAATATGCATTTATAGAAAGTGAAAAGGGTAGTATAAAAATAAAAAAAAAATAAACACAAATACATTTTATTTAAAACCAACGATTATGTAAAATTTACTATAGTTTATTTTTATGAACGAGAGAGTAATTAGCATAATTTTAACTGGTATCTCCGACCACTCCATGGGCGTGCTCAAGATTAATTGAAAAATTACTTTGAATAATTGTAAAAAATAAATGAATTATTTCAGTGTTATAAAGTGTTATGTGTATGTAAACAAAAGTGACCTCTTTTATCACACACTATATTAGAACTGCCTACATTAAAAAGGATTTTAAAAAATTCACATTTTTTTTAATTTTTAAAAGTTACAAAAAGAAAAAGAGTTTTTAAAACCGTCTAAGGTATGTTAAATAGATGAATAAAAATATTAATATAAAACTTACAGCTACTTGTTACAAATCCAAATCAGATTCAGAAGATGAACTTTCAGAACCAAGATTTATAATAACTGGCTCGATCATTTTATCAGTAAAATTGTCCAGCTTCCACATTTTTTCCTCTTCTTTAATAGTGTGATTTACTGCCTTTTCCCAGTTTTCAGGTTTTACATTATTTACGGCCTCCAAAAACAACTGTTTAACATCATGAATTTTAAAAGTGGTATTTTTTCTTGAAACTTCACTCTTTATCTGTGCCCATACCAGTTCAATCGGGTTTAATTCACAATGATATGGTGGGGATCTAAGTACTGTCATTCCACGATTTTTGGCAATTTCATCAATTTCGTATTTTTTAAATTTTTCTTTATGAAGGGCACACAACGAATAAAGTTCCTTTCTTATAGATCCGGGATGGTACGTAATATTTTTTGAACTCAGCCAATTCTGCAAGTCTTTTTTTAACCACTTGGTTGTGGGCAGTCCTTCTATAAGTCTGGAGTGATAACTTGCATTATCCATTACTATTACACAGTTCTTAGGAAGAAGATCTATCATTTGTTCGAACCATTCTTGAAAGACATCAGCGTTCATGTCTTCATGGTAGTCACCGGTACGAGTTGATTCAAAAGTTAATAAATCACCTTCAACAAAACCGTCTGAACTGCCAATGTGTACTATTATCAGCCTGCGTCCCTTTCCTGATGGTGGGTTTAAACCAGTAGATAAGTTATTTACAAAAGCGTGCCTTTGACTTGTAACAGTTTCATCCTGCCAAAATTTATTTGGTGTATGACCCTCGTTGATCCATGTTTCATCAAGATAAAATATTTTTCTTTTTTAGTTTCTCATTTCCTTTATGGTTCTTAGAAAATGTCTTCTCCATATGACAATATCGCTTCTTTCTAATAAAATAGACTTTCTGGGATTCTTTTTCCAGCGGAAGCCTATTCTTGTCTAAAGAAGAATTCATGCACTTTCCGTCGAAGTCCTTCTTTAAAATGATATTCTATTTGAAATTTTGGTTTCCCTGGAGCATTACGTGGCATTTGAAAACTACCACATTTCTCTTCTTTAATAACTCTGTAAAACGCAGATTTCCCAACACCAAGTGTACTGCTAACTAACTCAACGGTCTCATCAAACACTTTCACATCAACGTTTGTCTGTAAATGATTTAAAAAATATTAATGTTTTTTCATTAACTGTTAAAGGACCAATTTTTCGGCGTTTACACGGCACTTCCAAATTTTCCATAACACTAGTATACACAATAAACTGCACCTTGCAACTGAAGTACCTACTTTAGTGAACTGTTAAGAATTTTGAATACGCCACTTGGACCTTATTACAAAATGGAAAAACCCACTATCACATTTTCTGTGGAATAAGTTTAGAAGGTAATTATCTAGTCAATTACTGTCGTAGATTCCTGGAATTAAAGAATTAAATGTTTGATTGTTGAAATCCTTACTTCGTGGAATGCACTCATTTCAGATAAAATAAAACGTTTTATTTTATCTAAAGAATTAAACTTTATTTTGCAAATAGGTAGGTACTTATTAAACTTTTATTGGTTATATATAACCAATAAAATAAACATCTTACATTTCTTGCAAATTCATTAGTACCTATTAACCTCCATCACTCCGACACTGGCAACCTTATTTAGGGATTAGTAACCCTCACAAACTATTGTATTCTATTCTGCTCCAACCTTTATACCTGGTGGTCATACTCAATTTAAAATTGTTTTCCTATATACTTCTGTAAACTTGTTGACAAATATCTGTTTTTCATTGAGTCACCCGTATCAACAGTTTAGGGATTTGCATACATAATTTATTGTTTTATTACTCTCTCATACATAAAAATACACTATAAACGAAATTCCTAACAACCATGAGATTATATGCGAAGGAGACCTTAATGCCAGAGTAGGAAAACAAGTACAATATAAAGTGGTAGGCATGCATGTAGAAGAAACTGTTAACAACAACAAGGAGAAAGACTGATAAATATATGCCAACAATATGAGTTAAAGATTTTGAATGGTTTTTTCACCCACAAGAATATACGTTAATATACCTGGTATCAGCGCACAAGAGGTCTAAAATCGATAATAGATAATTTCATAACAAGACAACAAACTAAGTTAAAGGAGAGCGCCCACCAAAGTGGCGTGGCACGTGGCAAGTAGCAAGTAGCACGCGTCTAGCATGTTACATCAAATGTAACCAATGCAAACGAATGATTAGATCGAATGACGTCACTGCCATTTTGGTGTGCGCTGAATCATTAGTTTTCATTGGTTACATTTTAAGTAATATTCTAGACGCGTGCTACTTGCTACTTGCCACGTGCCACGTCAGTTTGGTCGGCGCTCTCACTAAGAGTACAGGACGTAAAGGTGAATAGAGGAGCAGAGTGAGGCTCGGACCATTGCTTGATAATAGTAAAAATATATACACCTTTCGTAGACAGGACCCACACAGACATCAACAAAGAACACAGAGAAAGTACGTACGAAAGACCTACGTACACCTTAGACAATCTAGATAACGAGAGAGAGCACACAATAAAGTTACTTTACTCCTGGAGACTAACAAAAAAACTACAGGAATCACACAGATTAACGACGGATAAATACGAACATATAAAAAACGGCATGATAGACGCAGCGCTAAAAGCCTTAGGGCCACAGATACGAAGAGTAGATAAACCATGGACGTATAAACACAGATGGACTCAGTTATTTACCTAAAATTGTGAAGTCAAAATTATTTGAATAGGTCACATTCTCAGCACCTTCAACTGTTGTCACGTTTTGTTTTAAAATTTCTTATTCGCGAGTCGCTGAAAATATTACTCCGTATTTTATACTCTACAGGTGCTATCAAACCAAAATAATAATTTATTGGTTAGATTAATATATTTAATTGTAATCAAAATATAAAGTGTGGACGTAGTGTGCATTATCATTTAATAATAGCGTATAATAGATATCAATCAATTATTTTATATGTACAAGCACTGAAAACTATTTATAAATGGCAACGGTTGTTTACATTTCTCTGTCTTATGGATCTACGTCAAACTTCAAATGCTGTTCCATGTTTGTTTACCTTTTAGTAAAAGTTGTTTTTCGATATTTTGGCTGTATTTTGAGTGATATTTGTGAAAAGTGAAATAAAATAAACGAAATATTTACATCCCGATCTCTCATTTCATTTGTAAGTACATACAATTTACATTATTTAAGATGAGGAAATGAGGAAGCGTGTTTGTTTACATTTTAATAGGCGTACCATTGGGTTTATTCATGTTCATTAATGTATTGAATAAGATACAAGTTCATGAAATTAGTACACATTTTCAAATTGTAAGTAGACATCATCTGATTAAATAAGAACTGTTTATTACCTTTTTAATTTAATATTTCTCATGGATGCAAATAAATTAGTGAAATGAATAAAACTCATTTATTTTTCTATGTAGGTTTCCAAATAATATTGACGATCGAACTATTTTGGTAGCAAATTTAGGAGAAAACATAAAGATTTTTTATTGTAGCATTATTTTGATACCTATTAAAAATTAACTTGAATTCAACTATATTTTATTGTATTAATTTTAAAGCAAATAAAATTGTATTTTATTTTTTCTATAAAGACGTGATTTGTTAATAGTTAAACTCTCGTTTTTTTTTTAAATTCTTTGAACGTGTTTTTATACATTATTACTACTTATAATTTTTAAAATCTGAATAATTACCCGCGAGTAAAAATTCAAGCACGCTTAGGCTCATTGCGGAAGCATCACATTCTATCGAAGCTTCAAAACATTGTCTATTAAAGGTATCTTATTGCTGTGTCCTTTTATGTTTATACGTCCATGAGATAAACCATATTGATGGGATAAAGAAGTGAAAGAAAAGATAAAAAGAAAGAAGGAAGCATATCAAAAGTTATTACAACAGGGAAACGAACAAACAAAACAACAATATAAAAACTTAAAAAACGAAGTCAAACGAGAAGTGGTTAAAAAGAAAAATAGTGCATGGGAACAAAAATGCCAATACCTAGACAACCATATAGGAGGGACAAAGAGCTCTGAAGCCTGGAAAACTATAAAAACGATGAGAACAACGACAAAAACCAAGTCATAATAAATAGAATACCAGAGAACACATGGGTAGAGCATTTTGAGAAATTATTAACAGAGAGAAGAGAAAGGTTTAAATAGACAAATGAACAAGTGGAAGTAGAAGGAAGAATAGAAATATCAATAGAACAAGTGAAAGAAGCAGTTGTGGGAATGGCATTAAGAAAATCTCTAGGCCCAGGCGGAATACATCCAGAGTAATACATCATTCTTTTAATGACGAATTTAAAATTCTCCACATTCAAAATAAAGGCATTAAGCTATCCTTGTTAGAATTTATCGAAATCAACAAATTAAAAAACACAGATATAATTTTGAATGACCAACTTGAGACAAACAGTTCTCCCCTCCTCAACCTATTTCATTAGAGACTATAAAATATAAACGCATGCCAAAAATAGATCACTTGAGAAAGGCAATCAACCGAAACAAAGTTTGAAAACAAAGTTTTCAGTGTTTTATTGTTACTTCTCTCCTTCTTCTCATTTGAGATTCTAGCCCGAATTCTTGTGCCAACTAGGAAATGATCTGCATCAATATTGGCGCCTCAATAGGTGTGGAATTCCATAAGGTTGCAGAAGTGTCTAGCATCTATGATCACATGATCAATTTGGTTGTTCGTTAATCCATCAGGCGAGGTAAAAAACATGTGCTTCCTACGATCATGTTTTTTGAGGTTGCGAAGGTGACTGCTCGGTCCATCCGAATTAGTATTATTATGGAGACTATATTTAGCAATGTGCGGTAGATATATTTCTTCCCTTCCGATTTTTGCGTTCAGATCACCGATTACTGTTTTAATGTCATGTCTGGGACAATTGTCATATGTTCTTTCTAATTCATCATAGAAATTGTTTTTTTCTTCGTCTTCCTTGTCCTCTGTTGGGCATGTACATTAATAAGGTTAATATTAAAAAACTTTTCCTGATCCTTAAGCAGCTCAATCGCGGATTTATTGGCTTAAAATCTATAAGCAAGTGATTGACTTTATTATTGACAAAATGTGCAATAAAACTACAACTTCTACTTTAAAAACAACAAAACAGCCGAAAAAGATAAAATTCTATCTAAACTGTCAGTCCTCATACCGAAATGGGTAATACTGCAGATGAAAAAGTAGATATATTCTCAATTTATGTAAAAAATAATAAAAACAAGCAAGCGGAAAGAAGATAATGTAGGTTGATTTATGCAGATTGACAGACTCCTTCTGCAAATACATTCTTATATCCCTCCAGATTATCCCTCCAGATACTGACAAAGAATGTAGCGTATAATCTTTAAAGTAATTTTAAATTGTTTGTCCTCGTTTTAGTATAGTGTTTTGTACAATTTTATGTTATTTTTAATGTTTCCACATTCTACGCTTGCCGGATAGTTTATATTTTGACGAAATGCCCCGGAAGATGCTATTTTAAGCGAAAGTACTTGGGCTAGATTTAATTAACTTGTGCTCGATAATAGCCTTATTTTCAAAGTTCATTTAATCGAGCATTCAACCTCATTTCAATTAAACATTCTTATATAATTATCGTCATGTCATAAATGAAAAATTTTTGAACGAAGAAACGTACTATCGTAGGAAATGATGATGAAGATCTTAATACTTTGCTTTACTTTGAAGGTAAAAATTAAATACTTAAATAATAGATTAAATCCATAATAACATTTTTATTTTAGAAAATTCCGAAACTAGTCTGTTGTAAAAACATGTTTATAATATTGTAATTGTATTTAGTTATTTCATCAACTTCTGCTCTCAGTTCGTCAGCCCTCGTGTTAATATGTTGGCGACTCTCTCCGTCATAATCTCTCCTCACCCCCGTTATAGGGCTTAGCTTAGGACAACGATCTGACGATAGTGCGAGTTTGCACATCTAAATTGACACTTAAATTTCTCTTAATAACTGTCTTACTTTTTAAAAATGTATTTCTTTAAGTACTGGCCATCCATCCATTAGGAAATTGTAGTTGGATAATCGCGTAATCAAATTATAAAACATCAAGAGTTAATTATGTAACATACTCAATTACGTCAGGTGGTGGAATAAAGTAAAATCAATACGTAAGTAATGTTTTCATTACTGCTAATAGTGGAAAGTTCACTCAAAATATTGTTCAGTATAAGTTTTATGCGAAATTGCAATTACATTATCATGCTTCTCTGGAAAATTAATAATATTTACGTGGAATTAAAAAGCTTGGGATAATTGTATTAATATTTTAAAAAAATATTAATTGTATTCATGGATGTGCATGATTTGGACGCTAAATTTAAAATTCGACACTGAAAAATAAAATTACCTGTTTCTGCATACATGATTTGGACGCTGGGTGTAATTAAAATGTAAATGGAAAGTCAGGTAATAAAATTCTAGAGATTAAGCTTGATAAGGTTTATTTGTCACTTTGAAATAAATACGACATACATTTTACGAAATGGAGTCGATCGATACAGTTAGTTTGATACTCATGTATCATGTATCCTATTTCTAAAGAACATATTTTTTTTCTACTCTTTGGATCTTTAAGTCTATTACTTTCACTATTACAGACACTATTAATTTTAATGTAAGTTTTAGTTTGAAAATTTTTTAAAACATCAATAAAATGAAAAATATTTGGATGAGCATGGTAAAAATTATCATTAAAACGCAAGTGGAACGATTCACAACATTCACAAGCATTAGTTATTAATTGTAAACTCTCACTCATCGCAGCCCACATCTCCGACGGAAATGTTGCGTGGTCGCCAATGTAGTTGTCCAATAAGTAGTCGGAAAACTTTTCAATTTTTGAATCCTTGGTTGAACAGCCATAAAATCATATATGAAAGATTCTTCGACTTCTGAGGGAGGTAAAAATGGCAGCCCAAAAATATATTTCAGCCATTTAGATATTTCACTGTCTGCCAATTTATATTCCCGAATTAAGCCACAACCACCGATATTACCATACCAAGCTTGCATAAGATGAAAACGGCAACGCTAAAGATGAAGAACGTCGGTAGCGTTTGACTCTTCCTGTTACTGAATGTAGGCAAGAGCAGCTCCATTCGCCTTCAATCCTACGGAGTAAATATTTTCTCGATTATCTCATCTCTGTCATCCGCAGTGACATTGTGGGGGTTGATAGCCATGTCTGCGATTGCATCATCAGTCCGTTCTATTTGCTAATCTTCCATAATCACTCCTTATCATAATCCATTCGTTAATGTCTTTATCATTTTTATCGGCAGTTTCTTGGTAACTGATTAGCGAGGTCTACTATTTCAGCAATACAGTCATTGTTATCTTTTCCATAACGTTTCGTTTCAGTTTGAAAAAGCTTTCGCCATGAATTTTGCAAAGTTGTTACTCTTACATCATTCCACGCTGAAGCTAGCTAGTAAGACACATCCTAACGGCGATCTTTTAGGCTGATATCATAGTCATTCCCTTATCCAAGCAGGTCAACAACACTTGGAGAAGTCTTCGATGATAGTTCCGTTTCATAGCCTCTAATATTCCTTGGTCCAAAGGTTGAATGAGAGATGTGACGTTTGGTGGCAAAAAAACAGCTTTAATGTCTTTAGTATCACCGCTAGCCAACGAACTTGCATCTGGATGAGTTAGGGAGGATGTTACATCAAACATTTTTATTCGTGCTTGCAACCCATTACTGTGATACAACCGAATTACCATGTAAATTCTTCTGTTAGCTCGAATATTTTGAGGTCCTGTTTATCTAGTCTGTCAGACTCTTTAGTTATTTATACGGATGCCTCAAAGTCTATTGTTGGTACTGAGTGTATTTTCTACATTCCATCAACTAATACAGAAAAACTTTGTCGACTAAATCCTAGTTTTTCAATCTTTAGTGCTGAAGCTGTATCAATATATGAAGCATTAAGATACTTTGAAAACACTCAGAATACATCTGTTACAATAGTATCTGACTCATTGTCTGTTATGTTAGCCGTTGAAACATTAAATAGGTATATAACATCCATAATTAGAATAAAATTTGGACACGCCTGCTATCCTAGTCATCTGTCCAAACTAAAAATCGTAAATTCAAATTTATGTCCAGACTGTCAAAAAGAAGGTGATCTAAATCACATATTCTTCGAATGTAAAAAATACACAAAACAAACTGAAGATCTAATAAAAAATTTAGTCAACATAAAAATTTTTCCTCCGTACAATATGTACTATCTGCTATCTCTAAATATAATAGTTGTAAATGAATGTTTGATGGAATTTATTTGTAAAAGTAAGCTTAATATTTAAATGTAATTAGAATCCTAACCTCTGTTTTACTCCATTTGTTATTACCTTTTATCCGTGACCTAATCTAGTTTGTCTTAAAAGCAATGTCTTGATGGGTCCCTAGACGAGAAACGAGTGTCCATGTTTTATGCCTATCCTATCCTTAATAATAATTTTAATGCTTAAAATTTGTACTTAATGCTACTTAAGTTTGTATTTTATATTATCTTTTATATTGTACTACTCAATCTTCTTTCTGGGCAGTTGCCTATGAAAAAAAAAAACATTTTAGGAACTTAATTCTCAGCTGTAAGTTCAGCTGAGAATTGCTCAGAATACATCTAAGTTTAATAAATGCTCCTCTTGCAATTTCTATACGAGTTTTAATTTCTTCATCCGGATTTGGTTAAAAATGGTTAACTTTTGTTGTCGGTTCATTATTGACAATCAGTTGTATAGCGCCGAGGTCTTGTTTACTAACCACAAGTAACTTTGTGTTTGTTGTATTTATGCTTAGTCCATTATTAGAGCATTCTCTAGTGAATGATAGTGAATAATATGCTTAGCTACTTAAATTTTTAGTAAACAAGTTCAGAAATATTTACAAACATCTCAAATTTTCAGGTAAAGCCCAAGAGGAGTATCCATATCCAATTCAAACTAACTTACTATATAATAAATTAGATGCAGAAACCGGTAGCATTCTACAGTGTTACGACTGTAACTCAGAATACGACCCTAGATGCGGCGATCCCTTCAACCCGTATACAATCGGCATGATCAACTGCACTGATAGAAATACTCCTGAACATCTGCTGGATCCAGATGACCCAGACAAGAAGCTTAAACCAACTTTGTGTAGAAAAATTGTCCAAAGAGGTAAGCAAAGATTGTTTCTCTATACTAGATTTACATATTGTAAATAACAAGTAATTGAAAATAACATGTATATAAAACTATAATATAAGCTTTACTTCTTTCGGATAGTTAGTATTCTCACACAAGGAACTCAAAATAAATATTATTATCCGTTCACAAATTGTTGAGAGTACGAAATTTGCCTCAAAGTCATAAAACGGTCGTAAAATTTGTACCATCATAGACGTTTCTGAGGTGTTTATTCATTAAAATTAATGCGTTTTACATTTATTTTCCTTTCCAAAATTTTTATCAATATTAATAATGTTTTAATACTAATATCATCATCATCACCATCATTCCTCAACCTCTTGCATCCACTGTTGGATATAGGTCTCCTCCATGTTCTTCCACTGTCCACTAGAAAACCTGGAATTCATATCCGAAGGTACTATTCGTTGCAAGATAATTAGGATGGAATTCCCCAGTTTTTTAATAATATAATGGGTATAAAGATGCCGGCTTTGGCCACGTGCCTCGTCTGTTAAATTTATATTCGAAACTTAACTTGAAAGGGTGAAGTTATTACGAACGAAAAAATTTTTTTTAATTAGTACGTTTTTGATCGCATGTAATTTACGGTTCCTCGGTGTTTCCGCGTCTACAGCAGTAATTCTATCTAATCAGCCTTAAACGCCCACTCTTGGGCATAGGTCTCCCTGTTAATCTCCATTGGTCTCTATTTGGACGATCTGCATCCAGTCCTTTCCTGCCGTTCTCTTAAGATCGTCAGTCCATCTCATCTGTGGTCTTCCTCTTTTTCTTTTCTTTTCCCATGGTCTCCAGTGTAGAATTCGCTTATTCCATCTTTCATCTTTTTGCCAGAGAGTGTGACCGGCGAAGTTCCATTTAAGTTTTGCAACCTGTCTTGATACATCTTTCACCTTTGTTTTTTTTCTCTGATCCATGAGTTTCTTTTCCTGTCTTTAAGACCAATACCCAGCATCTGTCTTTCCATTGCTCTTTGTGTTTTGGATATCCTGTCGATGTTCTCCTTTGTGAAAGTCCATGTTTGTGAGCCATATGTGATAACTGGTAAAATGCACTGGTTGAATATTTTCGTTCGCATATATTGAGGGAACTTTTTATTTTTTAGAATATATGATAGTTTACCAAATGAGGCCCATGCTAGTCTAGTTCCTCTTTTTATTTCTTCTGTTTGATTGTCCCTGTTCAGCTTTATTATCTGTCCTAGGTATATGTATTCTGGTACCTGGTCTAATTTATTCTGTTTGACTACTATTTCTAATTGGTCTTCTTGGTTTGTCATAGTCTTAGTTTAACTATAGTTCATCTCTAGACCTACCTCTGTCCCTTTTCTATCTAGTTCCTCAACTATCTTTTCTGTTATCAGGACTATATCGTCTGCATATCTCAAGTGGTTCAAGAGCTCTCCATTTATTCTTATTCCGTATGTATCCCATTCTAATTTTTTAAATATGTCTTCCATAGCCTGATTGAACAATTTTCCTGCCTGATTCCTCTTTCGAATTTTATTGGTTCTGTAGCGTGTTCGTTCGTTAATTTTATTGTGGAACTCGCATTTTTGTATATGTTTGTACTACGGTAGTAATTAGCGTCTCGAATATTTCGTTTGTGAATTATATGCAGTGCGTGAGTGATTTTTTATTCCATATACCTACGAACATATACGTATCTTTCGCGCGTGCTCGTTTTGTTGGATTCTTTCTGATGGCTTCATTATTAACATCATCAAGTTTTACACCGGTATTGTTGCGTACAGTCAGTAAGTCTGTCTATTCACCAAGAGAGAAGACTATTGTCCTAAATGTTCACGATGCTCTGGTTTCTCAGAATTCCACAAACACTGTTCGCAACATAGTCGAAAGTTGTGCAAACATGTGACTGAACCCCACCGAAAAGCGCCATAATATACAATTTGAGAAAATAGCGCTTGTTTTAGTGATGCATAACGCCGTCCAAATGATTTGTTTTAAAACTATTCATGTTACCTTTATAAGGAAAACGCGTTCATCCTTCACACTGATACTTGATGTATGCTGACGATATAAAAGGTTTAAACCATGGACGTATAAACACAGATGGACTCAGTTATTTACATAAAATTGTGAAGTCAAAATTATTTGAATAGGTCACATTCTGAGCACCTTCAACTGTTGTCACGTTTTGTTTTAAAATTTCTTATTCGCGAGTCGCTGAAAATATTACTCCGTATTTTATATTCTATAGGTGCTATCAAACCAAAATAATAATTTATTGGTTATATTAATATATTTAATTGTAATCAAAATATCAAGTGTGCATTATCATTTAATAATAGCGTATAATAGATATCAATAAATTATTTTATATGTAGAAGCACTGAAAACTATTTATAAATGGCAACGGTTGTTTACATTTCTGTGTCTTATGGATCTAAGTCAAACTTCAAATGCTGTTCCATGTTTGTTTACTTTTTACAGTAAATGAGGAAAAAGTTATTTTTCGATATTTTGGCTGTATTTTGAGCGATATTTGTGAAAAGTGAAATAAAATAAACGAAATATTTACATCCTGATCTCTCATTTCATTTGTAAGTACATACAATTTACATTATTTAAGATGAGGAAATGAGGAAGCGTGTTTGTTTATATTTTAATAGGCGTACCATTGGGTTTATTCGTGTTCATTAATGTATTGAATAAGATATGAGTTCATGAAATTAGTAGACATTTATAAAGTGTAAGTAGACATCATCTGATTAAAAAAGATCTATTTAGTACCTTTTTAATTTAATATTTCTCATGAATACAAATAAATTAGTGAAATGAATAAAACTCATTTATTTTTCTAAGTAGGTTTCCAAATAATATTGACGATCGAACTATTTGGGTAGCAAATTAAGGAGAAAACATAAAGATTTTTTATTGTAGAATTATTTTGATACAATTAAAAAATTAACTTTATTACGTATTAACGTATTAATTTTAGGCAAATAAAATTGTATTTTAAATTTTCTATAAAGACGTGATTTGTTAATAGTTAAACTCTCGTTTTTTTAAATTCTTTGAACGTGTTTTTATACATTATTACTACTTCCAATTTTTAAAATCTGAATAATTACCCGCGAGTAAAAATTCAAGCACGCTTATGCTCATTGCGGAAGCATCACATTCTATCGAAGCTTCAAAACATTGTGTGTTAAAGGTATCTTATTGCTGTGTCCATCTATGTTTATACGTCCATGGTTTAAACTTTAAACCTATGTGAACCAAAAACTTTAGTGCAATGACAGTTGAAAGTTATAGTTTTTAAGTATCTAGGATGGATATTATAGAGTAATGTGAAAATATATAAAAAGTACATTTTTGCAGTTTAAATCAATTCTGGTCTTTCACTTGTTGGCAAATGTGTCCATGTTTGGATTTAGCTATTGTCCTATAAATGATCATAGAAGGTAAAATGTTCACAATTTGGCGTATCCTATCCAACCAAGCGATAAATTATCTTACAAATTTCTAACGTATCGGCAATTCTAGTACAAATTATCTGACGTTTGACAATTATCAACATAAATTCGAATTTAAATAAACGTTTCTCTACCATGTTCATACAGCATACATTGTAAAATTTATAGTGATAAAATTTGTTAAAAAAAGAAATTTCTGATGAATATGTTCATTTCCTCTATTCTAAATCTAATCCTTGCTACAGATGCTGTGCCAACAGTTTCCGAGATTTAGGATTAATAATTTATCACACCAGCTGACGTTATGAAAAAAGGAAAAATATTTCCATTTAAATCCACTTGAATTCAGATCGTATCTCTGGGAAACTATTTCTGGACCAATGCCCACAAAAGTTCTCTCTATAAACAGACACCATATCGCACAGAAAGCTTTCAGGTTCCAGCATAAAAGCCGGCCGATAAGAGTTATTTGCCGCATAACCGTCACTGTCGATATTTCCTAACTGGAAATCTCGATAAACCCAAACTCTCCCTAAAACTAAGGCCTGGAACGGTATAAATCAGTGCTAATGTCCTCGGAAATGTATAAATGACAAATGATTTTTATTATCTTAACCTTTTTATGGGATAATCGATTTTTGATTGCGACTTTGAAATCCGAAGGCGGTTTTTTTGTATAGTCATCAAGAATTTAAATATATATGATGGATGAAGAAGATACAGGATGCAGAAACATTTAAAATCATTCACTAATAAAGAAATAAGTGATATGTGATATCATAAGTGATATGAAGTTAGCACTAGGTTACTGAAATAAAGCACCAAGTAAAGCACAGAAAATAAAATTAATTATTGTCATTCTATAGTTCAGTATAGTGAAGACATAGGAGGTTTTATACATATTTATAGTGGAGTAGAGAAAGACAAAAGAGCACAAGCGGGGGTATCAATATTGATAAAAAAAGACTTAAAAGGAAACCTGAAAAGCTGGGAGCAGATCAATGAGAGAATTATTAGAGTATCTATTACGTGGAAAGGGCACGACCTCTAGATCATTGGAATATTATATGCTCTGTCAAAAAATGCATCAAAAGCAGCTAAACACATATTCTACGAAACTTTATCGGAACTCATTGAAAATATAAATAGTCGCAAAGAAATTGTGTTGTTGGGAGATTTTAATGCTTCGACAGGAACAAAAACAAAAGACAAAGTCATAGGAAAATATGGTGACGCTAAAATAAATGAAAATGGAGAACACTTAATCGAATTCTGTGACAACACTCTCTAAAAATCCTAAACGGATTTTACCAACATAAAAACATACATAAGTACACCTGGGTTCAACCAACGAGAAACACAAAGTCAATTATAGATTATGTCATCACAAAACAAGAAACACACATACAAGTTGAAGACATAAGAGTATTCTTCTTCTTCAGATGCAAATCCACTAATGGATGTTAGCGATCACATTTTCCATTAATTCTCTATTTCTTGCAATATGTATCAGAGATTGTATGTCGTTAATCCCTGTCCATTGCCTTATGTTTAGAAGCCAGGACATTTTCTTGCGTCCCATTCCTCTCTTGCCTTCAATTTTACCCTCGATTATGAGTTAGAGGAACTGGTATTTTTCATTTCGCATGATGTGACCTAGATACGCCGTTTTCCTTTTCTTGATGGTATAAGAGTATTAAGAGGACCAAAGTGCGGAACTGATGGTATGGTATGGACCACTGTATGGTAAGATCAAAATGTTACCTACAGTATCGACCTCGGCTACTACATCAAAATGACAACCAACTAGCTCAATCAAAACCCTGGAATCGAATCGACCTAAATACAATATTGATGCACTGCAAAACGACTCGACATTATTCTTATATAAGCTACGACTTAGCCAAAAATTGGCAAACCTGATGTACTCCTCAGCCCAGAATACCTATAAAGAGATAATCAATAAAATCAATGAAGCAATGACATCGCCAATGCAGTACACAACAAGAAACAAGCATATCAAAAGTGGCTGCAAACAAATGATCCAGATGATAGACGAACATATTTAAGATCAAACAGAGAAGTAAAAGATTTAGTAACTAAAGCAAAAAATATTTCCTGGGAAAGTAAATGCGAAGAACTCAACAAATATATAGGTTCAACAAGATCAAGAGAAGCATGATAAACGGTAAAAAATCTGAGAACAAACAAAAAAGAAACGAGAAGAATAGATTTAATAGAAGAAAGATCTTGGATCGAACACTATTCACAACTTTTGACTGAAACAAGACCTCAATTTACGAACATCAGCACAACAACATATGAACTGGAATTCAGTGAAGACGATGAAATAACAGTACAGTATACCAAATGAATTATTAAAACATAGCCCACAAGTATTACGGAAACTACTGGCATATGTCTACACCTTATTCTAATAATGAGCACGACTTACCACCGGAGTGGACAAAAGCACATATTAACAACATCTACTAAAAAAAAGATAAAAAGAATTTAAAAAAAAAACCAAAAGAGTAATCATACGATTTCTACCTGGCGAAATCGAATTCAAATATAGGCCGCCGTGCTCCCTAAGACTTGCGAAGCAAACAGCTTGATGAATGCATCGGCAAGGGAGTCTAAAAATTGCACTCCAAATGCCGTTCTTCATAGTGAATTCGATTTCTGGTAGTCCAAATGAAGTAAATAAACAAAACAAATGACGATATTATATTTTGATTTGATACAGAGCAGCAACAAGCCGCATATACGTATTTCGATCTCTTTAGATCTCCTCAGTACGGTATAGTTGGAGTAGTAACTATACCGTACTGAGGAGATCTAAAGAGATCGAAATACGTATATGCGGCTTGTTGCTGTTCTGTATCAAATCAAAATATAATACCGTCATTTGTTTTATAAAAAGAATTGTTCAAACTACAGGGGGCTAAGTGTCATAAATTCACTCTCAAGACTGTATGGAAAAATAATAAAAAATAAAATTGAAAAAGAGATGACAGATGTAGAAGAACAGAATGGCTTTCGTGCAGGCAGATCCTGTATGGACAGTATATTCTCTCTAAAGCAAGTTATCGAGAAAATATTAGCCCACAACCTTTCAACTCATTTAGTCTTTATAGATCTGACAAAGATATACGATAGTGTACCACTTTCAATGCTTTGGGTAGCAATGGAAAAACAAGGAATAAGCAAAGATAATATACAAGCAGTACAACAGCTCTACAAAACTATGATGGCAATCATTAAAACTGGAGATAGATTAACTAAAGAAATTCCTATTAGTAAGGGTCTAAATCAAGGCTGCTGCATAGCACCTACACTCTTCAAAATATATCTAAATGAGGCACTCTCAATGTGAAGAAGAAAGTGCTGCAATATGGGCATCCCAATCGAAGATGATAGATTGTACACGATATACTTCGCTGACGACCAAGCCATTCTAGCTGAAGACGAGAGTGTTGTAGGCTACATGCTTAGAAAACTGGAAGATGAGTACACCAAATGGGGTTTCACAATTAATATACAAAAAACTGAGTACTTAGTTGAAGGAGAAGAACCAGAAAGCCTACAAATCGAAATGGGAACTATAAAACCAACAGACAATTTTAAATATTTGGGAGTCCAAATAACATCAAAAGCAGGAAGTAGCGAAGAAATAAATTCCAGGATTGAACAGAACAACGCCAGAAACGATACAAGGATCAGACTTTTCCAGAAGCTTTTATATTCTTTACTTTTCTTTTTTGTTTTTACCTCTTCTTTTTAAATTTTGGCCCTGTTCGGTGCTTGTTAATTATATTACTTAAAGAAAAAGTAGCTGAACACATATGTCGGAAGGCTAATAGTAGACTCAGTGTATGAAATTATTAGTCAATTTCAGGTTCTTTAGGTGCTAGTTCACTTTTTCTTATTGCGCCGTCTCCTTTCAAAGGTTGGCCATTTAAATGGCAATTGTAACTTTGGAAACTACTGCACGAAAGGTTTCTGCGGATGAGCAGTCAAACCATCTTCTCAGGTCTTTCAGCCACGAGTTCTGGTGTCTTCCAACTGATCTTTTGCCCTGCCTTTACCTTGCAATATGATTTGAAGTAATTCATACCTTTGACCTCTCAACACATGAAACAAGAAGTACTGCATTTTTCTCTCTGGGATTATGTTGATTATGATGAGAAAGCCAAATAATTGGAGGAATGATGAACTACAGGAATTGAAAAAACAAAAGCAAAAATTATATCACAGATGGCTGGTAACAAAGGATCAAGAACACAAAAGAGAATATAGAGAAATTGTAAATAAATTTAAATCCACGATAATAGAGTGAAAAAATCAAAGCTGGGAGAGAAAATGTCAGGAATTAGATACGTACCTAAATTGGTGGCCGCAAATCAAGAGAATCCTGGAGTTTCATAAAAACATGAGAATCAACAAAACAGAACAAATAGCCATACACTCCATAGAGCCTGAAAATGGGGAAAAGCACTATAAAACACTGTTAGTAGAAGAAAGACCGAAATACAAAAACATAAAATAACGTGAAGTCCTGATTCAAAGAAAGCCACCAACAATTAACATCGAAGAAACAGAAAGCTGTATCATTGTTGAAAAATGGTGGAGGTAACTTATCATGTATCAATACAGTTCTGTGATATACCTGCTTAAGTTGATTTTATGTTAAGCTAAATTGTAAAACGAAGAACACTATAAAACGTTTATTTATTAATTTAATGCAGATAAAGTTTAAAAACTGTAAAGCCATAGCTTATTTATAGCTTATGAATATTTTATTTTCATCTAAACATTTCTGTTTTAGTGGAAGGAAAAACAAGAGTGATCCGAGGCTGCGGATACATCAAAGATTCCCACGACGACAAGCAATGCTTCCGAAGAACGGGTACCAAGAACGTTGAGGTTATCCATTGCTCATGCACCAAGTCCTTATGCAACGCAGCCAATACAACAAAACGTTCTTTAGAAATTCTAGTCGGTTTATTTTCCGTTTTAATTATGTATAATGCACTATATCGAAGGTTATCGTTTTAAAAATATTGTGTTTTCGTTTTAGAAGAGAATGTTGTTGTTTGGTTGAGTCGATTTGATAAAACATTATAGAGATAATTATTTGACCCTTTTAGTTAGTCGATATTATTTACAAATTAGGCAATATTTAAATTTTTTTATTATTAATAAAAGATGAGACGGTTAAAATGTTTACAAATAGTTGGTGAAAATTGGTCATTTAAAACAGTTTTATCTAGATATAGATTATACTAACAAATTGTATTTCATTGACCAATTTTATTAAAATTTAAACTCTTGTTAAGTAACTTACAGAGGTTACAATAATATGGTACTTAATTTGTTTTTATTTTTCGGTATGGATTTGCAATTTGATAACAAAATAAATACAGGAGTAACATGGGTAGAGATTACAGGCCAATACAACTAACTTCCTGAATTAAATTTAGCTAATATTAATATTTGTGAGGGTAATAATGGAACAATCGGTTGAATGGAACACACCCCATACATGGTATTTGTTGACTTCGAGCGTGCCTTTGACAGCTTATCTCATGCTGCTTTATGGAAAATTTTAGAGCTTATGGACAGCTTCATGAATAGAGTTTTGATTTACCAGAGTCATAATAACTAATAGGTTGACATCAAAACTAGACTTCTATCAATCTTGCGAGCAAGTAGGATTTAGATCTGGATACGGAACAAATAATCGCAAGCCATTAAGTTGTTAATTAAAAAAACCATTGAATATAATAGATCCCTGATACTTGTCTTTGTCGACTTTGAAAAAGCATTTGATACGGTCAATCAAAGTGAAATGCTCCAAGCTCTAACACAAGGCAGAATAGATCACCGATACATATCCCTTATCAGATACATCTATCAGCATGCTACAGCCTATGTAAGATTTAATGAAGATACTGGTACTTTTCGTATTAAAAGATGCGTACGTCAGGGAGACAACATGTCTTCTAAATTATTTACAACTTGGCTAGAATACGCTTGTAAAACAATAGATTGGAACGAAAAGGACATCAATGTAGAAGGAAAATTTTTAAATAACCTTAAATTTGCAGATGATATCGTTCTTATTGCAGACAGCTTTGATCAGGCACAGATAATGCTCCAAGAACTCCATACTGCCACAAAAAGAGTTGGTCTTAAAACAAATTTTTCAAAAACACAATTTATGACAAATTTAGTCCACAACAAAAACATCTCAGTAGAAGACAAAGATATTAAGCCAGTTGACTCCTATAAATACTTGGGCCATGAGATCAGAATAAGTCGAGACAACCAAACAATCGAGCTGAAAAGAATAAACCTCGCTTAATATAATAAAGGATAACAACATCCTCGTTAATAAAGGATAACAATACTAAAGTGGAACTGGGCAGGTCAAGTAGCAAGATCAGCTGATGACCGGTGGACAAAAAGAATTTTGGAATGGAGAATATTCTATTAGCTCGAATACAAGCTAACAGAAATAGAGGTCGACCCTCCAACGAGATGGACAGATGATCAACAGTGGACGTTAGAGGCTAGTTGATGATGATGATAATGAGAGTCATCATTTAATCTGCTTATCATGTTGGAGATATCTTTCTACTAAAAATAGTTCCATACTACGTCTATGGCTATATGGCTGAAGGTATGCCTGGGTTATTTTTTTTAATTTCCGTCTTTTATAATAAGTTCTTTCAGAATTGACCGACTAGTTCTCTGTTCTGTCCAGAATACGCGTAAAAATCTTCTATAGACCCACATTCCGAAGGCTTCGATTTTACTTCTATTAATTTGTTGAGAGTCCATGTAGCAAATGAGAAAAATACTGGCATTGGCCTACCTAAGCTTAGCATTCCTTGTTTGTTGTTTTGTCTTTCCATATTTTATATAATTTGGCTGTTGCAGTTCGAGCCATCACTATAATTGGTTATCAGAAAGCTCAAGTATGCCAATACGTTTACTACTTCGAAATTCGCCACTTCTAATATGGTGTTAATGTATGCAATCTATATTGGAATCAAACAGCAAATGTCAAGGTTGAGGGCAGACTAACAGAAGAAATTCAAATCCGTCGAGGAGTCCGGCAGGGATGTATCTTATCGCCACTTTTATTTAATCTGTATAGTGAAGCTATCTGTGAACAAGCACTCGAGGAAGAAGATCTTGGTCTGATAATAAATGGTGAGACGATCAACAATATAAGGTATGCTGACGATACAGTTCTCCTAACGGGAACGCTAGTAGAACTACAACATCTCGTTCAAAGTCTCAATATATACTGTAACAGTTACGGCTTGAAAATTAATTTGAAAAAAACTAAATTTATGGTAATCACGAAATCAAAGAACATCAGAGCTAATCTTGTAATAGACAATACAACGATTGAGCGTGTGCCCTGTTATAAATATCTAGGTGTTTGGATCACAGACGATACTGATCAAACAAAAGAGATTAGATGTAGAATAGAAATCGCTAGATCAGTCTTTAATAGAATGCGCAAACTCTTTTGCAATCGTGATATCAATATAAAGTTACGAATACGAATGCTGCGGTGTTATGTCTTTTCTACCCTGTTATATGGAGTTGAGGCTTGGACACTAAAACAGTTGACCATAAAAAACATCGAAGCTTTCGAGATGTGGTGCTATAGGCGCATTCTCAGAATATCATGGATGGACCGCGTCACTAACACGCAAGTACTCCAAACTTTAGACAAAAGATGCGAAATTCTGAATGAGATAAAAACTAGAAAGATGGAATATTTGGGGCACATTGTGAGAGGTGAAAAGTACGAACTTTTAAGAAACATCATGCAGGGAAAAATTAAGGGCAAAAGAAGTGTGGGCAGAAGAAAAATATCGTGGCTTCGTAATCTACGTGAATGGTTCGGGTGTAGTTCGATTGAACTTTTTAGGCGCGCTGCTAACAAAGTCGCAGTGGCCATGATGATTTCCAATCTCCGCTAGGAGTGGCACGAGAAGAAGAAGAATATGGTGTTGATCTGTAGTACCAATTATTTGCACATCCGTCTTAGCCGTTCGATGATGCTAGTTATTTCGGCTTCATTTGCTGCTGGTATAAGTGTATCATCTATGTATCGCAGGTTACTGATTTTTCTTTTTCTGCCTTCCATAGAGATGCTCTGTGTTTTAGTTTCTAGAAAGTAACATTTGTAAAGGACCCAGGACAAAGAAACATATCCTGGCTTGCTAACCTGAAAGCATGGTATAGAAAAACCCCAACACAGCTATTTCGTATAGCAACCAACAAAGTCATCATAGCCAGAATTATCTACAATATTCGGAACGGATAGGCACCATAAGAAAAAGAACATTTGTAAACAATATAACCGTTTACCTCTTAATTTAGGATACCAGTTACCCTCAACTACTGTGAAATTATAAATATTTTTTAGATATTTCCTCAATTTGGGAAAACTGGTAGATATTTGGTAGAAATATTAATGAGCTTATAAGATAAGGTACATACCAGAAAAGACTTTTGAATTCAATCAACTGAAAAGAATAAGTAATTGTGGGCAAAAATCTTCCATTTGAAAATAATTTCTAACTTAAAAAATTGTCTATTTGTTGAAGTATATGGTGGTATTGGTTTTAAAGTTTTTTTTGGTATCATTACTTAATCATTGTTAATAGTTTATTGAGTTTAATTTTGTTTTCCTGAGTTTTACATTTATTAAATATATTTTTGGCAACAGTAGTGTTAAATACACGAACTATAGTTTTGAAAACTATTCTAAAATCAAAATTTTGCTAAGGAATTCCAGCTAGTAGCGTACGTGATAATTAGTAATCAATTTTTGTATTTTTTATAATTCAGAATTAATCTATAATGGTATTAAGATTTTCTTCTAACTTTCTGTCCACCTGGTTTGATACAGTCTGGCCAAATTCACTTTGTATTTGATGCGCACAAAGAGAAAAGAGGCCGTGGAACTGGCTGGAAAAAATTCAGTTAAAAGTAAATATATGCATCCAAATATCAAATAAAATGAATTTAGTACTTAACCTCTAAATAACTATTTATGTTTTTAAAAGCTCTCAGAAAAAATCCATTTTTTATTAATGTCTTTACTTCTCCGCTTCTCGCAGAATATGAAGTTTCCCGTCAATTTTCATTTTTTTAGTTTTTTTGTTCAATTTTTTTGAATGGTATAAAATACAGGTAAAAATGATCCCCGAAGTAAGTCTGTTTCACTGTCGCTGTTTTCCTCCGACTCAGAGTTATAATACTTAAAAATAGTTCACTTTTATTTTAGCTGTCAGATAAAAGTTAATAATAATAAATTATGTTCACTTTTATTTTAATAACAGAAAGATCCAAAATGATTAGGAAGAAAACCAAGCCAATATGGAACGACCCAACGAATTTAAATGAATACCAAGGCAATATCAATAAAATCCTACAACAAAATGAATGCATGAATAATGTAAATGCTCTAAACGAAAATATCGTAGAAGCTATTCGAGAGGCTTGAGTAAAATGCTGCCCTAAAAGACGCCAGGATGAAAAAAGAACCATTGAAACAAAGCAACTAATGGAAACCAGAAGAAAAATCAAAGGAAAAGTTAGCATTGACGAAAAAAAAACTGCAAAAATAAACAAAGGAGTATCAAAAGTTATAAGGAAAGATTTAACTTCACTTTATTTTTGTCCATTATTTTCTCTTAGGTTTAGATTTTATACTTAACGAAATTGGTGTGAAATTCATAATGTTACAACTAAAAAAATGTTGTTATATCTAGTATTTAGATTTGGCCAAAATTTAGAAGAAAATCTTAATCTGTATATCCTTACATTCGCCCCCTCTTAATAATTTCTAATAATTTCTCGAACCATTAATAATTTGGGATAAACAAAAGGTAAAACATAAAAATGTATGCTCCCTAATGCTAAATCGTTGCTCATATTCACGATCATATCGCAGAAGCAATATTTTAAAAAATAAATATAATAATAATAACAATATTATAAATATCGAAGAATCTAGGATGACCTAGCATTGGCAATATCTGAAATAATTTAGCATATTTAGAATATACATATCTTTACCAAAAAACATTGGATTTATATTTATAATTTGTGTATATCACATACAAATTTAGGTTTTAATAAAAATCCTAGAAAATGTATAATCTTGTAAGTTGACTTGATATCTTAGAACGTAGAATACTCAATTGTTCGTGAAATATTAAATTTTTTCTATCTGGCATTAATATTAAGGATGATGTATCAGCTTAGAACACTTATTAATATAAAATAAAAAAGAACATTTAAATAATAATAAAAACTGTTTCAAAATCCATGCTAGCTGTAACAGTGACAAAAACAGAGAAAACGTATCACTGCTACCCAGAAATCTCGTAAAATGATTTTCATCATAGACTCGTTAAAGGCGCGTTAACCCTTTGTCGGCCGGGGGAACCACAATTTCACGAATTTTTATCCTATTGTCCCGGTATGCGTCGGCCGGAACCACAGACCAATTCTACAATCCCCTCTCTTATGCACGCCATACACACTACGGTCTACCAGGGAGGTCTACCTCTACCTATGCAGGCATGTCTGCGCAGGTAGACCGGAACGTGTGTGGGAATAGACCTGTGCAGTTTTTTGAACCTGCACAGGCGACCAGAGCAAAATCAAAAATCAATTTTTTCGAGTGACACCGTACAATGTACCTGTGCGTCTGTGCGTGCACTCCGGTCCGGCCGCCTGCGCAGGTCGCGTCAGTTGTTTTCTAGTGTTTCTCTGGGAAGGTCGTCTTGCCGTTCACACCGTATTGTCACATCACTCTTTAATTAACCCTAGAAAATGGTGCCACCAGTTTCAACTAAAAAAAACGCTTGAACAGTTTATCGAAATTTATAAAATTCATCAATGTCTTTGGGAAATCAAAAACAAAAATTATCATAATCGAGATAAAAAAGCGCTTGAGATGAAATAATTTCTGAGAGAATTTTAAATCCTCATAACTTCTTCCAGTTGCGAGAAATCTCAACGTAACTAGGTAATAATCTTTCATGTGCAGAAATACTATTTTCCCATGTGTGTATATCTTTTTTTTCCTAAGAGTAACCATTTCAAGTAATTTAATGTACGTTTTCTCGTCAATCCAGAGATACTTTTTAAAATCTTCTGGTTCAAATTTATATTCACTCAATAAGTTAACACGACTATATGTTTTTCTTTTCAACAACCAATGCCTACACCACTTTTTTTGCTTCTTTTTCACTGTTTTTTAACTTTTGTCTTCAACATTAAAACAAGGCCTAACAATGCCAATACTTCATCGTCTTCAATCGATGTCATCGTTAAAGGAACTGAAGACGATAGATGTGACACGATTATCGCTATTTTGCTCGCCAACTAGTAAAATTTCTACTGAACGTAAACAAATTGATAATGGCAGGTAGAGATAGTGGAAATACTCCTGACCACGGCGCAGTAAACGAAATTGAAATTGTTAAAAAAACGAAAGTAATCTACTGCAACCGAAAGAAGTAAATTAAATAAATAAATACATAAAAAAAATTGGAAAAATTTCATTTAGAATATCATATCACCCCAACACCCACATAGTGTGTGTCTTGACAGTTGTTGTCATAAGTGATATGTTAACATAGTCAATAAAGTCAAACATTTTAGATCTAAATTAAAAATGTTTTAGGGAGCATAAATGTATTTGCCTTTTTAATAAAATTCTTCCAGGTGTTTCACTTCTTTATTTAATTTTATAAAGTGGTAACAAAGTTACAAATACTACAGCGTGTCCACAAACGCTTTTCGCAAAAGAAAACTAGTTTTCCTTTGTGGAGAGCGTTTTGGTCACTCTGTATAAATGAATAAGCTTATTTTGCAAAAAATGATATTAAAAAATTCTAAATATATTTGTAAGGAGATGGTAAATAAATAATTTTACAGAATCACAGAGAGACAAAAATATTGTATTTATCTTTTAGTTAGTCCCTTCATAGACCAGACAAATTAACAAATTAAAAGAATTTTTGTGACACTCAATCAGTGGTACCTTAAATGAGGTAAAATCTCGTAAAAAATTGATAACAAATCACAAAGAAGCATTCAAAATGTTAGTTAAAAACTAACATGTTCTGAAAGATGAGGCTTCAGAACAATAGTTTTGCATTTAGTATAATATAAATGTGTATAAACATGACATTATACGATATTTTTGTCTGTAAGTATCTGAAAAAGATGGTTTACTTGATCTTAAAAATAATATCTAGCTGAGACTTTAAGATATAATTATATTAGAAACATATCGATACATTTTTTTAGAAGCGTTTCTAAGAGTTTTGGAATTGGGCAAGGTCACTACATTTTATATAATTTAAAATTAATTATTAAATATAATTAAATTTTAAATTTAGCGCGATAAGATACGAGGATATTTAATTTTAGTGATTGAAAATAGAGCATACAGGGGGAATCAATATTAAAACCAGAAAAATATATACCAAACTACAATATTTTATCTTCGTCTTAGGGTTCAAATAACTGAAAATGTGTAATACAACTTTAGTAAATGCATTTTGGCATTTAAAACTCTAGACTGACTCTTGCATACAAAAATCAACATCGAATTTTTCAGAAGCAACCTTAGTTTTGATTCGCCCTGTATGCAACGCGTAAACACTGCCGAATTTGGCCTCAAGTGCCATTGTAGTGATTGCTTTGTTTGCGGTACTTTTATTTTGAAACTAGAATACAATTAAAAGTAGTTGTTGAAAACTCTCGTTGTTATTCTAAATATGCTGACATAGGTAAAATATAAAAGCTCTAGTTCTAGTGAAAAATGTAAAGAGATTTTATTTGCCTTAAGCTGATTTTTGTTTTGTTTACTTGATTGTGTGAAGTTTGACATGAGGGTGTTCAACATCTTCTAGGTAAACAATACTAAAAGTGGATTGGTTTTTAAATAAAACCGGGCACTGTCGACTATCTTCATATTATGTTTTGTGTATTTTAAAAATTTAAAAAATATTTTTAAAATTGAATAAAGTAAATATTTTTATTTATTTATATTTTAAACAAATAAATAAAACATATACAAATGGGCAAATTTTACCAAAACGAAGTTGCCTACAAGAACCTCTTCATTATCTAAAAGACCAATTATTGCCTCCTGATCACTGTGCACATCTATATCAAAATCTGAGTTGCAATCAGACATCGCAGCGCATACGTCAGATTCTGAGGAACTATAGTAGGATGATTTATTTTGGTATTTTTTTAGCATTCTTTTGTGCAGGTTTTAATTTGATAACCTTGATTATTAAATTTGGTAACCTTGACTTGTTTGTCATTCCTTTCCTTCTCTTCAGCTTCTACCCCATTCTTATCTCGTGTACTAGTATATATGCATGACTTTCCCTTTTTTCTACCACGCCTATTCTGCTTTGGTTGCAATGTAGGAAATGGTCAAATATCTACTAATTTTGCACGTTTAGAAGATTGTGCTACTCCTAGGTAAGAAGCTTCGTTGAAAACATTTGTTAGCACCTTTTTCCACTAAGTCCGTAATAAATTCCAGACTATCAACTCCCTTCATAGGCATTTTGGGGGTTTAAGTAAGAGCTGAATTGTTCATAGCATTTATTTTAAAATTGCCAGAAGGTATTATTGGTGCAAGGTTATTTTCAACTTGTAAACTTGTGGAAGGTCCATAGGTGAGCATTCTACCAAAATCTGAATCGTCAAAATTAAGACTGTTTACTGGCCAGATTCCAGCTTTTTCGAAAGCCTTGTTATATTAACAGGAGTAAATGATAACAAATATGCCTGGGCTGTCAAACTTGCAATATCATAGATCGTTATTGCGTTGCTAGGACCGTAAACTCCAATGTCCAGCAGCTGCAACCTGAGTGTGCAGTGAGGTGGAAAAGAAAGCATAACTATTCCATACTCTCTGCAATATTTAATTGCATCAAGTGAAACATGAGTCTCGTGGTTATCAACAAGTAAGAGAACAGGATTTTCACGATTTGTTTGTGAATATGTTCCAATACTTTAATAAATACGGCTGTTGACATCCAGCCTGATTATGTACAGTCATATAAATAATGACCTTTCATTCTTACTATCGCGGATATGAAACACATTGACGCTTTCTGATGAAACACATTAACCCACTTGCTTCTTGCCGGTTTCTGATATAACTCTTGGTGCTTACATGACCGTAGAAATACCAGTTTCATCAGTATTAACGATTCGATCAGGAGGAAATTTATAATTGACCATAACCTTGGAGTAGTTTTGTAAAAAAAAAGTTCAACGTTGGTTTGATTAAAACCGGACGTTCGAGTATTGCTGACATTTTCCGGTTTTCTATACGACAGTTTTGGGTGGCGTTTCATGAATGAACGCATCCATTCGATTCCTGGCATCTGATTTTCGTCACAAGTAGCTAGATATTTGTTATTCAGTTTCTTCGCATATTGAAATGCTAATATTCTAGCATGTTTGTAGGTAAGTCCAATGAAGACTTATGTAGATAGGCTTCTAGCTCTACTTCTTCACCAGCAGTGAAAACTTGACGAGATGAATATTTTGAAGTTGAGGGTGATTCTGCACTAACTCAGTTATTACTTTCATTTCCTAAATCTAACTCATTGGCTGACCTCTTTTTCTTGACATGGAAGTGAAGCGTAGATTTGTTTATATTGAACATTGCTACTGCATTTCGAATTTTTTGCCCATGAACGATTACTTTAATTATGGTACTAGCCAAATCTTCTGTAGAAATGTTGGCTCGATCTGTTTTGCGTTTATAATTACATATCATTCTGTGAAAAAACAAGAAATATAAGTTTGGAGCATAACTGAGTAGTTTTTTGAATCTCATTTTTGATGCTCATTTATATTAAAGCTCCATTCTAACAATGAGTTTTGGTTTAAATCTAATAAATTTATAATAATATCCAACAAACAATACATTTACTTGAAATGGGGTACAATTGGACTAGTCTCAATCTGCCCCACCTGATTTGTCTAAATGTGCCCCACAGTACTATCAAAGTATATGCAAAGAAATTGAGAGACATGGTCAGAATAATCAGCCGAGAGATCTATTTAGAAAAATACGCTACCTGACAAGAGACTTCAGAGCCAGAACCTGGGCCATTGAAGATAACATTGGAACCCTGAGAACAAACAGAGAAGACATAGCAGAGACATGGAGATCGTATTGCAGGGACCTATATAAAGATGATCAACGCCAAGAGCTTGTTAGCCAAATCTCTGACGAGGTGGAAGAAGAACCTGATATACTCGAAAATGAAGTAAGACAGGCTATCAACAAGCTCATATATAACAAAGCATTAAGTCCAGATATGATAACAGCAGAAATGCTTAAAGCCACAGAAGAAACCGGCTTAAAGTTACTTCATATACTCTGTAACCAAATATGGCATTCCAAACAATGGCCTGAAGACTGGACAAAATCTACAATAACGACCATACATAAAAAAGGCAGCTTCCATAAATGCGACAATTATAGAACTATCTCTCTTATATCCCATGCCAGCAAGATAATGCTACATACAATCAATGATATACTGAAAACATTCCTTTAAACAGAAATTCCACAAGAGCAAACTGGATTTACCAAAGGTAGAGGCACTCGAGAACACCTGCTGAATATAAGACAGATAATCGAGAAATCTAGGGAATTCAACATCCCACTATACATCTGTTTTATAGATTACCGTAAAGCGTTCGACAGGGTCAAGTGGAGACATATATGGCGAATACTAAAAGAAGTAGGCGTACCACAACATCTAATTACGCTTATAACCGAACTATATGAACACACTACTGGATCAGTTAAAGTACTTGACACACTTTCGAACGAGTTTCATCCAGAACGGGGTGTCAGGCAAGGATGTATACTATCTCCACAATTATTCAACATATATGGGGAGTATATTATGCGAAGGGCACTTGAAGGATGGGAAAAGGGCATCTCAATAAATGGTCATAAACTAAACAACTTACGTTTCGCAGATGACACAGCCCTTCTTGCAAATAGTCAAGCAGAGCTGATGGAACTTATACGACTGATCGAAAACGAAAGTCAAATATTTGGTCTGCAATTAAACATATCAAAGACAAAGATCATGATAGTGGATAGACTACACAACAATCATCCACACATAACCACAATTGACCGGTTCGAGGTTGTGAGCTCATACTTATATCTGGGATCATTAATCACAAACACAGGGTCATTACAAGAAGAGATTAGACGTAGATGTGATCTAGCAAAAGTTGCCACAGCAAAAATGACCAAAATATGGAAGGACTGTCAAATTTCAAGAGCGATAAAGATGAGGTTGATCAACTCAAACATTCAATTTTAAGAGAGCTAAAAGTTAGCCAACGACTCTCTAGTAAAGTCCATCTCCAACAATTAAAATATTTTGGGCATGTTATGAGAGCAAACACAGAAAACATGGAAAGACTCATAATACAAGGAAATGTAGAAGGCCGAAGATCACGGGGAAGATCCCTAACAAGATGGATAGATCAAATTATAGAAATATGCCAAAGACCTATGCATGAATTAAAAGAAATGACCAGAGACAGAGATCTCTGGAGACGGACAATACACGACATCACGTCGACCACTACACTCCCCCTGGGGGGTCAGGATTGAAGAGAGAGGGCCCCACAGTTGTTCTATTTCTAAATCAATTTTTATAAAGTCTAACGGGTTGTCAAGAAACATTAACTTTAAGGTTATGGTTACCAATACACTACACTCTTCCAGTTAAGGATAAACAAACTGGGCTATTTACAAGAGAAAAATATTTACACTCTTATAAACACAAAGCGTGAATACTTACAGGTAATTACAGTAATAAATACTTACAGTAATTTTTCAGAATTTTTTCACCAATTAATATCAAATTTTACTTGAATTTCTACACACAAATGTGCTCCACCCTACCCTACATGTTGTATAACGGATATATATAACAAAATTTTCAACTCAAAACGTGGTTATCTGCCTGCAAGATCGAGGCCGGGTGAGTTGCCTGTTAAATTTGGCCAGAAAGCGTCAACTATAATCGTTTATTGAATATCCGAATTCGGATATTCGATCTTATCAACGCTATAATACAACAAAAGGTGTAACAATTTCATGAAATGTGGTAAATTTCGGGATTAGAAAACACTTTTCTTGTATATGAAGATAGACGTACAATTTTTGCTCATTAGTGTCGGCTGTTCAAATTTGATCGCTGTTATATGAGACATATTAAGCAAATATTTAAAAATCAGAAGGGATTCTTCTGTGGCTACTTTAGACCTGAAGAAAATAACAATGATTCACGAATCAGGTCACGTTTATAGTCTGAGCATGCGCATCAAGTACGGATTTTCTGTTTTTGTCGATATTTAATTTATGAATGTGGTATGACTATTAATAGACAGTTGTACTTTAGAAACCAGTCCAATTTTGTAGTAAAAATAATTAAAACAAAAAATATAAAGTCGCTGATCCACCGTGTAACTTTTTGTACACTTATTTCAAGGGCTATCTATTTGCAAGGTGACTCAAATAATATTAGATATGAAATATGTTTATTAAAAAATATATATTATATGAAAGATGCGATCATCAATCAACAAAATACGTTCTTATAATATAGTTCAAAATCACGTAATGACATTGGCTCTAATAAAATTTCATAAGTACCTGAAAAATATATATTTGATTTAGTGTTTTTAGTTTTATTTTGATTGTTATAGATGGTTTATAAATCATAATTGGTAACTAAAATTAATCGAACTTAATGCAATTGTAAAAAATCATCAGATCTTTTAATGTTTCTGTAAATATGAAAGGCATTAATAAGTTTAGTGTTGACTCTAACACCTTTAGTTTAGAGGTAGCTATCAGCATTTATTGGCGCAATATTTTTCAAATAATTCTCACCTGGATGGTGTACATCGCTTCAACTCAGTCATCTCACAAAATCTTCCCTGATGAAAGTTAGTGTCGATTTACACTTCCACACAGTGTAAAGGTTGCTTTATTGGAAAACATGTTCTGTTCATCATTACCTCAGTAAACTCTAATCTACGATCGAATTCATCTTCACTTAATTCTTGCAATAAGTTAATTTTGTATGATTTAAATTTATTCTTACGAAATACACGTAAGAGTGAAGAACGACCTACATCATGTACTTGTGCAACCCTGCGTGAGGATGTATGTAGATCTTCAACAAAACTTTGCATTATATCTAAAATTTTGTTGTCATTCATAACTCTTTTCCGTCTACCTGATTGGTATCTATCTTTTACTTCTCCAGATTCCTTAAATGACTTTACAGTCTTTTCGCCTATGAATAGGAGAACTTGGGAAAGTTTCATTGAACAACTTGGCTACTTCACAATAAGATATTTTTCTGTCACCGTACCATCTCATCATTAGAATAGTTATTCGTTATTTTTTGGTTAAGAGCCATTTTAGAGAAGCAATTTATCTTGCAGAACTTTTCGAAACAAATGTCAAAATCACAGCATTCTTAATTTAAATATTTAAATTTATTAAAATCTATATATTGTGCAATGTTTTATGTATTTTTAAGACCTTCCAGACTACATAAAATCATAAGTGTTACATATGGTTGAACTCGTATTGAATAGAAGATTTCAATAATGACTGAATTTACAGGGTGATGAATTTGAAAAACCAAAGTTACTAATAATATAAGAGAAACGGCAAATCTGGCAACATTAGACTTTTGGGCCACTCTGTATATATTTTACCTAAGTTTCATTTTTACCCATATTTCAAAGAATGTTTCAACATATATGTTGAACAGTATCAATCACAGGTTTTACGTAATCTTTTCGAATTCTTTTTTCAGGATAAATCTAGAATTATTTATGTATTGTTTGCATCTACACCTATCCCTTGCAGTCCTTATATCAACAAATAATTTTGGACATTATCGAAAGCACGCCCCAAATCAAATAAAAAGAGTTTTTGACGAAGGATGAAGCATTTTGTAAGGTTTTAGCCAAATACTTGGCCATTGGTTGTGAAGGGTAGTTGTATGCACTGACAATGGGACGTAGAGGAATATCGGGTTTGTGAATTTTTGGAAGGCCATATATTCTGGCCTTCTGGAAGGTCTTCTGGAAGATTTTTCACGAGGAATTAGAGATTGTTTGATGTCAACAGGGAGAGAGGTTTTACTGGTAATGGCTTTTGTTGTTTTTTCATGATAGGTTGTTGGAATATTATTAATATAAGGTTTGCTCTCTGGAGTATTAACGAGATTTGAGAGTTTATTAATGTAAGAAGAAGTGTTGAGGATGACGGTGGCGTTTCCTTTATCGGCAGGAAGAATTACTAGATTTGGATTTGACTGAAGTTTTTTCAGGGTTGTTTCCTCGGATTGGCTAATATTTTGAGTAGGATACTTTGAGTTTCTAAGAACTCTAGAGATGTCTTGTCTGATTATTTTAGCATCTTCGGATGATTAACTGGAGATGGCTTCTTCAGTTTGTCAGATGATTGTCTCAATTGGAATGTGACTTGGGGTAACAGAGTAATTGAAACCTTTTGCTAAAGTTTGAGTGACAATGGTCGAAATAGGGGCATCACAGAAGTTGTGGACCACTGCAGTGGGTTCCAACGTTGAGGTTTTTGGAATTTGTTCGGAAATGAGATGCAATAGTTTGCGCTTTTGAGTTTCACTTTTAGATTCGAAAGTGTTTAGGGCTGATTGTGTATTGATAAGGTCGAAACTGTCTCATCATATAGGATGTACATTGAAAGAATGAATAGATGACCAGATTGAAAATATTCCTATTTGTGACATTTAGTTTTCGTCTAGTGAAATGAATAGCTTCACGGAGAAGCAAAAAACTGACCTTCCTAAGAATTTGGGAGCTGGAATAAGAAGAAGTGTGGTGTTTGAGTTTCAGAAATTTGGGAATAACTTTATGGTCTCGGCAGGCTTTAAGGAAAGGTAAATCACAAAGAAGACGATTCTTACGTAGTAGTAGGATTTATATAATTTAGTGAGCTGGTAAAATTCCTCCCCGTAGAGGCTAATAAAATATTCGGAGAGATTTCTAAGATTAGTACAATGAAATCTAGAGCTGAGATTAATACTATTACAAAAGTTAATATTAAACTCACCAGTTTTCCGAGTTGAACCGCGTCGATATCCATTGAGCCGAGCTTTCGACATCCTCTCTGATGTCTTCTTCAGAACTTCCAAGGTCTCAGTCTCCCAAGCCCCCAGGCACTATTACACGCACTAGTCACTTCACTAATACGGCTGGGACCAGGACGGTTCGTCTATACCGGTTGGGGTGGGGGTTGGCGCGAAAGTTGGCATGAACATTTCCGACAGTGGGATTTTGATTCGAGGATGGAGGGGGCGATATTTTCTTTATGAGAGGTCTTTATGTAGAAGGTAACCGTATGGCGTCATCTCTTTTATTAAGACAATTTGGCCTTTTTTATTTTTCTTTTAATAGTATCTTTAGTTTAGTCTATAGTTATACCTTCCTTTATATGTATATTTGAGTACTAAAATTACGTTGTTCCTTCCTCGATGCAAGATTCATTAGGTGATCTGATTAAAAGAGATAGGATACTTAAGAAATTAAAGAAACCATGTTAAATTATAACTTGAGTTTGTGTCTTAATAAATCGTTATATTTATGAACCATCTTTTTTTAAAAATATTAAAATCTAAGGAAATGCAGGGTCATCTTAACACTACGATAATAAAATCATTCTAAACAAGCGATAAAATATGTGTACCTATATTGTTTTTATCGTCTATTTGACTCATCTTGTGCTAATAAAACAAATATAAGCTATGTAAAATAATTAATAATGACATGTTTTGTTCTTAATATGTATTTCAAATTTAAAAGACACCCAAAAATCTCGTTTATTAATTTATTTGCGTATATGTAAATATAAGTTGTGCTCTTTTGGCTATAACTTATAATGAATTGGATATATAAATATGACTTAGTCAGATTCATGATCTAGCTGTTTCCATCAGCACCATAATCGTTTTTCTACTCAATTATGACAAAAATGTATTAAAAGTTGTATTGTTCTATTCATTATTCCATTTTATATACTTTTATTTTCATTTGATGAACCCCCTCTGTGGCTCCGTGGTAAGAGCGCCTACCTTTAAACCTAAAGGTCGTGAGTTCGAATCTCATCTGGGTGGAGAAATTTTCGTTTATTAAAAATTAATGAATGAAAATAATTTCTATCCTTGTATGATCGGTACTCACCGGAGGGACCGCAGACGTTCGGATACAATTAGCATCTCTTAGCAAAGATAATGACGTCGACTTTGCTAAGTATCAAGACAATTACTCTACACATACACAAACACACACACACACACACACACACACACACACACACACACACACACACTACACTAGTTATCTGACTGTACCATGCCAATGATCATAGTTGTCGAGGCATTAACTCAATATTACAAAAAAAATTTTATTTGCGTATTTGTAATTTTGTTTTCAGTAGTAATATCATTAGGACATTGATAACAGACGAGATAATTTCATGACAATCGAAAGCTCGTTCCTTGGTAACAGCACGAAGCCGAAGGCTGAGTGCTGTTACCAAGCAACGAGCTTGAGAAAGTTGTCATGAAATTATGAGGCATTTATCAATGTCCGAGGGATATTCGGCGGATAATTTTTCGAAAAAAAAAATCATAACTCAACATAACGAAACATTTATTTATTAAAAGTACAGTTAGTGAAAGTACAATTATTAAAATTTAAGTTAACATTAGATTCGTTGCTGTTCTCTACTATAGAAGATCTATTACCACGCATAATATTTATAATCTTGTTGTGGTGTTCTTGATCGAGATTCAAGTGACATTTTGAAATTTATTTGGATGAAGTTGTCAAACTTGATCGTATTGTCATAGGGATTGAAAATTGCACTGAATGCAATATTGCAATGTCTAATGTTGACATGATTGGGTGAAATTGTTCCACATGACACAAAATGACCGTACGCGCTTCGTTTCAAAAATCTGAATTAATTTAACTGAGTTAAGTAAGAGAATAAACAAAAAAAAAAAAAAACAAATTAATTCTATAAAAAATGTTTGTATACATAAAATCTCTAATATGTGGTTTTCGATAAAGCTGGTAGGTCCTCATAATCTTTCACTCTGTGCATTATGCTGTCGACGGTGGGTTGTATGTTAGTATTAGATATTTGTACTTTTATTGAACCAAATACTTTACCTACACTATATATATTTTTAGCACGTCACTAGACACTGGATACTTTGAAGAGTACATTAAGAAAATTTCAGCTTTCGTTAATTTTCTTAGAAATACCGAAAATAATACAAATGACTTACAGTGAATTATGTTAGTGTCACTATATACTTGGTAGCCTACACGGATTCATTTATTGACGAATAAATGGATGAACTGCTTTTAAGAGGTTCCAGACTAAAGTTGAGATAGGAAACTGCAGGCTCAGTAAAACTCTAGACGTATCAGATTTATATGGATACCATCCCACAATGGCATTGTAGTCAATGAAAGTGCTTACCAATGTGAAGTGAAATTGCTGTATGTGCCGATATAGAAAAAGCCGAGTATCAAAATATGGGAGTGATATAACAGCTATTAATAATCAAGTTTTGTGCAAGTGGAAAAACGAGTGGCAATCTTCTCAAACGTCACTGAAGCAAATTAAAAATGACGTTACACCTTGGAAACCTCAACTAGAAACAAAAGAAAAGAGTTGGTAACAAATCGATTTCGAATTAAACACACGAGACTTGAAATCGTAGGCTTCCACGGCCAGAGTCAGAATTATAGTTTATTCGTCTTCCGGGTTTGGACCGTGTCATTTGTGAGTGACCCAAAAGTGGGTTCATCTCGACGTTTCGCTACAATTGTATGTAGCTTCTTCAGGAGAACAAAGAAAAAAGAAAAAGAAATCAAAGGACAGGAAGATGGGTAGTTAGCAACGGTAACTCAGTTACTCAACGCAACCAGAGGCGAATACTAACTACCAAGATGGGCATTTGGTCACAGTAACTCAACTACTTAACGCAGCCAGAGGTGAAAACCAAATGCCAGGACAGGGATTCACGTCCAACACCTCAAGAACACTAACGCGTCGAGAGGCGGGGAGTGAATCCTCCTTTCTTTGTTCTCCTGAAGAAGCTACATACAATTGTAGCGAAACGTCGAGATGAACCCACTTTTGGGTCACTCACAAATGACACGGTCCAAACCCGGAAGACGAATAAACTATAACACGAGACTTATTCATATTTATTCTCTTAATGTGATCTACCTATATTTGAAACATGTGATGTACAAGTTAGTTAACCCTTAACACTGTTAACTTTTTTTTCTACTGTACTAATTTTTCAACGAATAATATTGTAAAATGTTTAAAATCACTAGGAATATTTTATAAAATTTAATTTTGTATTATGTGGCAGCCGCTAATAACCATTATATTGGCTATATTTTCTGCATAAAAAACGTTTCTGGACAATGATTATCATTTCAAATCTGTAGTGTTTACCAGATTTTTGAGGTGTCTTTGTTATAGGTTGTACATTTTTACCTGTTGCAAGAAACAAGATGGATTTTTAAACGATTACTGCTTATGTTCTAACATTTATATGTATATTTGTTGTTTCTTGTGACAGAACCTCTATCCCTCCATATATTCCTATGATGTAAAACTAAAATCTATAAATTCAGATGCAAAGACTTATAAAAAGAAATAAACTAATAAATCTATTTAACTCAAGAATATATTTTGTCAAATATGAAAAAATGTTTATTTGTATATAGATATGCTGACAGTATAATAATAAATCAGGTGGAATTCAATTAGGAAAAAAAAATTTAATGCATCTACACTACTTTTAGCCTACCGACTAAACTCACCCCCTCTTCCTCCAGCCGACGAGTCAGAAACCTCTCTTAGCGAGCGTGTCTGACCCGTCGACCTTACTCATAGCTCCCTCTAACACCTCCAGCGTGAATTCCATGGATTGGTAGCCTCACGGAGGATGGAAAAGAGGGCGGTCGGGACGCTTCCCAACCCAAGATGCAGTCGTTCATACCTTCATCTATTCACTCTTTCTCGTCCACTCATTCATCCATACTTAGTCTCATTTAACTCCAGTCATTCCTTACTTTCATCTAGACACACCTACTCATCCACCCTATCAATGACATTTAGATGGGACATAGTCTGTGTAGGTCGGATGTAAAAGGTCCTTCACCACTGACTGTCTCAAGACGATACATACCATACGGGAAAGAAATTGACTAAAAAAAGGAGATGATAAGAAAGAGCAAAGATAGGATTAGAGAAGAGAGAAAGAAGAGGAAGGATGAAATGAAAGATAGGAAAGAAGCCAAAGAAAGAAGAAAGTAAAGACAGAAAAACATAAACAGGAAAAGGAAATTGGAAATAAAAATTGTTTAGCGAACAGTAACGTATAAATAAAATCAAATAAAAAATAAAACTACGATAAAGTAGTTAATAAGCTGGGAATAAGCCACAATAAAAGGTTAAAATATGTTTATTGATGTTTCAATTTCCACTTCGGAAATGGTTCTCAAAATACAAACATTAGTAAATTAAACAAATTTTGTTTAAAAAAAACAAATTTTCAGTTTTCTCCTAAAAAGTCACAAAATCGTGACGAAATATTGAGACGGAACAAATTTATTTCCCACAGATCAATTGCTGAGACTATAAATCAATATATATATATATATATATATATATATATATATATATATATATATATATATATATATATTGTAGTCTTGAGTTTCTTGAACCGTATTATATTTAATATAAAATTAATGTTTCTTGGGTTTAGGTTCAATAAAGATATGTTACATGTGGAACTAGATTTTATTTTCCATTGCAATCAATCAGCGTTTTGGCAGGAAACCCTTGCCTTTGTCAAGATTCTAAAATGTATATATATATATATATATATATATATATATATAAATTATGATTTTTGAGGATGCAGTCAGTTTATTTGGCCCACAAGACAAAGAAAACTCTTTGACTTACTGTCAAGCTTTCGAATTTTATTTACTTCTTTTTCAAGACATCTATAAAAAAAGGACAAACAGAGATTGTAATATATATATATATATATATATATATATATATATATATATATATATATACTACTACTACTACTACTACTACTACTACTACTACCATGTTCAGCATCATCGAGAAATTATGGTTATTTCACGTATCCACTATACAGGTCCGTAACAGGTCCTACCAATCCTATGAGTAAATTTTCAATTTTTTTAATATCAGTTACCGAAGTTCTCGCTACTTTATTATTATACTGTCGTTAATGTTAAAAAGAGAAAACAATCTATGTATTTGTAAGGTTTATCTTGATAGTTTGTTTCTTTCAGCGTATCGCTCGCACGCCTTTATTTTTAATAACTGTTGTACATGTTACAGTATGTATATGTTAAATAGCGTTTGGAATTAAAATAATAAAATATTTCACAAAATTCTGGGTTTATTTAATCAAAAATATCGATGAGCTATTGAAGACATGGTTTCGTCAGCTCAGTAAATGTTTTTATATGTTTTTATATCCAACTAACCCACAGGAAATAACTAGTATAGTCGGAAGTTTTAAATCCAAACACAGTTGTGGTTTTGATCAGATTTCCCCTAAGTTATTAAAGCAATGCATTCATGCTCTCGCAGATCCACTGACGGATATTTGTAATGCCTCTTTTCAACAAGGAATATTTCCTAGTATGTTTAAACTATCTATTGTAATCCCTTTATTCAAAAGTGGTGATAAAGATGACCTTAACAACTATCGTCCCATAAGTCTCTTATCTGTGTTTTCAAAGATAATTGAAACTCTAGTTTATACTAGAATGAACGCATTTCTGAAAAAGCATAGTGTCTTGCATAATTTTCAACATGGTTTTACATCTTCTAAGTCTACAACTACAGCTGTTGCAAATTTCGTCAGCTTAGTGTTGGATGCTTTGGACAGACGAGAAAAGGCATGTGGTTTATTTTTCGATTTGTCCAAGGCTTTTGACACTTTGGATCATATTTTGTTGCTAATAAAACTTGAGGGGATTGGTATTCGTGGTATAGTTGTAAAATGGTTTACTTCCTACCTAGAGAATAGAAGACAAAAAGTAAAGATAACATCTAATGGACTTGTAAACGAATCAAACACATTGCATATCCATTATGGTATGCCTCAGGGTAGTGTATTGGGTCCTCTCCTTTTTATAGTATTTATTAATGATATAACTTTGGTAACTAATTCACTGACTGGGGTTAACACTATCAGTTATGCGGATGATACCAACATTCTGGTCACAGGAATGTCTGATCAAAATTTGCAAAATAAAACTTCACAGATACTATCCACCATCAAAAGTTATTTCTTACCCAACAAATTAGTTTTGAATGAAGAGAAATAAAAGTATATGATTTTCACGTCAAATAATTTATTAAACCATCAAGCCACTATAGAAGCAGCAATAGATAAAACAGACTGCACGAAGTTGTTGGGGGTACTTCTAGACAGTAATTGTAAATGGTCAAACCACATTTCTAATTTGAAATCCAGATTAAGTAGAGCATGTTATGGATTGTGTGTACATCAATACATTTGTGAGCTAGAGCCATATTCTAAAAATAATTTTTAAGTATGTTTTATCGTGTTTAATTAATTCATATAATTTAAAGTATTATGTCTGTATTTTTAACTTGTCTCATACATGTACTTTGTATAATGTCGCATGTGATCAATAAATTTAACTTGACTTGACTTGACTTGTAAATATGTGGATCCAAAGTTATCTGAAAACCACATCAAGAAATATTTAAAAACTATGGAAAAATACATTGTGTTCTAATCTATAATAGATTATAGCATTGTAAGACAGAGAACTACAATTAAAATACAAGATGTGCGAGTGGCCAGAGGGCCATTATGTGACACCGATCATCATCTGCTAAAAGTTAAAACGGTACTCCCAAACAGATACGAAAAAGAAGTTAACGCTTAGGTTGCGGTTGCTTAAGAGCTTTCTCATTTTGATAAATTTGGATCTTGCTATTTCAATTCGGATCTTAACCTCTACGTCTGAGTCCCACTTATCATTTACTGTATATCCCAGATATTTAAATCGGTGTACTCTTTCAATACGTTCTGCTTCAATATTCAGGTCGATATGTTGATTGTTCTTTTTACTGATCACAATAAATTTAGTTTTCTTTCTATTGATCTTCAGTCCAAATCGGTTGCCAGTTTTATTTACTCTATTTAGCATCATATCTGTAAATCTTGCAGTATTGTGCGAATTAATGAAATCACTTTGAATTTTTTTTCATTTTTTCAATATTTACAAGAAAATGTTTTGGGGATGTTTTTCATACATGGGGGTTGGATCTTTGGTGCCAATTGAAGACATGATGAACAGCCAAAAATACAAATCCATGTTGGAAAAGTATTTGGACAAACAACTCCAAAAATGTCAACCCCAAGGAGGAGCGATTCTTCAACAGGACTCTGCTCCCTGTCACAAATCAAAGGAAATGATAGCATTTTTCAAAAATAAGAAGATTAATGTTTTAGATTGGCCCGGTAATTCGCCCGACCTCAACCCCATTGAAAATTTATGGGCCATTTGCAAAGCTAGACTGCGAAAAATCGACTGTACCACTAAGGCCCGATTGTACATTGCAGGCTTAAGCGATCGCTTAATTGAACCGGCCTCAAATTTGAGCGTGGGTTCAACTTCATGAGGGTTGTTCAATGGCAAGTTTAGTTAAACCAAGGCTCATACAAATTTTGATAAGGTTGGCAACGTAACGCATGCGTATTCATTTAGAGGTTAAATCTCAATTTTCCCGCTAATTTTATATTATTTAGTTTTTGAACGGTTTTTGTGAATATAAGGCCACTAATAATTCTGTTATTTAATATTAGTTTGATTTAATTAATTAGTTTAATTTAATTAATTAGTTTAATTTTTAATCGTTTCCCTAAGTTAAATTTATGAATAAACCATTTGAATAGGTAGGTACGTAAAGTATATTCTTGCAATATGTTTATTTTCATGTGAAAAATTGTTTTTAGAAGTATATTTTTTATATGTATTTGGATTTTTTATTTTATCAGCAATATTTTGATGTAAATAATGAACTGTATCTTTAGATAACCTAAATCTTTGCAAAAATTCATTATCATTCTATTTTTCAAAATGATTGTCTCTGGTCCTAAATTGTTTTTGTGTTCTTCTTCCGTCTACAATATTTATCATTTCCAGAAAATCTTCATCGTCAGTTAAATTTTCAAAGTTATTCATTTTTTATAATATAACACTACAGTAACAGATAATTATTAAGCTTTCTATTGACAATTACACACAAATAGAAATATGTGAGGTTAAAAATGCCTGAGCTGACGTTGAACCGTCAAACTTCTATCGCTCAGTAGAACCCATGTTTAAACCGAGCTCAAGAATTAAACTTTAGATGTACAACCCACTTCATGCGTTAAACTCGGTAATGGCGCTGAGCTTGAGTTGAGCTACGAATGTAGAACCGGGCCTAAAACAAAAATGATAGAAGCGGAAATTCAGGTTGGGTATCGAGATGAAAGAATATCTGACAACTGCCAGAAACTCATAGAATCTATGCCAAAACGGGTAAAAGCAGTAATTGCTGCCAAAGGGGGACATATTTCCTACTGAATGATGTAAGTTTACCTTTATAGTTTTGTCAAAATATAATGTTTTACTAAATAAACTGTTTTTTCATTAAAACTGCCTATGATTCCATTAATTCGCACAATACTGTAGATGTTATCGGCCAGTATAACAGTATCATCTGCATATCGAAAATTACTTATGGGTACGCCATTAATCTTGATGTCCTCGTTGTACTCTTCCAGTGCCTCTAGAAATATTTGTTCCGTGTACAGGTTGAAAAGCCGTGGCGAAAGAATACAGCCCTGTCTAACCCCTCTCGATATGGTTACGTTTTCACTCATCATATGTCCATTCTTTATGTGGGCTGTTTGATTCCAATATAGATTTTTTATAATCGGATGTCCTTAGTGTCAAGTTCTCTAAGATGTAATAGTTCTATGAGTTTGTCATGTTTGATAGTATCGAATGCTTTCACATAGTCGATAAAACAGTCGTAAACATCTTTCTGTTGATCCAGTCATTTTTAGATCAAGACTTGTATTGCAAAGAGGGGCTCTCGAGTTCCAAAACCTCATCTAAAACCGAACTGTGTTTTATGTAGTATTTTTATTAATTCTAATTTATTGTCTTTAGTTATTATCAAAGGTTCTATTTATAACACATACAAATTTATTAAAGTCTATATACAATATGATACTAATTTATTTTCACACTATAATTATATAATTTATTTACATTACAATATATATTTCCGACGAAAAGTTGACTAGTAATTCAAAACTAAAACTAAACTGTCTTTAATAAAATTTCGTCTTTATATTATAAAGCACCGTTAATCTAGAATCTCGTCGACCTTCCTGACCCTTGGTGAAAAGACTGCAAGGTCACGCCATACTGGTGTTTTTAGCCGAAGGGGACCCGTTTGGAAGGAATCCCACAACAGACCGGTTCTTTAAGAAGAGCGGCGAACTCACTAGAACCGAATGGAATTAGAAAGAATATGTTTACAGTTATGAATCATAATATTTATCGTAACGCAGTGTTCTAATTTTGCTCGTATTCTGGAATGGATAATACGCAAGAATACTTTAAGGGTGTGACTAATTAAACTTATAAGACGATTATTCACTATACGTCTTAGAATTGGATTTCTTGGGAAGGGACATAAATGTAGATTTCAACCAGTCCGATGGAATTTGACCAGTATCGTATATCTTATTAAACAGTTTCAATACTACATTCAGGTTGTTCTCGTTAAAAACTTTTAAAAATTCGACTGGTATTTCATCGCATCCTGTTGCTTTCCCATCTTTTGTTTGATATATAGCTTTTATCACCTCACTTTTCAATATTTTTGGTCTATTCAGATCAAGAGTGTTCGTAGAAATATAAACAAATCTTTTATGTAATCTAGGATCTCGGTTAGAAATCGGTTAGGATCTCCAAATATTGTAATATTTGGAAGATGGAAAAATAAAATGAAAAATAAAGATAATCAGTTTTAGATAGGTTAAAAATGATGTTTTATTTAATACACATCAATTACTGTCCTTACAAGACCTTGGATTTTTATTTTTGTAAAGCGACTGAGACAATGCATCGGAAAATATGGAGTTTTCTAGCGGTAGCTGAGATTTGTAAGTTTCTGCATTAGTAATGACGGCTGCACCAACCGTAACGGAATCAGTGTTTATAAAGGCATCTCTGTGTAGACAGAAAAATAATTGTGATACGTATCCTTGATCTCTAAAAATTTTTGCTGCCTACTTACATAGTTCGCTGAAGTACAACAAATAACTGCTATTCACTATATTATATGCAACAACAATTATTTTGCAGTAATTTATCAGAAATTTTACTTATACGTATATATTTAAAGCAACACATATTATTATATTCTATTCTAATTATATTGTTTATATATGTATAATATACTTTTCATCTAAATAAATGTTATTATTATATATTACTATTATGTAAAGTGTAAAAAATTGGACAATAAACAAAACATGGTCACTAATATACTAAGAAGTTCCTTAGTATTTTAGTGACCAGAATCAACAAAAAAATCTTCTTCTTCTTATTCCTATTTGTACTCTATCACTCCATTTTTTGACGACACGATTCTCCCCCATTTTGCTTATTTTATTATTCCATTATTTTTTTTCTATTTAGTGTCCATTTGTTTATACACTGTACTTTACATTTTCTAATTTCTTCCCTTCTCTTTAGATCTCTCAGCGTATTTCCTGTGATTCTTCTCGATACTCTTATCTATGCCGTTTCCAATAGCCTTTGTGTTGGTGCTGTGTCGGGTCTTGTTTCTGAGACATACGCCATTAATGGTCTTACACTGCCTCTGTTACATTGGGCGAACGCGTCAGCAGTCAGTCTATTTGTATTATATGTCTATAGTTATTTGAATTTTTCGCATGCATTTTGAGGTTATGTGAAAAGACTGTAATTACAAAAGTTGTAGATGGTTGTCAAAATTTATTTGAAGAGTACAGTCTATATTGTTCTCTATGAGAGAATATTGTGAAATTACCAACCAAATAATAGTTTTCCGAAGCTTGAAATTTCTTACTTAAAGTATAGAGAGTATAAACCATGATATAAGGAAACGAGGTATGCTCACTAGGTGGACTCGTTTTTGCACATCGCTGCGCCGACCTAAATCCACCACATGCGTGACGTCTGCTTTGTTTACGTGCAGCTAAGTGTTTTGCATTTTTAACCTCACTTTGCAATGTATTGGAATTTAAAAGTAAATTTGTTTTTGTTTTGTTTCGATTTTTTAAAAATTATTTTAGCAAGAGTCTGTTCAGATCATTTTAAATCTGAATTAATTGGATTAATGTATATTTATTTTATTTTATTTTATTTAACTACGATATTTTTTATCAATTTTGTACATATTTGAATTGCCGTCTTCAAAATGGCGAATTTTGGTCGAAAACGCGATTGGCTTTTCAAAATAGATGCGTGTGAGCATACCTTGTTTCTTTATATCATGGTATAAACAAAAAAAAGGAAGTTAAATAAGAGCCAAATTTGAAGAAAAATTTATAATTATTTTTGATTTGATAGGGTAGGTGACTGCACGCTTTTGTTTTAAACTTTTAAGTACCCTTTGATTCAAATTAAATTCATAAAGTTTGAATTATACAGTGGACATTTGGAAAATTTTGGTAAGTTACCTTCTTTAATAAGAGTTAAACTAATAGAAAAATGGGAGGAAAACGCTGAGTTAGTCCAACGGCTAAAGAACGCTTTAGAGGAAGAGCGTTTAGACCCGGAAACTTATATATTTGAAGATGCTGTCATCTCGTCGATTTCGGAATTGGAGAACAAAGTTTCTGGTGACATCGCATCATTAGAGAACAAAGTTTCTGACGATATTTCGAAAGTTTCTTCCGTAGTGGATAAAATTTCCGGCGACATCGCTTCGTTAGAAGACAAAGTCTAACGATATTTCTTCTCTAGAAAGCAAAGTTTCTGCTAACATCTCCTTGGAAATCTCTAAAATCACTTCTGAGATGTCTGCTCTCGACGGTAGCGTGTCTTCGTTAAAAAACCAAGTTGCTGCTGATATGTTGGCCTTTGAAGAAAAGATATAGAAAGAGATGGAAAAGAAGCTGAAGAAGGGAAAGCAGAGAGAGGAAACAATCCAATTACAGCAGAGACAAAAGAAGACGAGACGAAATGTAAGTTGGAAACACGGCCGAAATTTGAAGGAAGACCGAAATTAGGAAATAATTCCTAAAAAAGAATTAAATTTAGAGTTAGCCGAAGACCAAAAAAATCCCCAATTTACCAACATATTAAATATGTACTTCTTCTTCAGGTTCCTTCTCCTATCGGAGGTTGGAAATCATCATCGCTATTTTAATTTTATTGGCAGTGCTTCTGAATAATTGTAATGAGCTGCAATCGAACCACTCTCTCAAACTTCTTAGCCAGGATATTTTTACCTTCCCTTGCATAATTAACCTAAGTACCTAATACGTACTTCTCGCCTCTCATTTTATGACCCAGTTATTGAATCTTTCTAATTTTAACAGTTTTTATGACTTCACATTCTTTCTTCATTCTTTGTAACACCTCTATATGAGTTACTTTTTCAGTCAACGATATTCTGTGGATTCTCCTGTAGCACCACATCTCAAAGGAGCTTAATTTTTTGATTTCAGACTGTTTTATTGTCCACGTTTCCATGCCGTAAGTCTTCATTACTGTAATAAAGTTCTTGTACCTGCTCCTTATCAAGATGTAATCTATCTGATTTCTTATATTTCTATCTTTGTTGTCTCTAAGAGCTTTCCACGTATAGAGCCGACGATTTGGTAATTGAAACATTGTATTCATAACTACCTGTTCTTCTGTTTGGCACATCTGAATTAGTCTTTTACCACGCTCATTTCGCTCTCCCAATCCATACATTCCAACACAACTCTCCACACTTGCTCTGCCCACTTTGGCATTGAAGTCACCCATTAGTATCAGAACTTCACGTTTTTTGTTGTTTTCATTATTATTTCCAATTGCTCGTAGAAGTCTTCTATTTCTTGTTCCTCCTTGTCAGTTGTTGGTGCATATACTTGAATAACATTCATTTTTCCCATATTGGTGTTAATTTATAGCATTATAATGCGATTCGAAAGCGGGGTGAAACCAAGTACGGATTTATCTATTTCGTTGCTTACCATTATGGCCACACCATATCGGTTTGTTCTATCAGAATATCCACTATAATATATAGCTCCGTTTCTAGTCCTAAAAATGTACAAAATATATTAAAAGAACTGATTTTTGTGTAAGTTGGAACAAAACATTTATTTCAAATATAATTAAAAATAGTAACAATGTTTGCTTTAAAATATGATACATATATATTTTTTCTGGTTTTATCACAAATGGTAAGTAATTTTTGGTAGATACTATTAAAATACAGTTAAGATTGGTCATCATGGTTCATAATCTGATTGTGGTATTAATCCATGGAATTTTGTAGCCCATTCTTGAGGTGACATGTCGAAAAATTCATTTACACTCACAGTATAAGTAGTTTCGCCGTTCACGAACTTTTGGTTATGGTCTTCCATGTATCGTAAATTGTCTTGGAATGATTTAAATCTAGATTGTTCCTCAGCTTTGGATCCGTAAGATTTCTGGTACTTTTGCTAAAAAAAATAAAAAAAATTTGGGTGAGACGGTATCCGATATTACTTTTAACTGCGTCGAATGGCATAGAACTGACAAATATTCCACATATAAGGTATCTTTCCCTTTCGATAAAATTGACGAAGTCTACAGTCCTAATATTCGGCCCAATGGAGCTGCCGTTAGAAGATTTAACTTCAACAGAAATTTTCAGCACAACAAGAAGACGGAGGAAGAAACCTAGAAGCTTCTACAAACTTTTATCAAAATAAACTAATTCGAAAAGGTACGGTAAGCATGTTTCATGTTAATTTGCAGTGTATTTCAAATAAAGTCGATATGATCAATGCTTATCTTGCGGATCAAAAATTATATGACGTCATATGTTTTTCGGAGCACTGGCTAAGTGAAGAAAAATTAAAATTAATTAATATCTCCGGATTCTCATTAGTTAATTTCTTTTGTAGGGTAAAAAAGAAACAAGGCGGAGTTGCAATTTATGTAAAAGAAAATCTTATGTATTCTTCTCTTAATTTAAATGAATATAATGTAGAGCAAAGTTCTCTGTAGAGTTTTGTGCAATTTATGTACCTTCAATAAAAACCAATATTTTAACTGTATACAGACCGGTAAGGGTGACTTTGACTTATTTTTGGTGAATTTTGAAAATGTCATAACATCCTTGCTTAGTAAAGCAGACTAACTGATCATACTTGGAGATTTTAACATAAATTTTAAAATTGAATCTGACCATTTTTTTGATATTCAAAATCTATTAACATCTTTTGGTCTAAAAATAACTATAAACGATTATACTAGAATCACATCCCAGTCCAGAAGTTGCATTGACAACATTATGACAAATTTTTCTGAAAATATCTATAGAGTGGGCGTATTTGAACCTTGTTTTTCTGACCATCGAGCTCAATTTTTATTTATTGACTCAGAGCATAAAGTTATTGACACTAATCAAACATTTTAACGGTTTATTACTTCTTCTGGTTAACAGAAGCTTAAACGTGCGCTAGCTATTACAAACATGGACTTTTTCTACGATATTAACAATGATCCTGATTCTTTGACAGTCTTTTTTACCGAAACTTATAACAATTTAATATTACAGTATTTTCCACTAAAAAAAGTACGACAAATGACTGAAAAAACACCTGTGCAATGGTTTAATAATGAATTAAGGTCTAACAGATCTAATATTTCTCTTATCAAACACATTGCAGAGGCCACTAAGGATCCCGATTTGTTCAAAGTATATAAACAACAAAAAGTTGAATATAATCGGCAATTAAAAATTGCTAAAAAGTCAGCTTACTGTAATTTTATTACTAATTCCAATAATAAACCTAGAGACTGCTGGAAAATAGTAAATTTCGAAAAAAACTACACTAAATCCAGTTCGGTACAACCTGATCTACCTTCAGACGAAATGAATCAATTTTTTAGTACAATTGCAGAGAATATAATTACATCTCTTCCCACTATTAACGTCGATGTCCTCGTCAATTATAGAAATTATCCTTCTCCGAGCAAGTCCTTTTTTTTCGGCCCGTTCTGGAAGAAGAGGTCTCTCAAATAATAAAGTCGCTTAGTAATTCTTATTGTAGGGACGTTCACAAGATTCATAGCAAAATTTTAAAAGAAACTTACCAAATAGTTTTATCACCTTTTACTAATCTTATTAATTTAATTCTATCCACTGGAGTATTTCCAGAAGTACTAAAATACTCAAAAGTACTACCAATCTACAAAAAAAGTGATTCCTCAAAAACTGACAATTACAGACCCATAAGCAAGGTTTCTACTTTTGGGAAAGTGATTGAAAAGGTTATCAAACAACAATTTTATTCCTATTTTGAGTCAAATAATTACTTTAGCAACTCACAATATGGATTTAGAAGTGCTCGTTCTAATACGAAGGCGGTATTTAATGTTGTGAGCGAGGTGATTGAGGGCGGAGTGAACGCGGCAATCGCATAGCAATTTCTCTTTGTGACTTATCAAATGCTTTTGACTGCGTTTCACACGACATTTTGCTCCACAAATTAAATTACTATGGAATCAGAGGTATCCCTCTTAAGCTTATAACTTCTTATATATGTGGCAGACACCAGGCGGTAGTGTCTAAAGGTCATCTCTCTGATTTTCTATCCGTAAAACATGGAGTCCCACAAGGTTCGGTCTTGGGACCTCTTTTGTTTATTATTTATGTCAACGATGTGCCTAAATTCATATCTCCGTACAAAACCATACAATTCGCAGATGATACGACATACGTTATATCAGGAAAAAATAATGATGATTTAAAAATGTCTCATGAGGAAGTCTCTACTAAATCTAGCTCATGGTTTGCTGCAAACAAACTAAAACTTAACTCTGATAAAACGCAAAATATGGTTATATCTGCAAGTAATTTACACAATGATCTAGTTAACAAAGAGACTGTTAAACTATTGGGAATAACTATAGATAATCGACTCAACTGGTCTGCTCATATCTCACACCTTAAGAAACAGCTATCAAGTTCATTATTTGTTATTCGCCAACTAGCAAGGGTTGTCAACTTTGAAACATTAAAAATGACATATTTTTCTTTATTCCACTCTCACCTAAACTATGGTTTAATTATATGGGGCAATTCAACAAATGCACTTCAAATTTTTAGAATACAAAAGAAAGCTGTCAGGATTTTAGCAGGGGTTAGTTATCTAGAACACTGCCGACCTTTCTTTATCAAATTCAAAATTATGCCGCTACCTACTCTGTTGATATTTCAAGTTTTAACTCAAATTCACAGAAAACGTACCCATTTAATAAAGCAGTCTGATGTCCATGTTCACAATACGCGAAACTGTCACTACCTACGAACAAATCGCTGTAGATTAGGTCTTTCAGAAAAAAATAGTCTTAATTATAACTATTACAATATTTTACCAAAAAGTATAAAAGAACTAAGACATGCCATTCACGTTCCGACTTGTGGTCCCACTTAGACAGGCCATTCACGTTCCGACTTGTGATCCCACTTAGTAGGACTACTAGTTGGATGTTCGTCTCCACTCACGCTCCGACTTTCTATCCAACTAGCGGTCCAACTTCAGTTCTAGGTTGTTTTCACGATGGTGTACATCGCTTAACCGAAAAATGTATCGAATAAACACTACGCAAAATATAATAATATGATATGTATGTTTAAAAATTAGGTTTCGTTTCTCTAGTTATTTGTCTAGGGCTGAACTAATTAATTTTTTCAACTCTTGATTTTTATGACTTTTTAAGATGTAGGAAAAAATTATAGTTTTTAAAGATTTGTATAGGTATAAAATCTATATTTTATTTGTTTTAAACTGGAGCTGGGATTTATTTTGTTGTGTGTGTGTCGTATATTTTTAATAGGAATAATTTTTGGTGCAATTGAAAGTTATTTTCTATTATTTTTTTGCGAACTAGGGATCTTTTGCTACAACTATGATTTAATTTTCATTGTTGGTTGATAATTCTTCCGTAGCCAATCCGGAGTATCGGAAATTTACCTGTATGGGAATGTCCGAAATAGATCTACAGAAAGGAAAATTATTTGCCTTAACAAAAAAGTAATTTTCGTGCTATTGAAAGTTTATTTTCTATTAAATATTCGCGAACTAGAGATCTTTGCGTAAAGTATTTCATGGAAATCTAATACGTAACAGGTGCCGAAGGTCAATTGACTGAGGAAATTTTCTATTCAACCTGTGATTCGACTTCCAACTTCACCATTCACGCTCCGACTTTGTCGCCAGTCGGAAATCGGATCTTCAAGTCGTCCCACTAGATGTTCCGAGTCGTACCACTAGTTGTCCAACTAATCCAACTAGCCCACTCACGGTCCGATTTCAGATCCAACTGCAAAAGTTGGACCACTAGTCGTACCACAAGTCAGAACGTGAATGGCCTGCATAAGCTGTAATAATTTCGATAAAGTTATAAAAAAATATCTTTTAAAACATTGTTTTTACTGCTCAGAAGAATATATGACTCATTGCAGAACATCCACTGAACTGCTTACCGTAACTTTGCCATAAATATTTTTCTGTTTAATATGTTTTCATGTTTGTATTGTTTAATGTTTTATTATTTAATACTATGTATGTTTTTTTTTTGACTTGCTACAAACAATATTTGTATATGTTATGTAGTTAAATAAATACTCTACTCTACTCTACTCATTATTATAAAAAGAAATTAAAAAGAAGAAAACGTATTTTAATTCAAGTGTCTCCCCAATCGAGTATTCAACATGAATATTTTAACTAGTGTTTAAAAAAAGTTTAAGTGCTTTAACTTGTATAAAATGCTATAGTTTTTATCATCCTTGTTGTGCAAAATCTTTAAATCATGTAAAATACATAAATAAAAGTGACATTGTTTACTTTGAACTAAAGGATATGTCTAACCGTAGATATAAAAGGTAGATATAAAAATATTTAATTATATTATTAAACAAAAAGACCTTATTATTAATGGTCTGCATCAACAAATAAAAGTATTAACAGACCAAATCAACTTTTTATATACCAATAAAAAGGAAATTCCATGTTTATAAATGAAGATAAAAACATTTACAAAATATTCATACAGAAAACCATAACAGCGTTGTGGTTTAACTCAAATTACTATAAAATAGACTTTCAGTGCTATTTTAGAAGGCAAATACAATTCTGATATACAGTGGTGAGTGCTTTATCGCCCGGCTTTTTAACGTAAGAGATAGAAAACACAGTTACCTTGTGAAATAAAAAGAGATGAAACTCGTAAAGGTGGGAAATAATCGATAGAAACCTATAATTTACATTACATTACATTACCACCGTCGATAGTCTCACACCTTTAGACGTTATTATAATATTAGAAGTGTTTAAAGTCGCTTTAAAATCCGGCAAAATAGCGGAAAGGATAGAAGATGGATTTTGTGAGAAAGAATGAGATAAAGCTAGTTCTTAGACGTGGCTATTTGACTTCAGTCATAATTATACGGATGACCGCGAAAATATTTTATTTTCATAATTTCTGATGTAAGAATAAATGATTGAATAAATTAGAATTAAAGTAAAAAACATTAATTAGTAGCGATTTTAAATTATAAATCTTTAAGTTTATTCAATAATAAAAATAAATCAACTGAAATATTTGACTAAACTAAAGGTAGGTATGTTCTATCCGAAAACATTAATTGTATGTGGAGTTGGTGTAATTATTAGACACGTGGTCTATTGACAAGAAGATTGGGGTTCAATTCCCACCAAGGATAAACTTTTTGTTTTACTCAATCAAAAAATAATAGAAAATATTATACATATTAGGTAACAAGTTTTCAAAAACTCATTATTTACAATTTATTCTTATTCCAATGTTATAAAACGGAAATACAAAATAATTCAAATTCAAAAAGATATTTATTTGTAACTTTAAACACTTCTAATACTAGTAACGACTGACATAAATGTTTAGTGATTCAAATCAAAACGATCACTGCATAATTTCAAATTATTAAAAAAAAAAGAAAACCACATATGGGTTTTGAACTCTAATCGTCTGCGTCGCAGTGTCGAATTCTTACCACTAATCCACAAAGGACTGATGTTTATTTCCGTGACAAGAGTGTATGAAACTCCTCAAATCATAGAAATTATTTTTGGTTATTAATTTAAAACTTTAGATTAAATATTCACTAATAATTAATGTATTGTATTCACATTTTTGCTTTTAATTGTGGTCAATCATTTTTTACTTTATGCAAATTTAAAAAAATGTCACTGAAATACGTTACACATACGTAGTCACAAATAATAATTATGACCGAGGTGATTTAGCTGAACTAACGTCTAAAGGTGTGAGACTATCGATAGTGTTAATGCAATGTAATGTAAATTATAGGTTTCTATCGATTATTTCCCACCTCTACGAGTTTCATCTCTTTTTATTTCACAAGGTAACTGTGTTTTCTATCTCTTACGTTAAAAAGCCGGTTGATAAAGCACTCACCACTGTATAAGAAAGGAAATAGATCAAAATTAGCTAACTATAGACCAATATCTCTCTTGTCACAAATCTATAAAACTTTCACTAAGGTGATCACAACTATAGTGTATTTTTATGTATGAGAGAGTAATAAAACAATAAATTATGTATGCAAATCCCTAAACTGTTGATACGGGTGACTCAATGAAAAACAGATATTTGTCAACAAGTTTACAGAAGTATATAGGAAAACAATTTTAAATTGAGTATGACCACCAGGTATAAAGGTTGGAGCAGAATAGAATACAATAGTTGTGAGGGTTACTAATCCCTAAATAAGGTTGCCAGTGTCGGAGTGATGGAGGTTAACAGGTACTAATGAATTTGCAAGAAATGTAAGATGTTTATTTTATTGGTTATATATAACCAATAAAAGTTTAATAAGTATCTACCTATTTGCAAAATAAAGTTTAATTCTTTAGATAAAATAAAACGTTTTATTTTATCTGAAATGAGTGCATTCCACGAAGTAAGGGTTTCAACAATCAAACATTTAATTCTTTAATTCCAGGAATCTACGACAGTAATTGACTAGATAATTACCTTCTAAACTTATTCCACAGAAAATGTGATAGTGGGTTTTTCCATTTTGTAGGAAGGTTTAAGTGGCGTATTCAAAATTCTTAACAGTTCACTAAAAGTAGGTACTTCAGTTGCAAGGTGCAGTTTATTGTGTATACTAGTGTTTATAGAAAATTTGGAAGTGCCGTGTAAACGCCGAAAAATTGGTCCTTTAACAGTTAATGAAAAAACATTAATATTTAATTGTTTTAAATCATTTACAGACAAACGTTTATGTGAAAGTGTTGATGAGACCGTTGAGTTAGTTAGCAGTACACTTGGTGTTGGGAAATCTACGATTTACAGAGTTATTAAAGAAGAGAAATGTGGTAGTTTTCAAATGCCACGTAATGCTCCAGGGAAACCAAAATTTCAAATAGAATATCATTTTAAAGAAGGACTTCGACGGAAAGTGCATGAATTCTTCTTTAGACAAGAATTTCCAACATTGGATAAAGTTCTTGTCTCAGTTCGAGATGATAAGGATTACCTAGAAATGAGTCGAAGTACGTTATGGAAACTTTTAAAAGAAATAGGCTTCCGCTGGAAAAAGAATCCCAGAAAGTCTATTTTATTAGAAAGAAGCGATATTGTCATATGGAGAAGACATTTTCTAAGAACCATAAAGGAAATGAGAAACCAAAAAAGAAAAATATTTTATCTTGATGAAACATGGATCAACGAGGGTCATACACCAAATAAATTTTGGCAGGATGAAACTGTTACAAGTCAAAGGCACGCTTTTGTAAATAACTTATCTACTGGTTTAAACCCACCATCAGGAAAGGGACGCAGGCTGATAATAGTACACATTGGCAGTTCAGACGGTTTTGTTGAAGGTGGTTTATTAACTTTTAAATCAACTCGTACCGGTGACTACCATGAAGACATGAACGCTGATGTCTTTCAAGAATGGTTCGAACAAATGATAGATCTTCTTCGTAAGAACTGTGTAATAGTAATGGATAATGCAAGTTATCACTCCAGACTTATAGAAGGACTGCCCACAACCAAGTGGTTAAAAAAAGACTTGCAGAATTGGCTGAGTTAAAAAATATTACGTACCATCCCGGATCTATAAGAAAGGAATTTTATTCGTTGTGTGCCCTTCATAAAGAAAAATTTTAAAAATACGAAATTGATGAAATTGCCAAAAATCGTGGAATGACAGTACTTAAATCCTTACCATATCATTGTGAATTAAACCCGATTGAACTGGTATGGGCACAGATAAAGAGTGAAGTTTCAAGAAAAAATACCACTTTTAAAATTCATGATGTTAAACAGTTGTTTTTGGAGGTCGTAAATATTGTAAAACCTGAAAACTGGGAAAAGGCAGTAAATCACACTATTAAAGAAGAGGAAAAAATGTGGAAGCTGGACAATATTACTGATAAAATGATCGAGCCAATTATTATAAATCTTGGTTCTGAAAGTTCATCTTCTGAATCTGATTTGGATTTGTAACAAGTAGCTGCAAGTTTTATATTAATATTTTTATTCATCTATTTAACATACCTTAGACGGTTTTAAAAACTCTTTTTCTCTTTTGTAATGTTTAAAAATTAAAAAAAATGTGAATTTTTTAAAACCTCTTTTTAATGTAGGCCAGTCAGTTCTAATATAGTGTGTGATAAAAGAGGTCACTTTTGTTTACATACACATAACACTTTATAACACTGAAATAATTCATTTATTTTTTACAATTATTCAAAGTAATTTTTCAATTAATCTTGAGCACGCCCATGGAGTGGTCGGAGATACCAGTTAAAATTATGCTAATTACTCTCTCGTTCATAAAAATAAACTATAGACTAAACAACAAATTTGATGCATACCAACCAGTTGAGCAGGCAGGACTTAGAAAGGGGTACAGCACAAGCGACCACCTACAAATTCTTAAAATATTGATAGAAAAGAACAACGAATACAACCTTCCAATATACCTAGCGTTTGTTGACTATGAAAAAGCGTTTGACAGTATAGAACTATGGGCAGTGGAAGAAGCGCTAGTTAATTGCCGGATAGATTCAAGGTACAGAATGTTAATCCACAATATATATCAAAACGCCACTATGAGAATTCAGCTAGACAGAGATCCATTAATTAGAATTTGTAGAGGTGTCAAACAAGGGGATACAATCTCACCAAACTATTAACTCTGGCGTTGGAAGACATTTTTAAATCTATAGACTGGAACAATAAAGGATCTGTATAAACGGGAAATATTTAAATCATCTAAGATTCGCCGATGATGTACTCCTGATAGCAACAACTATGTAATAACTACGAATAATGATTTCAGACCTAGAAAAAACATCTCTTGAAAAAGGACTAAAAATGAATCTAAAGAAAACTAAAATAATCACCAATACAGAAGACAGATCAGAAATTACCATAGGTGGAACAAACATAGAACACGTAAAAGAATATATTTACTTAGGACAAGCTATCAGAGCAGACAAAAGTAACAAGACTAAAGAAATAACCAGAAGAATAAGAATGGAGTGGGCTGCATTCGGAAAACTCTTATATACTATCAAAAACCAAAAAATACTTTTAAAATTAATAACGAAGGTATTTAATGCATGTTCCTACGTGTTCCGACATACGGTGTCCAGACGTGGACGTGTACCAAGAGCAACTTTGATAGAATAAAGAAAACTCAAAGAGCTAGTGAAAGACAAATGTTGGAAATATCGTTGAGAGATAAAAAGAGGAACGAGTGGATAAGATGCAAAACCGAAACAACAGACGCTGTCGAACATGCATTGAAATTAAAATGGAAATGGGCTGGGCATAACGAAAGATATCAGGATGGAAGATGGAATAAAGAAATTGGCCACTGGAGACCATATACTGCAAAAAGGTCAAGAGGTCGACCGCAAATGAGATGGAAAGATGATATTGAGCAAAGCGCAGGTCCAATGTGGAAAAGACAAACAGAAGACAGAGATAAATGGAGATAAATGGGAGAGGCCTATATTCAACACATTTGGGCTATAGATAGAACCTTTACTTGTGGCTTATTCCCATTTAAATAGAAATTACTTTAAAATGCCACAAAAAAATAGCTTCAGAACAATTCCAAATGAGAGTTATCCCCTTTTGCCTTCTAAACACAGATATATTAACGGAAAACTCGTCAATTACTTGGCTATTGCGCGTACTGAGAAAAAAATATTTCCGTGGACTATTTTTAATTTGTTGATTGCGTGGTACAGTTCCCGTCATAAAAAACTGGTACAACTCTTATAACCGAAAATCGTGTTTTTCAAGTTGTGTAAGTTGAGCTTGTCACATGTGTCATTCTAATTTCGGAGGCAACTCACTGGAAAAAATTAAAATTTAATTTGAAATTAATAAAAAATGAATAATTTTTACAGTGAACAAGTGTGGGATTTAAATATATGTATTACAATTCGAAAAATTAATATTTTGTCATAGCTCCATTATTATTAATCACTTCTTGTAATCTTCTGGGAACTGAGTTACCTAATTAAATTTAGTGACAAATTTTCATCTTCGGCAAAGCTTTCCCAGGTTTCTTCAATGATGGTCCATAAATAATATCTAGACTTTTAGAGGGCCAGGAAAGAGCTTCAATGCTATTTTCCATAAGGTAATCCCGTACACGGTGAGCTGTGTGGATTGAAGAGCTTTGTGTAGTTGGTAATATTGTAAACGCGCGAAAATTGAATTTCCATAAAGCGCGGGAAATTTTGAATTTCGTCCTAACGTTCATTTCATATAATATAGGGTATTCAACCAACTTACGCCTCTAAAGAATTATTCATAGTATACCTGATTTATTGTCCTTATATTTACTAATCCTTTAGAGGCGTAAGTTGGTGAATTCCCTATACTCGCGATTTGAGGAAAGCAGATAATGCTCAAGACTAGATTAACAGAGAGAACTCTAATTCTGTTTATATATTCGAATAAATGTGACAAATTAGTTCTGAAAGTTTTCAGAGATATTAGATTAGACCAATAATTTTTATTTAATGAAACTCAAAACATGTAGTAATTAATACATAATATTAAATTAATATGCTATGAGAGTAGGAATCATAGAAGCCTGTACTAACTTCTAACTTAACTTAAAAAAAAACAAATATCCTTATACCACGCCTTAACTAAACAATTAATATTCTAATCCTAAATACGATATTCCATGATCTAACAGCACTTTTAACTAAAACACAAAAAACAAATATTGAATTAATACTTAATCATCAACATCAATAATTAATATTCGACATTCGAGAATTATGACAATAACATTCGACAGACGTCAGTTATGAAGACATCGCTATTTTAGCACAAAACATTAATGTTTTGTGATCTACAGGATCTACTGATAATAGCGCTTGGTGGTGTGTTCTGTAACTAATTCAATGATTACATTTTACGGATTGAAGTTGAACCCCCCTGCTATCTTCTATTTTTGAAATTATTCTCGTTTTGTCAAACTGACCCATGGACGTATAAATAAAGATTATACGTCCATGAACTGACCTAACTGACGTGGCATCTTTAAAAATTCATCTTTTTTTGTGTTTTGGCTTGGACAATTGTCATTCAGCCAGTCTTAATCAAGATAAGTTTATTAATGTAGTGTGTGTGTGTGTGTTTGTGTGTGTAGAGTAATTGTCTTGATACTTAACAAAGTCGACGTCATTCTCTTTGCTAAGAGACGCTAATTGTATCCGAACGTCTGCGGTCTCTCCGGTGAGTACCGATCAAAAATTCATCTTGACAAACTTGTCAAATCTGACTGATGGCAAGCAATATTTTTATGTTTAATTTTGTTTGGATATGTTCGGGAAGCTTTTACGCAATGATAACATCTGTAGATACTAAACCAACATTTTTCAGTTATAATAAGATTTTTTTACAGTTATAATGTAATACTGTCACGTTTTAAAAAGCGTTTTTGCCCCGGATATTTTATAGTTTATAATCCACGTAGGATAAAGTATAATGTTAGTTTTTCACATTTATCGTTCATGTAAGAACTAATAAATTAATTTAGGTAGTTTGCCTGATACTAAATTTATTGACATAACATACAGTTAACAGTTTGTGTTCTGTAAGTCATTGAAGTATAAAAATTACAGTAGATGCATTCCAATGTTCCCTGTGCCAATACCCTAAGTTTAAATATCGTTCAACATTTTGGACATTAACTCAATCCTCTTTCTGGTTATTAAATTTATAAGGTTTTTTGTTGCTAATAATAAAAATAATACCTATCTAAAAACTTTATACATTTTTGTTTTATACGTTTAATATATATACTAACTTTATACGTTTTATTTAAATTTACTGAAATTCCGTTATCTGTGATGGCAACAACGAATTGATTCACGAACCATTGTGTCCAGTCTGAACACAGGTTTACATTGGAAAAAAAAGTGTACTAGTTTTATATGACGGGAAGTGTACAAAGATTTAGAAACCGAACTAGGTACTTACTTTAAACTCGGCAAACTGTTCTTCGTCACTCAAAGCAACGGCATTCGCCATTATATAAACGCTAAAAAACACCAAAAAATACTTATAAAACATCTTAAATAAAGCGTAGATACACGAGTGATAAATAATGTAAGTACGTCTGCGAATGTAGAGGTACAATAAGTTAATCAACGGATTTATCGTTGGTGATTTATTTATTTATATTATAATAATTTTGATTTGAATGCATCAAGTTTGTCCTAGTTTGATCTGAATATCCGTTAGTATGCAAGGGACGTATTTTCCAATTAAGGTTATTATTTACGGCAGGAGAACTGTCGTGTTAAATCCGGAAAACTCTCATTTATTCCAATCGCGTAATTATTAAAAAAAAACAAGTTTTACGATATTTGCATATTTGTGTTGATTGTCATAGTGAAAAATTTTAATTTATTTTTATCAAACAAAAGGGCGGATATAATGCTTATTAAATTGAGTTTGCTTTTATTTTATATATATATATATATATATATATATATTATATATATATATATATATATATGTATATATATTGTCTCTCTGTTGTCCCATTTTCCATCGTTTAGGCCTGTCTTACACATGGCGTCGTCTACTTCGTTCCTCCAGGATCTTCGGGGTCGTCTTCTTTTCCTCCTTCCTATGGGGCTTCATTCAGTTATTCTCTTTATCCATCTGCTGTCACTAGTTCTTCTTACATGTCCATACCACTTTAGTCTTTTTTGTTCTATATATGTTAGTATGTCTGTTTCCATTGATGTTCTTGGCTTTATTTCGTCATTACTTATATCCATTCTTTATACTCTGCAGCATATTTGCAGGCATTCCATCTCTGTTGCTACTATCTTGCTGCTGTTTTTCTTATTTATAATTCAATTTTCAGCTCCATAAGTTCACACTAATGTTTCATAAATCTGTGTTTTTGTGTTCATATTTAGGTGTCTATCCCACAATACTGAATGAAGTTGTGGGATTACTGTTCTTGTTTGTCCTAATCTTGGTGTAATTTCTTCCTCTGTTGTTGCCTTTTTCGTGATTATAAAACCCAAGTATTTGAATGTATCCTTTCCTTTGATTGTTACGTTATCATCAATCTGTAGATCTTCTATATCTTCTTCACTTGTAGATAGGTACTCTGTTTTCGCTAGGTTAACATCTAGGCCAGCCTTGGTATATTCTTCTTGTAGTTTCTTCATCATGTTGCTGAGGTCGTCTTGGTCTTGTGCAATCACTACTTGATCGCCTGCAAAGCTTAACGTATATACGTATTCATTCCGTATCGGTACTCTGGTACTCACTGCTCAGCTAAAAATTAATTTTCATTGGCCCAATACCACCGACCGCACTTCCCACTTCCCCGCAATAGCCCCCCTTGTAGCTGTCCTGGTGTGCACAAATCGATTGTGATCCTAAATCCTATTATAGCCGAATAACGAAATTTGAAAAAAATCCAAGGGTACCCCCTTTGTTCATTTTTTCCAAATTTTTTATAAAAAATATTTTTTTTTATATTTTGGTGCAAGCACTCGGTCCAGCTTATTACGAAAAACATGTCTTAGTCTGCTCCGCCAACCCAAATTTTCCGGGAAAGAGAAAAAATCGAATTAAAAATTCTTTACTTTTTCAGCAAATATAGACCTCCAAATGAAAATTTTTCTCACGAACCATTATATGTAGAAAAATTCTGAGCATCGCATAAGAACGAGCGGTCAATTTTATTTAAGAAATGCCCACTCACTTGACTCTCGGACAAAAATTGACGCCAATATAGCCAAATAACGAAATTCGAAAAAAATCCAAGGGTACCCCCTTTGTTCAATTTTTCCAAATTTTTATAAAAAATTTTTTTTTTTTATGTTTTGGTGCAAGCACTCGATCCAGCTTATTATAAAAACATGTCTTAGTCTGCTCCGCCAACCCAAATTTGCCGGGAAAGAGAAAAATTCGAATTAAAAATTCTTTACTTTTTCAGCAAATATAGACCTCCAAATGAAAATTTTTCTCACGAACCGTTAGATGTAGAAAAATTCAGAGCATCGCATAAGAACGAGCGGTCAATTTTATTTAAGAAATGTCCACTCGCTTGACTCTCGGACAAAAATTGACGCCAATATAGCCAAATAACGAAATTTGAAAAAATTCAAGGGTACCCCCTTTGTTCAATTTTTCCAAATTTTTATAAAAAAAATTTTTTTTTTATGTTTTGGTGCAAGCGCTCGATCCAGCTTAGTACAAAAACATGTCTTAGTCTGCTCCGCCAAATTTGCCGGGAAAGAGAAAAATTTGAATTAAAAATTCTTTACTTTTTCAGCAAATATAGACCTCCAAATGAAAATTTTTCTCACGAACCGTTAGATGTAGAAAAATTTTGAGAATCGCATAAGAACGAGCAGTCAATTTTATTTAAGAAATGTCGACTCGCTTGACTCTCGGACAAAAATTGACGCCAATATAGCCAAATAACGAAATTTGAAAAAAATCCAAGGGTAACCCCTTTGTTCAATTTTTCCAAATTTTTATAAAAAAATTTTTTTTTTATGTTTTGGTGCAAGCACTCGATCCAGCTTATTACAAAAACATGTCTTAGTCTGCCCCGCCAACCCAAATTTGCCGGGAAAGAGAAAAATTCGAATTAAAAATTCTTTACTTTGTCAGCTAATATAGACCTCCAAATGAAAGTTTTTCTCACGAACCGTTAGATGTAGAAAAATTCAGAGCATCGCATAAGAACGAGCGGTCAATTTTATTTAAGAAATGTCCACTCGCTTGACTCTCGGACAAAACTTGACGCCAATATAGCCAAATAACGAAATTTGAAAAAAATTCAAGGGTACCCCCTTTGTTCAATTTTTCCAAATTTTTATAAAAAAAAATTTTTTTTTTTATGTTTTGGTGCAAGCACTCGATCCAGCTTAGTACAAAAACATGTCTTAGTCTGCTCCGCCAACCCAAATTTGCCAGGAAAGAGAAAAATTCGAATTAAAAATTCTTTACTTTGTCAGCTAATATAGACCTCCAAATGAAAATTTTTCTCACGAACCGTTAGATATACAAAAATTCTGAGCATCGCATGTGAACGAGAAGTCAATTTTATGTAAAAAATGTCCACTCGCTTGACTCTCGGACAAAAATTGACAATAATATAGCCCTTTGTTCATTTTTTCCAAATTTTTATAAAAAAAAAAAAATTCTGTTTTGGTGCAAGCACTTGGTCCAGCTTATTACAAAAACATGTCTTAGTCTGCTCCGCCAACCCAAATTTGCCGGGAAAGAGAAAAATTTGAATTAAAAATTCCTTACTTTTTCAGCAAATATAGACCTCCAAATAAAAATTTTTCTCACGAACCGTTAGATGTAGAAAAATTTTGAGCATCGCATAAGAACGAGCGCTCAATTTTATTTAAGAAATGTCCACTCGCTTGACTCTAGGACAAAAATTGACGCCAATATAGCCAAATAAGGAAATTTGAAAAAAATCCAAGGGTTACCCCCTTTGTTCAATTTTTCCAAATTTTTATAAAAAAAATTTTTTTTTTATATTTTGGTGCAAGCACTCGATCCAGCTTAGTAAAAAAACATGTCTTAGTCTGCTCCGCCAACCCAAATTTGCCGGGAAAGGGAAAAATTCGAATTAAAAATTCTTTACTTTGTCAGCTAATATAGACCTCCAAATGAAAATTTTTCTCACGAACCGTTAGATATACAAAAATTCTGAGCATCGCATATGAACGAGAAGTCAATTTTATGTAAAAAATGTCCACTTCCTTGACTCTCGGACAAAAATTGACGATAATATAGCCGAATAACGAAATTTGAAAAAAATCCAAGGGTACTCCCTTTGTTCATTTTTTCCAAATTTTTATAAAAAAAAAAATTTTCTCTTTTGGTGCAAGCACTTGGTCCAGCTTATTACACAAACATGTCTTAGTCTGCTCCGCCAATCCAAATTTGCCGGGAAAGAGAAAAATTCGAATTAAAAATTCTTTACTTTTTCAGCAACAATGGGATCACTCACAGGAAATAAAATGTAAAATAGAGAAGGCTAGGAGTGCATTCAATAACATGGCCAAACTCTTTAAAAGCCACAATCTTAATCTGGAGATAAAAGTAAGGCTCCTACGATGTTATATCTTCTCAATATTGTATTACGGAGTTGAATCCTGGACACTAACTGAAGCAATGGAGAAAAAACTTGAAGCTTTCGAGATGTGACTATACAGGCGAATTCTAAGGATATCATGGACAGACAAGATAACCAACGAGACCGTATTACGAAGAGTGGGCAAAGAAAGAAAGGTGATGTATACCATTAAAAGGAGAAAGTTGGAATATCTCGGACATATAATGAGAAAAAGCACTAAATACAGATTACTGAAGGTAATCCTACAGGGTAAAGTATTCGGAGAGCGAGGATTTGGGAGAAGGAGAATATCATGGTTGAAGAACCTGAAGAAATGGTTCTCCACAACAACAACGAATTTATTTAAAGCAGCAGTTAATAAAATAATTATAGCCAAAATGATTGCCAATATTCGGAACGAATAGGCACTGAAAGAAGAAGAACTTTTTCAGCAAATATAGACCTCCAAATGAAAATTTTTCTCACGAACCGTTAGATGTAGAAAAATTTTGAGCATCGCATAAGAACGAGCGGTCAATTTTATGTAAGAAATATCCTCTCGCTTGACTCTCGGACAAAAATTGACGCCAATATAGCCGAATAACGAAATTTGAAAAAAATCCAAGGGTACCCCCTTTGTTCATTTTTTCCAAATTTTTATAAAAAAAAAAAAAATTATGCCGGGAATGGGAATGCCAAATTTGCCGGGAAAGACAAAAAATCGAATTAAAAATTCTTTACTTTTTCAGCAAGTAACTTGTTAGGTTAGGTTAGGTTAGGTTAGGTTAGGTTAGGTTAGGTTAGGTTAGGTTAGGCAAATACACATTTAAATTTTGCGGTGATAGTGTTGCTTATAAAGTTTCAAGCAATTTAAGAATGGAGAGCGTGAATGTTAGCGTGGATTATTTAAAATCAATTAGAAGTGTAGGTCGTTATAAACCAAATTTGTTAATTTCGAAGGTAACAAAATGCAAAAGTCGGGATTATAAACGATCATTTAAAATTGAGATTTATGAAAAAAACTGACTGGTTGTGTGGGTGTGCTACTACCAATACTCTTTACCGTTTTCCGTGTTTGCTATTTGGAGATGAGGAATCAGAATGGACAAAATATGGCATTAAAGACTTAGTTCATTTATCAGAAAAAATTAAAAAGCATCAAAATTCAAAGTCACACATATCTGCTAAATTAGGTTTCAATTTATTAGGTAAACGAGATATTCGGCAACAACTAAATAGTTCATACCGATTAAATATTACAAAACATAATGAACAAATAAAAAATAATAGGTACGTCTTATCAAAAATTATAAACTGTGTCAAATTTTGTGGTGCTTTTGAACTTGCTCTCCGCGGCCATGATGAAAGAAAGGATTCAGTAAACCCTGGTATATTTAGAGGTCTCATAAAATTTTCCGCTGAATTGGATTTAGCTCTCAAAGACCATTTGCAGCAAGCTACTGTGTTTAAAAGAACGTCAAAAGACATTCAAAATGATTTACTCGATTGTATGCTTTCAGTGTGTCAGGCACATATCAAAAAAGAAATTGCTGCTTCAAAATTTTCCATTGTGAGTGATGAAACGAGTGACATTTCAAATATTTTTCAAATGGGTATAGTTTATCGTTACACTTTAGAAAACGGGACCCCTGTTGAAAGATTTTGGACTTTTTTAAAAACCAAATAACCACATGCTGTTTCCTTAGCTGGCTGCATAGAAGAATGTTTAAGTTGTGTTTTATCAAGTTAATTCCTCAAAGCTATGTATAAATACTAATGTACGCATATTTTTTGCTGATTTGACCGATATTACTATTTTTTTTTTTCTAATTCACCTCAGAGAGTCGCCATATTAGATAAAGTTGTGGGAAATAGGGTTCCGTCAGCATCTGCTACTAGATGGAATTTCAAAATTAGAACGGTGAACATGGTGTATGAAAATAGAAAATAGAGTGCATGGAAAGCATACAATCCACATCCAGGCAATCTGGTACCATAACAAAAGTAGGTGCACTTTTAAGGTTATTGAATGATAATAAATTTGTATTTTGGTTGAAAGTTTTTTATCGTGTTATGCCCCACGTTGACATACTATATTCACAAATACAAAAAACTGCTACTGATTCCGCTAATCGTAAAACGATGCCTGACTACATTTGAAGAAAATATATAAATAGTCCAGGCTGTGAGGCCGCTCCCGTTGGGAAAATGTTTCTGATTCGGTTTCTTCGCGGATTCCGGTTCAAAAATGTCCCCTTTAAACAAATCTGAAGGGTGCCGGGCGAAATTTTTGGGCAGAAATTGTTTAAACAATTTTTTTAAACAAAGTCCAAAAATAATTTTTTTTAATCTGGAAAACATTTTTTTAGGTTTTTTGGGCCATTTTAAACAAAAAAAGTCTCTTGTCATTTTTCTCTAAAGTTGATAGTTTTCGAGTTATAAGCGATTTAAAGTCTGAAAAACGCATTTTTGAGGATTGAAAACACATTTGTAAATTATTATTTTTGAGTTTACCAAGTGTCTAAATTAAAGTTTAAACATTCAATTTCAAGATTGTGAAGAGTAATCGGGGCTTATTTTAATTTAGACCGTTGTTTTTTAATTGTTAAGTATGCGCGTACACTCGATTTTTCAGCCGCCGCGGCGCCGCGCGCTACCGTGCGCCTCTATCGTACTTATGCATAGTTTACATATACTTATAAATAATTATTGTTTATTGAGTATATATTTATTTATATCAATTGAGTTATAATATAAATTTCGTCTAAAGTCTAATAATAGTTACATAAAATAATTGTACAAAAGATTGTTAAATAACACACTAATATCACTCAGTAAAAGTGTCTTTGTTTTCACAAAAATCTAAATCACATCCACATAATGGTACACAGTTGACATGATTTTTCTTGCAGTTGCAAGCATTAGTTTTGCAAGTCTTTTTGCATTTGCACGGTTTCCCACCCCACCACTATCAGACCTATAATATCCATATTGTGTAAAATCGAGAGTTTGATAGCGGGAATATATGGCATTTCGCCAAATATATGTTTTAGCGAAAGCTCTTAACAAGTGTTGGTAAAGTGCGTCAGAGGTACAAGGTATATTGACTAGATTAAATTAAATTTTTCAGTCACACTGTCTTTTCGTCGAAGAGCAGCATTTTGTATTGTTATGTAAAAATCTACTTTAGGTTTTTGCACTAACTTAATATTGTTGATGTTATTACAAAAAATACAAACTAAATTTTCTTCGGTAAGTTTTCATTTAAGAAGAGGTACGGAAAAAGACATTTTAAATCCATTCACATTTTTTTAATAACACATTAATAATATAATACCCTTTTAATGGGCATTAAACAATAGTCTTCCTAATGATCGTTTAAGTAATAACAAATCAAGTATGAGCGCGCGATTATTAAACAGGTAAAAACTTGCATTTTTGCGATAGTATATTGTTTTTAAACACCTCGCAATTTAAAATTAAGTTTACTATTGGCAATTCGTCGTAAGCATTACGCCCTCTAGCGGCTATTGCAGTAACCGAGTTAAGAGCCATTATTATTTATTTTCTTTCACGTTGAAGGCTATTTGATTGAGGGCATATTGTGTTTTGGTGTCATTGGAGATTATAATAATAATAATAAAGGTCTTTATTTTTCCTTCAATTCATACAATACACAAAATATATAAAATTATACATGCATATAATACAATAAGAAAGAAAAAATGCCGAAGATCAGGTGGTGCTGATTTCAAGAAATCAGTAGGTACCTCTGCTTTTCATCTTAACCAAGAGAAAAAAAATGTAATATATTTTTTTACATGTTCTGTAACAATCAAATAAAAAACCATAACTAATAGAAACATTTAGCATTTAAATATTGTCTAAGAACTATCACACAGTTTATATCTACATATTTCATAACAGGTCATCAAATAGTTGCACATGTTTAGTCACTTAGCAATTTAGATTAAGAGATTTCTTAAAAGATATAATCGATTTTAATTTTGTTTATTTAATTGATAGTGTATGTACTTTTGTACATATGATAGAGTATGTATTTTTACTTTCTAGTCCAGAATAGCACTCTTTCCTCAAAAGATGCAGTTGTGCAAGTGAACACTCCAAAAGTGCTTACATTGTATGAAATCGTTAATGACATTAAATTAAAAAACTGTACTTGTGTACATAACTTCACTATTTATAACTGTATAGTAAATATGACTGAAAATTATATTAAGGACAAACGAGTTCATAGGTAAACATTCGACAGCGGATAATGTTAGTTCTTACAAAGTTTAAGTTAAATTTGACTTATGCCACTTTGGGTTCTTTGTTTGGTATAACAGCTGACATAACAAAAACTTATATTTATAAATTAATACCTATCTTGAGCCACAACTTACGGCTTGGTGTATTTTCCCACCAAAGGAGAAATTCTTAAAAACGTCAGTTTGTTTTGCTGATTTTCAAAATGTTAGGCTAATTTTGGACTGTACTGACATTTATGTACAGACTCCAAGTGTTTGTGTTGCCGAATACTATTTTATTCTCAATATAAATTCCATTTAACAATTAGTTTATGATTGGTGTTTCACCTGGTGGGTTAATAACTTACGTCAGTGAATTTTCCAGTCAAAATAATATAACCGAGTTTAAAACTTGTTCTCCTTCTACAGCACATCTTGAATTTTTAGTACCACCCAAAAACTTACATATATTCTAAGATATTTAACTTAAGGATTAAAAAATAGAACTTTAAGTTCTTATAGTTTATTCGTCTTCCGGTTTGGACCGTGTCATTTGTGAGTGACCCAAAAGTGGGTTCATCTCATCTCAGAGATGAACCCACTTTTGGGTCACTCACAAATGACACGGTCCAAACCCGGAAGACGAATAAACTATAATTCTGACTCTGGCCGTGGAAGCCTACGATTTCACTTTAAGTTCTTGTTAACTCTTTAACTCTAACAAGTCTATAACTAAAATAAAACTTATAATTAACAAAATTGTCTATGTATTAATCAGTAGGAATAAACAATAGTCAAACAAAAAATATTGAATTTAAAAAACCATGGATAAACGAACAAAACTACTCCAAAAACATAAAACTAACGCAATCGCAATATACAAGATGAGGTGTAAACAATTATTATAATGGCTATGGCTCTTAGCTCGGTTCAAATTGATACCGCATTGGCGCTGCGATCTTAATCCGAATAGTCAATACTCGGTTCGCTAATCCCAGTCCGAACTGTCTAGTGATTTTAGTAATTATGTTTTTACGAAGTTAGTTACTTTTTGACAGACTAGAAGTGGCTGGAAATTACTATACAACCAAGCACACGTGCTCATAGCACATTTAATTAGAGTATTTCGTCGACCTCTTTTGCAAACTTATACTATGACTTAGAAATGTATAGCATGTATAAAGAAAGTAAGTTTCTATTATATATAAAAAATATATTTTATAAAAAATAATTTAGTTTATATCATTAAATTGCGCCAAATGTAGGCAAACCAACTTAAACTTTTTGTTAGCATTTAGCTGGAGTTTCTGAAAATATATTTAATAAACGTTTAATATTTTACAGTTAGTTTATTATTTTTTTAAGTGATAATAATAATGCTGAATAAGCGATATATGCTATAAATATCTAAGCGAATTTAATTTTTGGCGCCATGTCAAACTGAACTGGATGTTAACTGAAATGTTTTTGTTATTAAGAACATATTTACAATTTTATAATATCTTACTGATCAACCAACGCCTAATGAGCAAATAATTTTAATAAATGGTTGGTGTTTTGAATAAATCTTTGTGCAGTTTGATTACCTTCTAATTTAACAGCATTCCTACTCATCTAAAAATATTAACTTTTAAACAACATTTATCATATTTATTTCAGAAAAACTTACCAACGCATTATCTGATAGAACAAATGGAAAACTTTGACCATCCCTAATAATAAAATTCAAAATAGAACTAACTAATTAACTAAATAGAACTAACAAAGATAATAGAACAATAAAACTATATTAGCGAAAATAAACAACGCGAATAATACAGATATTTACTACAATATATTAAATTGTAACAACTCAAATAATATTGTATTTTAAATATACAGGGAAAATTTTATGGGTTTAGTATACACTTCCACTATTTCGAATAATTCTTCTTTTTCAAAGGAAGAAGACTCCAATAGTTGTATACTTGAGCTATTAATACTGAGAAGTAGGAATTGTTGTGTTGTAGGTTTCCGACAATGAATCTGTCAAAATGTGCCCGAGCTAAGCGAATGAAGTTTAATATTAATATTTACTGCATTGTATTATTTAAATAATAATTTAAAAATATTATTTACAATTGATATAAATAAATATATACTCAATAAATAATAATTATATTGTTCAAATTTGGAAGAAAAAAAAACTATATACGGTTATTACATTGAGATGATTGATTTATTTAATTAGCCCAATGACAATAATTAATACCTACATAAATAAATTATGGAAAAAACTATGTTAATAAACTTCAAGGATTTGTTCGAGTTTTTTTGCGTAAGTGTATATGTAAACTATGCATAAGTACGATAGAAGCGCATTCATTTTTATCTATCTATGTATAATCGTGCCTACAGCACAGGTCCCATATTTTCCAAAAAGGGTGAGGGCAACCCAAAAATTAGTCAAGAGGAATTTTTAAATTTATCACTAAAGCTATGTCAAAAGGAGAAATGATTTTTAGTATCCATATTTAAAATTCTTGCAATATAGGGTTAAGTGTCAGATAAACGCGGGTACAAGTTTAACTGCGCAATAAATTTAAAGTAAATAATATCAGCTAAATTAATTTAAAAACCATAATATCTGCTCTTTTGTTTAGCAAAAATAGAAGAAATTAAAATTTTTCTCTATGACAGTTAACACAAATATGCCATTGTCCTAACAATTTATGGTTTTTTAAACAATTGCGCGATTGAAATAAATGAGAGTTTTCCGCATGTAATACGATGTACCTGCTGTAAATAATAGCTTTAATTAGAAATACGTCCCTTACATACTGATGGATATTCATATAAATCTAGGATAAATCTGATGCATTCAGATCAAAATTATTATAATATAAATATATCACCAACCAGAAATCTGTCGAATTTCACCAATCCAGAGATTATCTTACAATCGCAGACGTACTTACATGTACTTTATTGAAAATGTTTTATAAATATTTTTTGGCGTTTTTTGCCGTTTACGTATTTGGGAACGTCTTTGCTCTGAGTGACGAAGAAAAGTTTGCCGATTTTAAAGTAAGTACTTTTCATTTCCATGTGTATTGGACAATCAACAAATCATAAAGTTTTTGTATCAATTTTATTATATATATATATATATATATATATATATATATATATATATATATATATATATATATATATATGAGGAGTCAGGGGGGAAAACATAGTCCACTTTTGGTCGAAATTGAGATGACGACGTTTTCTAGTAATAAATACATTTTACTTTCGGATGGTACGGAGTAAAAGGGAAAAACATTTACAGTCCTTTTAAAAACGGTGTACTGGGAAAGAACCATCATATTCCGCGGACTGCGAGGGAATAACCTTCAGGGTCTGAATGCGCCCCTTCTCTGTCTCAACAGGTGAGGTCAGGTGCAGCATTTCTGTTATTCTCTTTCTTAGTTTAGCGACTTCGTTGGTGTATTCTAGTTTGCCAGTTGATTATATTTGAACAATAGTAAAGATAAGTACTGAGTACTTACTGGTTAAAATGGATAGTAGTGGTAGCGATTGTAGTGATGTAGATGTGGTGACTGCTGCTAAACAAAGAAGAAAAATAGGCCACGTTCGTGACGTTATGAAACTTCTGAAAGTCACCACTCATGAGGTAGGACCAGATTACAAGTGCTACCGTTTTCGTTGTTTGGGGAATGTCAATGAAGCCGAAACGCGACGCACTTTGACTCAATTCAATGAACTTGCTAACTACGACGATCAGAATCGGTATTTAGATGGTCTGATAACCGTTCTACCAGTTATGCGTTGACGAATTATAAGATTATAAAAGATAAAAGTATAATATATTATATTAATAAGAATAATAGTAATACTTATATTACTTATATTATAAACAAATACAGAAAGAAATCAAAATAGAAATCAGAATAGCAAAAGAAGATTTTTATAAAAGAAAATGTGAAGAAATAGAGCAATTGCAGGCAAAACATGATATTTTTAATGTACATAAAAATGTGAAAGAACTTGCAGGTACACAAAAACGTAAGCAGCCAAATACCCTGTATAATGTCAACGGAAACATAATAACAGAACTAGAAGAACAATTGAAGACATGGAAAAACTATATTGAAGAACTCTTTGCAGATGATAGACAACAATCTGAGCTAAGTAACATACAAGGAGACGAAGGTCCAGAAATAACGGAAGAGGAAGTAATGTACGCACTAAAAAGAATGAAAAATGGTAAAGCCCCAGGTCCAGATGAAATACCAACGGAAATCCTTAAACTAATAGAAAAAGACTGGATTCACATTTTAGTTGAACTTTTCAATAGCATTTGTACATCAGGAAAAATAACACAAGAATGGCTTTTATTCACCTTTGTTATTATACCAAAAAAGATAAATGCCAAACAATGTAGTGATTACCGTACAATCAGTCTGATGTGCCATGTACTGAAAATATTCCTGAAAATTATACACTCTAGAGTACACAGAAAACTGGAAATGGACATCAATAATACCCAGTTTGGATTCCGAAATAGACTCAGAACAAAAGAGGCGTTATTTGCACTGAACGTTATGTCTCAAAGATGTCTTGACATAAATCAAGATGTATTCATGTGTTTCATAGATTACAATAAGACCTTTGATAAAGTGCGGCATGATCACCTAATCAGACTGCTGACAGAAAAGAATTTAGATAAACGAGACATCCGACTAATAGCAAATATGTACTACAATCAGAAAGCAGTAGTGAGAGTAGAGAATAATACCACTGAAGAAATTGAAATAAAGCGAGGTGTGAGACAAGGATGTATACTGTCACCAACCCTGTTTAATCTCTATTCCGAAGACGTAATGAATAGATCACTCTCTGAGCAATCCGTAGGTATTAAAATAAATGGTGTTAGATTAAACAATCTGAGATTTGCCGACGACACCGTTCTGATCGCAGAAACACTTGAAGAGCTACAGACATTGATGAATAAGATAGCAGCGAAGAATATGGACTATCTTTGCACATAAAGAAAACTAAATTTAGGGTAATATCGAAATCAACACAAAATGTCCAAAATTTATATTTACACAATGAAATTATCGACCGAGTTAGCAAATACAAATATTTAGGCATTTTTATAAATGAAGACAACGATAGCTCAGCAGAAATCAAAATAAGAATAGAAAAAGCCACATCCATATTCACTAAAACGAAGAGAGTGTTCTGCGGAAGAGATTTGAGCCTTGAAATGAAACTTCGCCTGATGAGATGTTACGTACTTTCTGTGCTGTTCTACGGAATGGAGTCATGGACGTTGAAAAAGATTGATACCAAAAAATTAGAGGCATTTGAACTGATGTATCGCAGAATCCTGAGAATATCATGGACCGAGAGAGTCACAAATGTTGAGGTCTTGAGAAGAATGAATAAAGAAAAGGAAGTCATATTTACGATCAAAAAACGGCACACGGGGGGAGGGGGCTGGGAGACGGGCAGGGGGGAGTCTCAGGAAGAGTGAGCTGTGGTTGGTTGTTGAGTGGGGCGCTGCGTGTAACGAGGGGAATCTTAACAAAGTTCATGTGATTGAGGTAGGGGATGGGGTAGCCAGATATGAACCTTTATATCTCTTAACTTTTTCTGCATTTCGAGCGAAAACATATCACCTTAACTGAGACATAGTGGACTTATATCCAATTATGCGCAGAGAAAAGGTCATTTCGGTCTTACGTGCGCTAGACGGAACACTTCTTCTTCCGACAAGTAACTTTCACCCAATATGGTTGTTTTTTTCTGCTAGTCTTGGGTTCATAATTATTCGAAGCATTGTACATTGCATGGCGACTCAGCTTGAGCACTCGCGCTAACGCTCTTGCGTCTAATGTAAGTGCAGAGTTATCATGTCTGTCTGAAGCGACTGAGGAAATCGTCTGATACTAGATTCCTTATGTCTCTATTCCATCTGGCTGCACATCATGCCGCCAGGAGGAGACCGTTCGAGCACAAAGTCGAAAACAGGAGGGAGGGAGAAGAACTGGGTCTCGACTCATCGGAACAAGCGAGACAGCACAATTAGACTCATATACTACACAGTGATTCGCTGATCTCTATATCGAAGTCCATTTACATACACACGCGCGAATTTTCTAGCGGTCTACTATCTCGAGTTCTATCTTCTTTATTCTCTACTGGTATACATGTCTCTGCTATATACTTGTCACTTACGACACTAGCGTCTACTGTACTACATATGACGATACTGAACGCACTTCGTATATGGTACACATTGGTAGCATTGGGGGAGGCTCATCACGGCTGACAATGAAAGATGTCATAGGGTCTATATCTTCATGTTCGTGAGAGTGACCGATATGAGAGAGAATGTGGAGCCCATTCTTCTATTCTCTCTGGCGTAGAGAGTGATGGCCGCTGAATATTCAAGATTAGATCTTACATGTATTAAAAGAGTCAAGTATCTCATAGATGGAATGAAGTGGATTCTATCTACACTAGGGCTTAATCTCGACTCTGATCTAGAGTGTCAGGGAGGTACCTATAGATCTTGAGTGTAGTTGTTTAGTGTACACTTTCGTGGGCTAGATGAGTATCACTACACAGTGAAACACAGTTATGATCGCGGGTGGAGAGGACGTTTGAACGAGTTTGGTAGATGGGTCACTGGATGTGGGCGAGAGGTTACACGGGCATTCGTGAATAGTAAGATGGCAGACATGATGGAAGGGATACAGGAGTGTGATGAGGTGGGGTATGACTGTTGCACATTGTTGGGTGGGCGAGGGGGCGGCACGAGGGCACACACGCAAGGGAGTGGAGAGACACAGTATGTGACAGACACATTGTAGTGGGTTAGGAGAGAGGATGTAGCATGTGTATTTTAGGGGTATGTTCAGAGAGTGTCTATGGAGTGACATATGGTGTGTGTGCAATCGTATTGGATGGTAGGTAGGAGGTTGTGGTTGGTTTATGGTGGGGGTATGGTTGATGAATGTAGGGTATATGTCTTAATGGATGTGTTGATTATTCGAGATAGGAACGGAGTGGTCTTGTGGAGTATTGGGGAGCTAATGGTGCGGATTAAGAGGAGTTTGAGTGAGACGCGTAGTGGAGGAATGGTAGAGCGAGGGTGAGTGTGTGGTAGGTAGTTAGATGCGGCAGTCATAATACGATGGGGACACTGATGGTTTGAGAGGGAACTGTATGATGAGTGGTGGTGGAGTGTGTTTGACATTCAGAAATAGGGAAATGAGTGAAAGGTTAGCGTTATTGGTATGAGAGGTCGTGGAGTGGCAGTTTGTTTATCAATATGTGGTTAGTCACACAGGGACTGGTGGTGAATGTCATGATAGGGAGTTATGTTAGGGATGTGTTCTCTTTTTAGAGAAGAACTAGGGGTGAGGGATGGAGTGGGAGGGGGAGTAATTTCTATATGTTGAGTGACAGGGGTGGGGTGACAACAAGGACAATGGGAGATCGATACTGTGGATTTAGTAGGTGTGTGTCTTGATATTAGGCGATAGGTCTTGTATGAGTGGATGTGAGATGATTTGGTATGGGGGACGGGTGAAGGGGGTCTAATGTAATTAGTAGTGGGTTGTGTGGTGTAGATTGGTGAGAGGAGATGTTTAGATGTATGTTTATATAGTTATAATTTTTTTGGTGGGAGAGTTATGCGTTATAGGGCACAGGTCGTATATGTGGTGTAGAGGGATGAGCAGGTGGGGGTCTCATGTAGTATTGATGTTTGTTGTGGAGTATTACACAGACAGAGAGGGTGGGGTATGATGTGGACATTGGGACAGAGGTGTTGTTGATATATCTCTTTATTGTTAGACATAGTTCTGTTTGGTTCAGACATGTGATGAGGTATTAAAAGTGCTAGTGTGAGCGCATGTGAGTGGTTGTTAGGGTGTGTGCACGTGTGGTGTGTGGGATACACACACAGGGTAGATCGGAGGTAGACTGGTTAGTGGGGAGTGGACAGTGTGTGAGGTTATGTTGCAGGGCGACTGTAGACAGGGTGTTAAGGGTATTCATCTATAATGTGTAGATTACTATGGGTGCACGTAGAGTGTGAGAATGGGGTGGGAAGTGAGTTACTACACGCGGTTTGAGTGGCGGGTCGTGAGATGAGATTTGGCAATATGACTACAGATGGGAATGACATATATATATCGAGACTATGTGGAGTGGAGGGTTAGCGTAGGAGGAGGGTGTTGAGGGACGGGGGTGATGATCACATACTGGTTGTTATGGATGGAGGTCTAGAGGGAGGTTGGGGGGGACAGGTTAGGTGCGATGTTTGAGGTGACTATGGAGGGTGGTGGGAGTGATTGTGACACAGATATATTGTGAAATGATGTGTGGTTAGATTGGGACGACGTTCATTAACAGGGCAGAAGTGGGCAGAGATATGGGGAGGGTGGATATTTTAGTAGGTGGGATGGTTATGTTGAGAGTATGGTGTGTGTGGTTATTAGTCATGTAGGAGGGTGATGAGTATGAGAGGGGGGAGAGTACAGGTGAGTGTACGACACTGAGATAGTGAGTGATGGACAGAGGAGGAGTGTGTGAGTGTGATGTTGAGGTATAGGATGGTGCATGGCGCAGAGTGTTTTGTCAGTGTTGATAGATGTACAAGGTTAGAGGACTGACAGATTACTTTGGGTGAGGTGTTGAGGGGGGGTTGTCGGGAGTAATTAGTACATATTGTAGAGGGCGGCGTAGGTGAGAGTTAGGGAGTGTTTGTGTAGTTATTGAGCGTGATGGGTTGGAGTTGAGTGCACAAGTGTGGAGGAGAGTGACACAGATGCACTAGACAGAGAATGTGATACAGTCGACAAACTTTCATTAGGTGTTATAGATGCTAGGAGATATAGGGGAAGTAATCAGTATTGTTGGGGCGTTAATTGGAGACTGTAGTAAGAGGAGGGTTAGGTTAGTGTATCTGTGGAGAGGTGTGAAAGAGTCGAGCGGGGAGGAGATGATTGGTGAGGGGTGGGTTGAGGACTATGACAGAAGGAATGGCTAGTAACTATCGAGGAGGGGGGGGGGGGTGTTTAGGGGGGGGGGGAGGGGGGGGGGGGGAGAGGGGGGGGGGGAGTGTATCTATATCTCTTGAAGTGGAGCACTGCGTAGCTACAGGTTAGGTGTGACTGTCTATTACGATAGTTACTTCACTTTGGAGATTATTCACATCAGATTTGTTTAAAGAACACTAGATAGGAGTGAACCAGGTGCATTCAATTATGGAGGTGGTAAAAGGTTGAGGATATTATGTTATGACTGATCTCTGTGATATAAGTGGGTAGTTGTGGATAGTATAGAGGGAGATTGTTCGTGAGTCTATGAGATTATAAGTGATTTTATTGACATGTCTCTGTGAGGGGGACTAAGGAGAGATATAAATGTGTGACATGATTTGACACAGAGGGGAGATGTGAAAGTAGTGACAATTGTGTGAAATACAGTGTTTATGAGGAGATCTTGTGTGGTTTAGGAGTGTGGTAGGGGGATATCAGTGTGCGACACACAGTAATCTTGGGGAGAGGAGGGGAAGGATGTAGAGCTTAGAGTGAGTTGTGTTGTGTGGATATGACGAGAGGACTCTAGAGTGTAGCGTGGTTGATGTCCAGATTGAGGGATCTAGGTGACGGCGAATGGAGCATAGGAATCGTGGTGTGTGGATGGATGGGATGTGTCAGATAGAGTTTGATGCAGTAACTGGGAGACGGAGTGTGGGGATATTATGGTACACTGATAGTGATACACATTTATGTTGGAGGGCACGAGTGTGCGAGTGTTAGTGATAGGGTTTAGATGTTGAATTGTATAGGGTGGAATACTTACGTGGTTTGGAGTTGTAGGGTTAGAAGAAGAGAGTTTTTAGAGTTTGGTGTGCTTCAACGAAGCGCAGAAAAGCCGGCCCGCTCTCCGCAGATGTGGTATGTGCACTTAATGAGGAAAGTTAGCAATTGGCGTGACAGAGTGAGTCAGGATCGAGTGATTTAAGTAATATTATGGAAAGTCGATATGGGAGTATCTGAGATAGGTGGGGAGGGGGGGGAGTGGGGGGGGGGGGGAGTATTGTATTTCAGGGACAACGATACATATCTTATTAGAGTTTTTAGGATTTATTATCTTGTGAAGTAATTTAGATTTTAAATATGTAGGGTTTTGGTTTATTATTAAGGGTTGGTGTGAAGAATGTTGGGGATGTGGGGGTGTTTATTTTATGTTAATATTTGTGGATAATAGTGAAGAGTTTGGGTGTATTTTAAAATTGGATAGGATGAATTATATTATTAGGTTGGTTTTATTAGTAGGTTTTTATTTGGTTATTGGGATTGTTTATTAGTTTGAGGTTAACTATGATGTGATAAACTATCAACAAAATATTGGATCAATAAAGGACTAAAGAGTACACTTAGCCTATCCTTTCAGCTGTTTTTACCCAAAGAGTCTAACTTGGTTTATATATATATATATATATATATATATATATATATATATATATATATATATATATATATACTATTTCTATTTTTATAGTAATAAGTATTGTTTTTTTTTAGCAAAAATTCCAGAAAACTTACGGATCTACCGACGAAGAACAAATGAGATTTAAAATATTCCAAGAAAACTTAAAATACATCGAACAAGGCAATGTCGATGTAAACGAATTTTCGGACATGTCACTTCAAGAATGGATTGAAAGAAATGAAAAAATGGGACCAATGTTAAAAAACCCAAATAAAAAAGATTAATAAGGAAGATTATCTCCAAAAAATTACTTACTTGTTATAAATAGAAAAAAATATTATTTTTATAGTTAAATCTAATACCTACTATTTCTAATTATATTTGAAATAAATGTTTTGTTCCAACTTAAGTCAAAAATCAATTTTTTATTGTATTTTGTAAATTTTTAATATGTTGGTAATAGTTTAATTGCTCCTAAGTTAGGGGCTTACTCCAACTCCAAGGGTGTTCAGGACATCTCAATAGCCAGGTATTTAACGACTTTTAAATCTGTAGTAAGCAATCCAATGTGTGTTCTGCAGAAACTTCGGCATGGTTTAAAAATTATTAACAATTCTGTGCTAAAAATGGGATTTTTTCGAATTTTTGCTTACAACTCATCCAAACATATTTATAATATGTTTGGATGACAACTAACGACAATCTCAAATAAAAAAGCACATCAAACTGGCATCGATTATTGTTAGATACTTTTTACCATTAGAAGATATGTACATGTGAAACTATTAAATTTTGAGTCCGTTCAGGGTGAGACATCGGAAATATTGACTCAAAATATAATTTCAACATTACGTCTTCATGATATTACTAAAAAGGTAGCTGCATTTTGTGGCGGCTATTATAATACAAATTTTGGAGGTATGCATAGAAGAGGCAAAATAATGTTTACAAAAGACCTAAACAAGAACTCGGTGTAGATATTGTAGTAAGTGGATGTGGCGCACTTATTGTACACAATGCACTTCAAAATGCTCTGGATGGTTTACTAATCAATATACATAAACATATATATAAACATTTTCATATCTACACAGTTCGAGTAACTCAGTTGAAGGAATTCTGTGAATGTGTAGATGTGGAATATAAAAACATAATCCAACATGGAAGTATCAGATTTCTTTCTCTTTTTTCGGCAATTTAGAAAATTCTAAATATATTCGAACTGTACTAAAACTATTCTTCGAACTGTACTAAGTAACTGTCCACTTGCAATGCGAGATTATTTTGAAAGTGAAACGGGTGAGTTATATTTTTGGTTTGCGCATGGACGATTAAACAATTTTAACAAAACTGTACTAGGGGAAGGACGGGGAAGATGACGCAGCGTCTAAGATGACGCACCTCTGTATTTTATCAAGTACCTCACTAAATTCAGTTTTTATACCCGTGGTGCCCTCCTTTAGAAACTACCTATTACTTTAAAACTTCATCGGTCAGCTTTCGTACTGTTTAGTATCTGTGAGGCAGAGTAACGCGAGACACGTTGATTTCTTGTTATTTTTGACACTGCGAATATTAATGGTAAGTTGTTTTAAAAATGGTTCCATTGGATTTTCTTCATATTCATGGGAGTAGGTGATATTTATTTTCAGTTAGCGAGGATTTATCTGTTATTTGATGATGGATAATTTTGATAACCATTTTTTGTAGGAGATACTAGATCATGTTCTCAAGCTGGCCAATTTATTTTTTGGTATCACTTGCATAGAGCTGAGAACCATGGCATTTGCTTATGCAGAACGCAATGAAATTAAACACAATTTTAATAAGAATAAACAAATGGCTGGAAAAGACTGGTATCTAGGATTTATAAAACGAAATCCTCAAATTTCCTTGAGAAAGCCAGAAGCTACAAGCATTAATAGAATAACAGCCTTCAATAAAATAGAAGTAGACCTCTTTTTTAAAAATTTGGAAACAGTGCAAGAAAAATATAAATTTCTGCCAGATCGCATTTACAATGTTGATGAAACCGGTATATCTACGGTTCCTAAAGAATCATGTAAAAGACTTGGACCGAAAGGAGTAAAGCAGTTTGGAATCAAGTCTTCGTGGGAACGAGGGAAGAATATCACGGTAATAATGGCGTTCAGTGCCTCCGGTAACTACATACCTCCATTATTTATATTTCCCAGGAAGAGGATGAGCCCACAGCTTCAGAAAAATGGACCAAGCGGTGCGATTTACTGCGTGTTTTTATTATGGCTGAAGCATTTCCAAAAAAAAGTCCTGTCTAGTCCAGATAATCCCGTGCTGTTAGTATTAGATAATCACTCGAGCCATATTTCACTGGATATTTATAATTACTGCAAAGAGATGGGATTATAATGGTTAGTATTCCACCCCACACATCCCACAAATTACAACCTCTTGATGTGTCATTTTTTTCTGCATTAAAATATGCGTATAGTCGCCATTGCAATTCCTTTCTAAAATCTAAGATCAGCAACTCAGAGTTTGAAGATAAAATTACTCCATATGATGTCGCCGAGATTTTTAAGTTAGCATATGATCAGGTGGCAAATATTAATAAGGCCGTTTCTGGTTTCGGAACGTGCGGAATTTTTCCGTTAAACTCTGATAAGTTCATAGAAGATGACTTTTTTCCTGCTGATAATTTAAACAATGATAGCTTGGATAGAGATGTTTCTCCTGAACCTACACCTCAGGGAACACCTTCACTAATAACAACACCATCTATAAGAGAACCAGAATTACCACGTCCATCAACCAGCCGACAGTCTCCTGAAAGTCGTCACACAACCCCCACAAAACAAAATGAAATAACCAAACGTCCACATATTTCTCTTTCACTTATTTCTCCAGTTCCTTTGCCCAATAAAAAAATTAAAAGAAAATATGGATGACAAAAGCAACATTCTGAAATTCTAACAAGCACCCCTTTAAAAGAATTCTTAGAAGAAAAAGAGAATATAAAAAAAGAAAAGCTGGCGAAGTCGGAAGAAGGAAAGAAAAAAGTAACCAGACAAGTATTGGTTAATGATGCAGGATTAAAACTAAATAAAAATAAAGGGAAAGCCAAAGTACAAAAAATAATCAAACAAAAAATAAACAAAAAAATCTTGGAGGATAGCGATACTGAAGAAAGCGATTTTGATGAAGAAGGTCTTTGCAATGACGATGAGTTGGATGGCATAATCAACGAGGGAGGTGAAACCACTATCTGCATATTATATGGAGACTTCGGCAAAAAGACGGAAACATGGTTCAGATGCACAAGTTGTGGACAATGGGTGCATAAAGAATGCAGTGGAGCCAAAAGTCCCGAAAACTACATTTGTGACTTTTGTTAATATGTTAAAAAAACTTTGTTTACATTTTCTTACTTTCAGTATTAAAAATAAATTTTCTTTTCATATCACTTGCGCTTTTAATATAGATACCTACATGCGCCATCTTCACCATCACTGTGCGTCATCTTTCCCTCGGTGGAAGGTAAGATGGCGCAAAAGCGTTTTTTAAAAAAGCCGCATAAAAATACTTCCTTTTATTGAATTTAAAAATAATCCTAGAAATTGGTTATAGAAATGTCCAAATTACAGGCTCGTAGCATTCAAAGTTAGCTTAAATATTTTTTACCCTTAAATAAAATGTATTTTGCTTAGGTGCGTCATCTTCGACGTCCTTCCCCTACTCATGGAAAAAAGTGAAACAAGTGTGACTGATATTATTTTGGAATTAAGAAGATTGAAATCTAAGCTTCAAAAATGCCTGGACAGCAGTTTTGTACCACAAAGAGTGAAGTTGAAATCCATACTCAAAGACCACAAAAATTAAATGTATGGTCAGATATAGTAGTTACTTATTCAATTGGTTCATTTTTTGTCGAAAGAATTTAACGTCAGATAGTTGGTGTAAATGTTCGGCGATATTTAGATGAGATATTTCCTGGACGATAAATTGGTAGACAAGGTAGAATTGAATGGCCTCCACGTTCTTTCGATTTCAATCCTAAAGATTATTTTTATTAGGGATAAGTACTTGAAAAATTCAGTTTACAAAACTTAACCAGCAAGTCTTGCAGAGCTAAGGCAACGAATTATCAATGAATCTCGAATAATTTCTAGACAATCATGGAGAAATGTGGGTAGACGCCTTCTACCATCGATTAGGGTGCTGTCAACTCACAAATTGAGCACATTTTGAACACTTAATAACGTAACTACTATGTTAAAAAATGTTCTAAACTATCAATTGTTACGTTTTAATTTATTTGAAAATAGTTAGTATTAAAAAATTTATTAAAACAATTTAGGCGTTGCCAGACTTCGGTTTTATGTATTTATGACCTTCCAGATTACATAAACCATAAGTGTTACATATGGTTGAACTCGTATTGAATAGGAGATTCCAGTAATGACTGAATAGACAGGGTGATGTATTTGAAAAACCAAAGTTACTAATAATATAAGAAAAAAGGCAAATCTGGCAACATTGTAAATATCAAATATGGAATTTCCGTATCCCAAAATAGGTGTACCTCAATTTTGTACAATTATGTTTAGCATTTTACGAGATAATTAGCCGTTTCCAGACTTTTGGGCCACTCTGTATATATTCACTCATATATATTTTGTTCATTTATCTTGAGGTCAGTGTACTAGGACGTTCTAAAACTATTCTACAACGTCTAAGAAGTCAGTGTCTTCGCAATAAACAAACCTTTATGCATTATAGTCCTTATCGTCTTATTAATTTATTAATTTATCACCAAGAATAAATTCGTTCACGGTTTCATACAATTTACTTTGTACCCATGATATTTTATGTAATTAACTGAAAATACGCTACGATAATTGTTTTCAGGTGCTTTTAAATTACTTCACGCTTTTTGTCCACAGTAAACAACATAACAATAGCTGTTAATGCAAAACACTACCAATTGTTCCTTCTACGAATCAACACCAATTTTATATAATATAATTACATAAAGCGGACACACAAGGTTAATAAAAACAAAGTGGGATAAACCTGATCTTTTCGCATTTAATGATGTAACTGTGAATCATTTCTGCTAAAATAGAATATTTAATAAACGTTCATTCAGTATTTAGTCGTATAACTGATTTAAGTACCTCATTGTTTTGTTTTTTCTGGCAAGTTCAACATGTTTTTCAAATACTTTTTATTTTTGTTTGCGGTCGTTGTCATAGCGCAAGCTTTGACTGATGAAGAAGAATTCGAAAATTATAAGGTAGGTTTACTTTATAAACTTCTAGTTTTAATCCGTACTTTATAGTGATGATAATTAACATAAATGATGTGTTCGGTTCTTTTTGTTCATATTTACATAACTATCACTTTGAGGCCATAGGCGTGGCCACATCCAGTGCCACGGGTGCTGTGGAACCCACACTAAATTTCGAGGGTCACAAAAATTGGAATCGTTTCTAGAAACAACCAACATATGAACTTTTTGAGTGATATTAAATAAACGATATATTATACTAAAAATTAAAACACTTTTAACACCTTTATCAACGTCTGTTTTGCTTTGCAATTTTTAGAAAGCACAGATTAAACCAGAATTCTGAATTGTGTTTCGAAACTATTTTACGGTTTTATTGTCAGATGTCGCTATTGCGTCCGTATTGAAGCCATTTTAGTGTTGCTTCTTAAAAGACAGAAAATATTGATCTTTCACGTTGAGAACACCTTTGAATAACTGTTCTGATGACTGATGAGACCTATTAGGTCGAAATACGTATCAACAGATACAAAGGCGCTTTTTGCGTGAAATCAAATATTTCCCAGACAGCACAAGTACGTCCCATGGACGTCCGAAGGATATACCTCATTAAATGTCCGGACATCCGTTTAAATAATTTGAACGTCCCCGGGACGTCCAATAAGACCTAAATGTTACCAAAAAGTACGTCCCCTGGACGTCCCAGGGATGTTCATGGGGACGTACATAGTACAAATACAGAACTTAATACGGACTTGTATAGGACCTAAATGAGGATGTATACAAGACCTAAAGGGAACTTACAAAAAACTAATAAAATGAAAAGCAAAAATAAATGGGATTTTTATTGTGTAGGTACTTATATTAACATATTATGTATTTAAATTTATAGTATTTTTTAAGCACATTATATATTAGTACTTACTTTACAAATGTAGCAACTCACACCACAACCACAAAAATTACCTATAAAATTCTTATATACCTACTTAATGTCTATAATAATAAATTACCAAACTATAAACTAGTATCGAAATGCAATAAACTAACTCTAATTACAACCACAACCACAATGATTATAATTCGAGAAATAAAAGATTCCGAAAATGCTAGCTAAAGCTAAGCGTCGTTTAAAACATAACCACATTCTTCTTTCAACTTCTAATTTTTAAATTTCAGTTCCACCACAGAACAAAATTTTAGAGATGTCTGTTTTCGTATAAAATAATGGTATTTAAAACTAAATATACTTTTTAAAATAAAGTTTAGTAGGAAGATATTATATTTTGTAAAAAATATGCTTAAGTAAAAAAATGACACAGTTAACATCTAGAAAACATCCCTAATAGGACATCCCTCGGACGACCTTATGGGACGTCCCTGGTATGTCCGACTAGAAATATCCCTTGGACGTCCCTCGGACGTCCAAAAGAAGTCCCGGGACGTTTGGACCTCAAAATGGCATAAAATGGACGTCCCAGGGATGTCTTGTGCTGTCTGGGTTGCTGTCTTTTCATTAAAAATTAAAAAATTTTAAATAAATAAGCTAAAAATTATAAATAAGGTAGATATAGAGAATAAGGTCCAAATATGGGCTACCATTTTGTTTACCTATTGCTGATATCTCGACTATTTTTTTATCTAAAAAGTTCGAATTAAATAATTGGCATGTAGAGTTGTTTTGCTCTTTTATGCTAGTCCGTTTTTCTGCCTAATAAGATATTTTTTTCTGTAATGTCATAAAACACTGACAGTGTCATTTAAGTAAGAAATGGATAAGGTGATATAAATATGGGCTACTAATAAAAATATTTTTTTCTTCAAACGTCAAATAATGATGACATTACTTATCTAACTTGATCCTGTCAAAGTTTGATGTCTCCGCCGGCAGCAGCTTTTTTTCCACTTATTTACGGCGGAGGGAAAAATGTTGTCATGACAACAATATGAAACATGTCACAAAGCAACAATACAAATGTCATTAACAACAATTAAACATCATTTTTATTTATAGTAATATTAAAAGTACAATTAGTTAATGAGGCATTTTCAAAATTGAAACCGTGCAAAAATGTTCCAGACTCTTGATACGCATTGGTAATTGTTGATGATACTGATGGTCGAGAACAACTTTCAGAAATCATTCCCGATGTTGGCGAATCATGAGGGTTTAAAATTTTTTGAGCATTCTCGTTCTTATTTCTTATTCAATCCTCTATATATCCTTCGGCAACCGTGCTTGATTTCCAGCCATCATGTCGTTTGAGGCATTCTAGATTTCCGCCTCCATCAATTAAAAGTGTTGCTGAAGTTCGTCGTAAAGACTGACTCGTGTATGCGCTTGCATCGTTTAAATTTAAATAACTAGCTACTTTTTGGGCTACTGCGCTGATCGAATATATTCCCATGACGCTTCGGTAACACTTTCCATTTTGGTACTTGATAAAAAATCGGTTTTCTGTGAAATTTTCAGGCCGCAGTGATGCATACTTTTTATACAGTTTAATGTTAGTTTTGACCAATTATCGTAAAATATCTAATTTGTCGTGTTTTACTGTCTGGGATTTTGATAATTATTACATTTTCTTTATCCTCAATGTCCACAGTCTTCATTTTTACCATTTCGTCGCATCGACAGGCGCCGGTAACCCCAATTAACAAAACAATCTGAAATATTTTTATAATTTAGTAGAGTATACTACATGCTTTGCAATATATTTTTTTTACCTTTAATCCTAAATACAACTTATCTGGCGCTTCAAACAAAAATTTATCCAACTCGTCTTTAGTGAAAACTTTAGACTTCTTTGCAGTATATTCTTCGTTTGTTTTTTTTTACTTTAAAAATTTGCTTATATCCACATTTTTCTAATAACTAACTCTGATTTTATCATAGAGTATCGTGACCACATTGTAGAAGATTTCCATTTATTTTCATTTTCCATTATATTAAAATATGCCAGTAAATCTATTTTTCACCTCGATAATCTTCACAAAATTTTCCGTCACAGAAAATACAATTTAAATCCGTATTTTCCGGATCCGTTACACTAGGAATCTCTTTCAAATTCGTATCTTCATCAGCTGGTTGAAATTCTTGCTCACTATCGTTGTCAGAAGAACTTTCGATTTCCTTTTTATGCCGCCTCTCTGACTTGTTGCTAATTTTTTTCTTAGTCACCTCCCTTGTGAACTCAGCCGTAATTTGTCGTTTTACTGCTTGAACATTTAATTTTTTTGCTGTTTTGCTGGTCTAATGCCACAGAATAATGAACAATCAGAATGCCCACTCTCCATGGAAAATTAAGTACGCGCATCTCCTTCACGCAGACGTTCCGCCATGTTTTAGAGGGAACCAGTGTTGTTTATGTGGTGTGTATAGACAAAATTAACCCGGTTTAATTGACTTACGGCAATCATAGATATATATATATATATATATATTATATATATATTATATATATATATATATATATATATATATATTATATATATATATATATATATATATATATATATATATATATATATATATATATATATATATATATATTATATATATTATATATATATATCGGTTTTTTTAGGCGTTACGCCCGTCCGGTAGGGATCTATGGAGGAGTATTACCAAGCCGCAAGCCCTTATCTCTTGCCGTACTGCTCCACCATAGGCCGATCAGATCCCAGCATATCCTAGTCTAAGCCGCAGATTCATCTAGAATTTTAAACTGCTGCGTTAGACTTTTTGTTTTCAGTACACCGAGCTGGGGCTCGACCCACATCCACTGAACCATTCGACAGTGAAGCGAATGAGAGGCAGCCACACAGCCCGCTGAGCTATCTGACCGACATCATAGATATACTATACAATTATATTAACATTGTTAAATATAAAAACATACCTAAATATAATAGAATTAAACGTAAATATAAACAATTACATAACCTCACAAATCATATGTTGTCTGTGTTATGTGTTTCCTTCTAAAACATGGCGCGCGTGCTGAAAAACTTCAAAGGCGGCATCTGAGAGTGGACATTCTGATTGTTTATTATTCTGTGCTAATGCTGATCGACGGCACTGGCGATATTTCAAATGGACTTACAAACTTCTGCAAACCAGAAGGACCTATTGATGAAAAACATAGCTAGTTGTTAAACTACCTAACTTTTGTATTATCCAACATAAGCGAATTACTCAAAAAACAAAATGTTGAGAAAATATGAGGCTATAGTTAGGTTTTAATTTCAATATTTTACAATTGCTAGAATATTCCACAGGGTGATGCAAACTTTAAGAAAAAAAGCAGTTTAATTCATACACCGGTTGTACGCAATGAAAATTTACCTGTTTAGCAACCATATTATTATAATGATATTGTCATGGAATAAGGCTATAACATATTAAAAAAATCACTTAAATCGGACAACACGTTTAGGAGATTTTGAGCCAGAGGGTATTATGTGCCACTGGTTGGTCTATTATAGCATGTAATTGTCATTCTTAAAAATACCATGAGAGACATGTTATATAATAAGGAAGATGGTTGCTTTGAGGAAGTTCCAATTTGTTTCTTCTTCGCTATGGAGTTTCCAGATATCTATGGCCTGAAAAGGATTGAGCTCTGGAGTAATCTTTCCCTGTTATTGGACCCTATAGGGGCTATTAGGTTAGATTAGCTTACACATATTTTGTAATACATCTGCACTTCACGACGCCGCTTTACAATATTATCATTACTATTATTATAACTCGTTTAATAATGACATTGACTAAGAACCTTTCCTTCTTATGAGGTTTTTGTAAAACACATTTTTTATGTAAAGCGTAGATATCTCAACTTCTCTTTGTTTCAGACCAAGTTTAATAAGTCATATGCAACTCCGGAAGAAGAACAGAAACGATTCAAGATATTCCAAGACAATTTGAGATTTATTGAAGAGCATAACAAAAAGCACGAACGTGGGGAAGTTTCTTCAACGGTTGGAATTAATCAGTTTGCTGATCAGTCACAAGAAGAATGGGCCAATAGGAACCACGGACTTAAAATTGATTAGTCTTATTGTTTCTGATGTAAGTTTAAAGATAATATCAATGTAAAAGTATTTAAAAAAAAAAATAGTTTGTTTAAATGCAGTTTTAGCATTACTATATTTAAAAAATGGTATTAAAATAATTTTGAAAATAAAGCATTCTCAGTAGGTTTTTGTTTCTTTTGGCCTAATGGCATCAACACCCAACAATAAAGCCAGAAACATCAGCCACCAATTCACGGTTGATAACTCTACCTTTGAAGTGGTGGACAAATTCACATACTTAGGCTCCCTGATCACCAAGAAGAACATCATGACGGAATAAATCAAGCTAAGAATAATCCTAGCAAACAAATGTTATTTGGGATTGAGTAGACATATGGGAAGCAGAAACTTAAGCCAAAAACAAAAATAACCATATACAAAACTCTTATATAACCAGTGTTGATACATGGATCAGAGACATGGACCATTTCCAAGGCCGATGAAATCATCATCATCACATATATCTTTCTCGTCACTTTCTTTCTGATTCCTCCGTTTCACTTTCTTAAAACTCAATCTTCTTAATATGGGTTGATTTTTGGCCTCTATGTCATCTTTTCATCAATCTCAACATCTTTTCTTTTTCTGGCAGCTACATTCTTCTCGATTCTCTTTTTCCTCTTCAAGTCAGATTCTTTGAGAATATTCTTCATCAGTGTGGATATCAGGATTTCGGATCGTTTCTTTGTACACTTTTTAGTTTTTTTTTTGAGATTGTGGGAACTTTTGGTAGTGGAAATAATCCGAAAAAAAAAAACATTGTGTTTTGATGCTCCAGGAATTGAATCTAATTCAGAATTTACTTACTTTACTTACAATAATGGAATTCTCCAGCAGTTCAAGGTATCAGATATCGTTTTTGAGTCACACTCTTTTGATATATAGATCAGCTAAAATCAAGTCGCTACAGGAATTTTCTAGCAAAAAATGTGATCTGACAAACATTTCGTCATTTTTAAATTGTTTTATTTATTTATTTGAGTCGCCAATATTTTTTTGAAAAACCTCAAAATATTTTGTACTCATTTAAAAAAAATCATAATGATTAATTTGCTAATTAAAATCCAAAAACATGATTTTAAAAAAATCAATGATTTTAATCAACATTTATTGTCTAACCCTCAGTATAAATAAATAAAAAAAAACATTTAAATGTGCAAGGGAAACTCAGCAAGGGTACCAATTATGTTTATTGATGCAATACTATTGTATATTTGGTGGATTTGTTGTGATTTTTATATTTGTTACATTATGTCAGTTAAGTTACAAATATAAAAAATTCGTAAAAAAATACTGAATACAAAGATAATGCAAAACATATAAAATATATAATTTAAATATATATAAAATTCAACAAGAAAAAAGGAAAACATTGTGCCTAATATAAAATAATTTAATTATCTCAAATTAATGAGCTCAAGCTATCCCTCAACACATCTGCTAAATTTTCCCGTTTCACTTCTGTTTCTTGCCTAGTTTCTACATTTCTTAACTTGACAACTCCATTTTTAATTTCACTTTCGCCTAAAACTATAGCAAAGGGTATGCCGTTTTCTTCGCAATGTTGCAACTGCACTAAAAGTTTAGGATTCTTCTTATAAGAATGTTCCACTTTAAAGCCCTTATCCCAAAGCTCAGAGCACAGTTTCATTCTTTCCTCCAGCAAATTTTTTTGGGCGGATGCTATGTAAGCGTCAATATCTGTCTTTCTGCATTTAGTGGTAGAATTTGCTTGCCTGAAATGAAAAGAACGTTTTAATAAATGAAACAACAAATGGAAAGAACTATCGAATTTTTTATGGTCTAATCATAGCATGATTTAATTTTATCTGTCTCACTTATGTCAATAATTCAGATATGTTATATACATTTTAAATTAGAAAACTTTACAAAGGTATTATCTGTATTTTTGAGATGCAATCCTAGTATTTTGGTTCATCTGGAGAGTGATTTTGTATTTAGTCTCATTGAGATCCATAGTTTTTTTAGATGCAGTCCCTCATCTATACTATTAAAATTAATCTGGTGTTTTTGAATTTACTAATCTCTCTGAAACTGTAGTGTGTAGTGATAAAATATATTTACATTAATTACAACACAACCTATGACTCAGTAAATAGAAAGAAATGTCTAGAACAATGAGAGATAAATGTTAACAAAAATAATCCTTCAATAAGTTGAGTGCAGTGTTTGGTAAAAATGGTAATAAAGAGAATATTCAAAATTATCGTAGCATATGTATACACTCTGCAATCCCTAAGCTCTTCAATCTTCTTCTTCTTGGTGATGTAAAGGCTTAATATCTCAATCATACCAGGGTTTGCATAGCAAGAAATCCACTGGAACAAACTTGGTGTGCTATGAATCAAAATAAAATAATTGATTGATTTATTAGCACCTCTTTAGTCTGGCAAAAACATCGAAAACAGTGCAGCTTGAACTTATTGCCTTAGAAAATAACAAATAAGAAGTAAATGCAGGAAGGAACATTAATTAAACTCTTATATTTAAAGTAATATGTTTGTCAAGTATTAATGCCACATGAGTAAATATCTACAGTCCCTACTATACTTAAGAAACAAATTCTAAATTTGTATTTAATATAAACTTAAAGTGCTTACTTACCTTGCTTCTATAATAGTAAATAGCCTTTCTACACCAATTGATGCTCCAACACAAGGAACCTGCTTACTCTTTTGATTAAACATTCCTACTAGATTATCATATCTACCCCCACCAGCTACCGAACCTACTGAGATATCACCTCCAACATTATTATCTTTTAGTAATACAGCTTCATATATAACTCCTGTGTAATAATCTAGACCTCTAGCAAGGCTCAGATCAAATAAAATTTTATCTGATGTATTATACAAGTCACAATAATTCAATAATAGCTTCATGGCTTCCAATCCTTCTTGGGCACTTTTATTTTTGCTAAGTACTTCATTTTGTTGTAACTTTTCAACTAAGTCAACTTTTCCATTTAATCTTACATATTCTCCAATTTTATCAGCTGATTCAGGTGATAAATTTTTTTCTTCAACCATTTCCTTTCTTACTTCCTCCCAAGGAGACTTATCTAACTTATCAATAGATGAACAGATAGTTCTTATGCTTTCTGTAGGAACACCACATACTTCTAGCATTCCATCCAACAATTTCCTATGATTCAATTTGATTACAAATGGAGACATATCAAGACTTGTTAATATTTCATACATAATTTTTACACACTCAGCATCTGGAATCATTGGATCATAAGATCCAGCTATATCAAAATCACATTGATAAAACTCCCTATATCTTCCTTTAGTTATCGATGGATTATCTCTTCTATATACTTTGGCAATATGGTAACGTTTGATATTAGTAATTTTATTCATAGCAAGGTAACGTGCAAAAGGAACTGTTAAATCATAACGTAAGGAAAGTATCTCACCTCCTTGATCTTTCAAGTCATAAATAAGCTTAGAATCTTCACCGTACTTTCCAGTTAAAACTTCTTTTAATTCAAAAACTGGTGTATCAATAGTTACGGCACCATGTTTCTTAAAAACTGAGGTTATTTTATCCATAACTTCTAATCTCAGAGACATTTGTTCTGGAGCAAAATCTCTTGTACCCTTCGGAGTTTTAAGGACAAATTTCTGATTATTACTGCTAATGCCATCATCAATTTGGAGTTGAGCTTTCAACGCAAGAAGTTTTTCTACTTCTTCTGCAATTTTCTCTTTCGATTCTTTGGAAGCCTTTAAATTACGAACAAGATCAGCTTGTTCTTTTATTTTTACGTCTAATAATTGATTAGTAGACATTTTAGAAAGTGTTAATACTGGTGATAAATTTCTACACCGAAATAACCTATGCCACATACAACGTGAAGACAACAAAATCATTCTGTCAATTGTTCATTCTTTTTCTGATGCAACAATTGACGGAAAAAAGTCATTGTTCTCTCTGGCCTTTTGCTTTAGTAACAATAGCCAAGAATGTTGCCACCAGCCATAAATTGAGAATAAAACTGTTTGGTTTAATTTTATTCCTCTATGGTTAGGCACAGTATGCTACCAAACAGGAATTTCAGCATTTTTGATAAGAATTTCCAGTAAACTATAACGAAAGTACAAGCTGAAGCTGAATATAGCTGCAAATGTCTACCATGAAACAAAATATTCCAATAAAACTCCTTTCTATAATATTGCAGTGAGCTGTAATTTAATTTGGATTTTTGTAGAAATGTCCTGAAATTTGTTCCTAACTAAAATTTTGATTATCTTTAGCTCAAGAATTAATTAAAAAATCATTAAAATCAATTTTTAACATTTTATCCTAAATATTTCAAAAAGTATGATTAGACAAAAATAAATGTAAGCAAATTTATGGCAATAAAATTTCTCGTCAAAATATGCTTGAACACTTCACATAAAAATCTGTAAAAATGAAAAATCGCAAAAAAATATAAAAGCAATGTTTTAGAAATTTACCTCATGGGAAAAGTATTGTTTACCTACTCATAGTATTAAGACAGTTTTACATTATGCTATTTTCATGCTAGGCAAGAGCCATGCAAGACAGATCATGGAACTGCGCATGCCCACGGGCCAAGGCTGCCGGTCTAGTACAATTGTACTATTTCTAGTACATTTTTAGCACATGAGTACAAAAGTACATTTTGTAAATTATCGACCCATTTCTAGTACAATTATTACACAATTTGTTTTATTCACTTTATACGGCTAATCAGATATATAAAAATGTCAATTTTTGTAGTTTATGAAATAATTTTTTATTCCGTTTATTTTTCTTTTTCATGATAGAATGCATATTTCGCTGTCATTTTTTAGTCACGGCTGAAGTCACAGACCACTAATAACTGTGGAGGTAGGTGATCTGTGGCTGAAGTTAAACAAAATTTTAGTTCCTTACTGTACCACTAGGGAGCGGTCATGTGAGCGGTATCATTACTTTTAAAATATGAAAGAGCGGCGAACAATAATGCAACTTTATATATTTTCTTATGTAGATGCCGCTGGTCATTTGCATTAAATGCTTTCATTTCAACTTTTAATAAGTGAACCTTTTTAGAAAAAATATTGTAATTCAAATTCTTAATAATATGTACAATTCTACAAATAATATAATTAAAACTCTGTTTTTATAAAATATAAATAAAATTAATGAAAAGTCAATCACTAAGAGAGAAAGCCCAAACAAATTCTACTTTGTTTAAATAAAAAAAAAAACAATTCCAGATCTCGTTAGTACGCTAGAATATCTTTTTAACATATACACCAAAGAATTATTTTTACAATTTGAAAATTTTAAATTGTAAAGTATAATTTCGGATTTTAAAATTAAAAAAATAATAAATAAGTGAGTCTCAAAAAATACCTCTCCGGAGTGCAACAAACAAAGATGAGAAAAGAGGCAAAAATGGCTGCTGGTCTCCTCGCAACACATTTGCTAAAAAACCAAGGGGCTCTAACTAATCCCCATGACCTAATACTCAAACTGGATCGGGCTTAAGTAGACCTGATCAATAACAAACTGGACAAGCAGTTGATGATGCTCTTATCGGAGGTCATAATGAACTTCTACAGTTCCATAAAATATCGTCTAGCCAAGGACCCTGTGGGTAAACTGTGTTAACGAGTATACAAAAAATGAACTACTGAAATGCTGAGGACTATGTGGGTGGGAGCAAACTTAAATATAGTTGAGCTCAATAATATGCCCAAGCCTCCCATGATCCTCACCCGCGTCCACGACAAAGAATCGGATAAAGAAATCATCAGGATCTGTCTAAAGAGGCAAAATCAAAACCTTAAGATAGAAGACTGGTTGTTTAAAAATCGAAAGATCGGGGGGACTCACAAACCCTAATCTATACAATTGACGAGGTCTCGTGTAAAACATTGAGGGCTGCTCATTTCAAGGTAAATGATAAACTTGGAAAGGTATCCTTTAAGACAATCAGAGACCTTAATGGCTTCAATCAGAATCCTATAAGCTAATTTCGAGGATAGTAAGACAGCTTCGGCAGAACTTATTGTTGTCATGAGAAGGTTCAATGTAGTTGTGATACAAGAGCTCTGGGTTTGCAAGGACAAAGTAACAGGTCTATCGTGGAGAGCTTATAAATGACCGATCTGCCAAAGTCCCAAGGACCTATCTGATCTAGTAGGGCACTACAAGAATTAATGAAGGTGGTGAGCATTACTACAGTTTGTTATGGAACATCACTTTCATCAATCATCAATAAATCAACTTTCGTAACTTCACAAAAAAAGGAGGCAATTAACAACAATGGCCGCAACTAACATGGCTGGAATTTTAAAAATGGCATGTTTTGACAAGGTGTGTAGTTCAGACCATCGACACATCTGTTTTGAAATAACAGGCAATGCGCCAATCAAGAAAACTGAACGTAGTCCTCGTAAAACAAACTGGGATATGAAGCAGACCTGGTATAGTGTTTAGGTGGGATTAAAGGGATGATAAGGCATACATTGGACCTAGACATGAACAGTTTTATGAACTTGTCGTGTCAGCGTTTGAAGATAACGGTCCGGAGATATTGAGAAATTTCAACAAGAAAGTACCCTGATAGAATGACACTCTTGCAAAACAAAAGTCAGACGAAAATTTAATTTTTCCAAAAGATCAGGTGAGAGGGACGTATTCTTAATTCAAAGTTAGAAAATTGTATTTGCATGTAATAAACAATAAATACTTTTATTATTGAAATTTTCATCCCCTATTAAGTTTTAAAATTAAAAATTTAACAATTTAATTTATTCAAAATTAAGATTTTATTGTGAAAAAAACAAAATACCAGTTTGCAAATAAATGGCATCGAAATTGTATTAAGCATATATTATAATATATGTTTTATTTCAAATTTCCCGACTTTTCCCCTACTATTCCACATTAATTTATTCATTGGGTACAATCTAGTACATTTTATAAATAATTCTAGTACATTCCTAAATGTTTTGACGGCAGCACTGCCACGGGCTATTTCCATGCAATTCCGGTGCTAGACGAAAAATTAGAACATGTTCTATTTTTCATGCAATTTTCTTGCAATTTATCGTTAAAATTCATGTTGCCAACATAAACAATTTATAATAGATTACAGAATAAAACATAACCTTATCTCTATCTTTAGCGTTCCTTAACCCACATGTGTATTGTTGTGTTTTGATTTAAATTAAGTTTATTAAGTGGTGATAAATAGATATACTATGTCTAAAGTTAATGTAAAAACGACTGGGTGAGTCGTTGACTATGGATGATTGTTGCTACAACAGCAATATTCAACAATAACAATGTTTTCTTTTCTTTGGTTGACATCCTTCACCCTTTTAATAACCATAAACAGTGTATATTTATTTATTATATTATTTATTTTAGTACTTAATTATATTTTTTATTTAAAATAAAATAACCTCAAATTGATAAATATTTTCTATGTTGGCAACAATGAAAGTGGGATCTAAAATTGCACAGAAATATCTCTGATGTAAAAGGTCAAGCTAGGCAAGAGATGTGCCATGCAAGACGGACTTGCATAGCATGAGACTTGCATAGCCTAGATGTAAAGCTGCCTTTAGTACAGCATAGGCACAAAGTAGTTTTTAATATACTTAACTTCAGTTATGTCACCTGTTCATATTTGAATCAGAATAGCGTTCATGCCACTAGTGACGTTGTTCATGTCACTAGTGACATTCATTGAGCGTTCTTGTCACTAGTGATAGTGATTAATGCAATGCTGATGTTAGATTGTGCAGGAATAATACCAGTGGCTAGCGGAATCTCCTTATAGCCATTGAAACCCTTATAATTTGCAGGGTTGTTTCTTCACAAGGTACACACTTTACTTCACTAGATATTAAATTTTGCACAGCATGGTCTGAGATGACTGTATATATTGGTGTTAGTAATGCTAGCACCTAAAGCATTGTGGTGTCTACCTTATTTTAGCAAATTATAAGTTTTTGGAAAATACAATTTATATGTTAAACAATAAAAATACATATCTTTTACATACTTTATTAAAGCTATTTACAAAATATTACAAAAATCATTATTGATGTTGAATTTGAGACTTTTCAATGTAGGTACACTATCTTATGTAAATCTTTTCTTCTGTTTGTTCTTAACCTTATGATTTACGATCCTAGATTATTGGGAAACAAAAATTCATAAAATATTTGCCAAAATGGTGGTATATAATCATAAATTATGCACTTTCCCTCTGGCTTCTGGCTATTTTTCGTTGAACAATATTTGTTATATTTCCATCTACATTTTCCAAGGCCTGATTTCTTCTAATAGCAAGCTAAAACAATAAGATATTTCAATTAATTTGAGTTTTTGTTTTTACTGTTACTAAAAAGTTTGTGCTTGCATTTTAAATTTGTTAGCAGTAAAAGAGAGATGAAACAATAGATATGGAGGACAGTAGTACACAATGAGAATTGGTACACAAACTAATAATTTTTCAAATTTACTGCCAATAATCAATTCAATTCAAAAAAATTACACCTCAGAATAATAAACAATTAAGGTAAATTTAAATAAGGCAAGCAGCTTAGCACAAAAACAGAAAAAAATAAAGTGATAGCACTTCATCTGAAGAGGATGAAGAACTAATCAATTATGATCATTTTTCTGGTGATGAATGTGAAAATTTACAGTTTAGATGATTATGGCATTGATGCTAGTACAGAAATTTTCATTGAAAAAGTAGTAAGCTTCAAGGCTGCTTTATTTTTTCTTTTGTTAAAGACATTGCTGCAGTAGCAAGGACAGATGTATCAATTTTACCAAAACCAAAAAATGTAGATCAACAAAACAAGCGCCTTGATGGCTTGAAGCGCCTTTAACAAGATCTGTTAAAATTTTCTTTCATTTTAAAGGATTTAAGGAGGAGTTAGGTATATGTTATAAATGTATTGGCTGATGGAGAAAAACTGTACACTATTCATACATCAATACAATGCTATTCAAACAAAGATCATGAAACTCATATAAACTTATGGTTGGCAACTATGGGGCTGTACCAACCCAAGCAATAATCACAGCACCAGGAGATTCTAGTACAGAGTTTAGTGAACATCTTTTTTATAAGCCTTGGTACATTAGGAATGCCAAAGCTCCATAGAGACCTGGAAATCTAAGCTGTAAACAAAGTAATCAAGAAGAAGGAAGGCAGTCATGAACATGTAAATGTAGAGGCAACCAAGCTCTTCAATATCACAGGATTAGAAAGAACATGCAAAAGGACAAGCACTTTGAGTTTGTTTAGTGCAGTGTTGAGTTAATACTTAAGTAATATGTTTATTTTAAAAATCCCCTTGTAATCAGTGTATCGTCTCTCAGGCTAAGGGCTTGTGAAAGCAATTAATTTTAATGACTTTCGTATGAGAATGTGGGGTATCAAATATCATATAGTATACTCGGTTCGCTATTCCCTATCCGTATTGTCTAGTGAATTTAGTAATTTTTTTTTGCGAAGTTAGTTACTTTTTGACAGACTAAAAGTGGCTGGAAATTACTATACAACCAAACATATGTAGTCATAGCCAATATTAATAGTAAACAAACTAAATTGTAAATAAAATAGAACTTTGCGAATTACTGACAATCAATATTTATTTATCTGCACAATGTTATAAATAGTTATGTTAAATTATAACAACTAAAATATATTTTTTAAATATTTACTACCCAAAATTTGATGGGTTTAGTATACACTTCCTCTATTTAAAATAATTCTTCTTTTTTCAAAGAAAGAAGTCTGCAATAGTAGTATACTTGAGCTATTAATACTGAGAAGTAGGAATTGTTGTCTTGTAGGTTTCAGACAATGAATCTGTCAAAATATGCCCGAGCTAAGCAAATGGAGTATATAAGAATATATTAAATTTGTTTAGAGTTAGGGTTAGTCAGTCGAATTTATACCACTGACTGAAGGAAACTGAATAAAACTTTTAAAGTCACATTTGTGTATTTTAATACGAAAGTAATTTTTGTAATAGAAATTTAATTTTGTATTTTTTCGAACCAGGAGTCTATTGCGATAATTAATCGTAGCACATTTCAAATGTAACATGCAGTGTCAATGTTAACAGCAGAGCAATTGTTGTGTTCAGATAAGCTGCATGCTAATTAATTTGCATTAATGATTAGAGGAAAAATAAGAATATTACAGTAGAACTATTAAAATTGGTCAGTCATAAACAATTAAATTAGCAGAAACACCATAAATGTTATTAAAAAATAATTTATTAAATTTAATTTACTAAGAATTAAACATTAACCACCTCAATTTAACATAACCCACCTCAATTTGTTGAACTAAAGAAACTTCTGGAGCTCCTACTACAAAGTTGGTAACCTTGCAGGCTTCTGGGCTGCCTAATCTTCCCACTCTTCCAATCCTGTGCAAATAATCAGCAGCATAGAGAGGGAAATCATAATTGAGAACATGTACCACTTGTATTGTATTAAGTCCTCTACTGCCCACATCTGTAGCAGACAAGATTTTTGTCTCTCCTGAGGCAAATTTATTCCACTGATCTATTCGTATTGAATAGTGCATATCACCATTAATATTTGAGCAGTCTACCCCATTTTCTCTTAAAAACAGAGCCACCCAGTTGCAGGTTTCATTTTTATTGCAAAAAATTAACATGGGCCTAGTGTTAGCTTTTGCAATTTGAAGTAAATGTGAAGGTTTTGCAGATTTGGTTAATCTTAAAAATTTCTGGTTAATATTTAATAAAGGTTTATGAATATTCGGAGATACGACATGTTTTAATGACGGTTCTATTGGTGCTAATACAGGTGGAAATCTTTTTGGTAAAGTTGCAGATACTAGTATAACTTGGGATTGGGTTAACCTTTTGATTAAACCTTCCATCCTCTCTATGAAACTGTCATCAATTAGTGTATCTGCTTCATCAAAAACTGCATATTTTGCCTATAACCACAACAGTTATTATATTATAAAGAGAAGATGCCAAACAAAGAAATAAAAAGATGAACATTAAACACATTAAAAACTTGCCTCATTTAGTTTATAAATTCCCACTGTAGAAAGTTTACCAAGTGCCCCAGGGGTAGCAACCAAAATGTCAATATCTTCAAATACAGGATTCATCATTAAGGCCTTTGTTTTGCCTCCAACAACAGTTTTTACAGTAATTCCAAGAGCATCGCCAAGATGTCTTGCTATTTCTCCAACTTGGTAAGCTAACTCTCTATTAGGCACAATAATTACTGCTTTTGGTGTATTAGCATTTTGTGATTTGTTGGAAATCAAATCCTGAATTATTGGTATGAGATAGGCAAGTGTTTTTCCACAGCCAGTTTCAGCTGCTAGCAGAAGATGAGATCCTGAAAAGTATTTTCTTTATGTAATTATTGCATTAACATTCTGGATACAACACCTACCTTTTCTTACCTCATTAATAGATCTTGCTTGAAATTCTGTTAATTCCCTTATCTCTTCAATTTTTAAAGCATCTTTTATTTTAGGATGAATGTTTAATTCATCAAAAGAATATGTTTGATTTTTTTCATTCTTCAACCTATTTATTAAGAAAAAGTCTCCTTTAGATTTTGTGTGGTTCCAACCTTTAGAAGCAAGAGGTATCTCATCAAATTTACTATAGTGAACCCCTGCATAGTAATTTAACTTTTTTCGTTTACAACTTATAAGCAATGATGGTGATTGCTTTTTACTGGAGTTTTCAATAGTTCCTTCTAGGGATTGTATATTCTGTATAAACCGCTTACTGAAACAATTTTTAAGCACGCTTCTCGTGATAGTAAACATAGTAGTTTTTAAAACAGGAAATATCTTTCATGTGTAAAACATTATGATTTATGATATAAATATTTCAAAATTAAGCAAAAATAATTTGCTGTCTCTCTATATCACATTTTAAGGTTAGAATCATTTTCTTCTTCTTCTTTTAATGGGTAATATCCCAGGGGATAAACTGCCGAGCTAATTCAGGGGGTATTCTCAACTTGCTGACAATCGAATATCCCCATATAAAACACTTAACACTAAATTGAAATTACTTTATTATATTATATAATTACTTCATTAGTTCATAAACCGCTTTCACAGAATAATAAACAATTGTTATTTATTCTGTCTGTGTCGTTGTCTGATACCAGTCGCTTCGTCTGAAAGGGTACTTAATCCAGCCGCTGAGGTCGTTAAACGCACCCTTAGACATAAAATTATTCTTAAATGAGTGACAATTGACAATTGTAACCTAGAAATTGTAAATTGTAATATATATCCAATAATAAAAACAACAAGCATTTAAATCTTTATTATTATTAGGTGTTATTATATCAGGAATTGGTTTACAACTAAAATCATGTACATCAAATCATATACATTTTAAAATTTAATATAATCACAATATTTTAATTAAACTTGAGAGAATGATTAATGCAGTAAAAAGTAACATCAGATTAGCCTCAAAGGTTTGTAAGTTTTCTCAAGATGTAGCTCAGCCATTAAGAAGCAAAAAACCTAAATCATTGAAAAATGTGGTAAGTATTTCTTACATACAGATATCTCACTGTTTTAACTAGGTACAAAATTTTGTAGATCTCAAGAACCTTAGAGCTATTGGTGGTAAAGGAGGAGATGGTTGTATTTCCTATCTGTCTCTTTTCTCTAATGAATTTGCTGGTCCAGATGGAGGAGATGGAGGTAATGGTGGACATATAATTTTTAAGTCATCTGAAAGTGTAAAGGATTTAAACCATATACCAACCGTTGCAAAGGCCAAAGATGGAGAAAAAGGTTCTAAAAAAGACTGCAATGGAAAAAATGCAGATCATTTGACAATTAATGTTCCTATAGGCACTATTATAAAAAATGCTGCTGGTAAAGTTGTAGGAGATTTGTCACGGCCAAATTTAATGTTTGTAGCAGCTAGAGGAGGAGCAGGAGGTAAAGGCAACCACTACTTTGTTTCTGACACACAACAGTCTCCAATGATTTGCGAATATGGTGCTGACGGAGAAGATTTAGAGTATACAGTTGAGGTTAAAAGCATGGCCAATATTGGTCTGGTAAGATAATTTGTACTTTTTAATTATCTCATACAGCAGTTTATTTGTTATCTACATATTTTTCTTTTTTTTTTCTTCATCTTGTTCTTCTTCAGCTGTGTTCGTCCACTGCTGGACATAGGCCTCTTCCATTTGCTTCCATCAATTTCTACTTTTGGCAATTCTCATCCACTGCTTGCCCGCGACTTGTTTGATATCGTCTGTCCACCTCTTCTGCGGTCTGCCTACTCCTCGCCTGCTCTCTCTTGGTCTCCAGTTTGTTAATCTTTGTGTCCATTTTTCGGGATTATCTCGGGCAATGTGTCCGACCCATTGCCACTTGAGCCTTGCAATACGTTCTGAGACATCAGTAATTTTTGTTCTTTCACGAATGACATTATTTCGAATCCTGTCTCTCAAACTAATCCCTAGCATGGCCCTCTCCATTGCTCTTTGGGTTGTACTGAGCTGCTCTAAGGTTTTCTTTGTGAAGGCCATGGTCTCCAGTCCATATGTAGTTACAGGCAAGATACATTTGTCATAAACTCTACGTTTTAGACACATTGATATATCTTTATTCTTCAAAATAAAGCTTAATTTGCCGAAAGCTCCCAAGACAGTTGTATGCGTCTTTTTATTTTGGCTATTTGATTTTCTTTGCCGATTTTAATGGTATGTCCAAGATATATATAGTGGTCTACATTTTCAAGACTGAAGTTGTCAATAAAAGATTAGTTTGTAAATTACTCATTATTTTTGTTTTCTGAAGGTTCATTTTGAGACCTATTTTATTTGACTGCTGGTTTAATTCCTTCAACATTTGCTCCAGTTCCTTGATATCTGTACTAAATAATACTATGTCATCCGCAAACCTCAAATGACTCAAACATACACCATCAATGTTTAGACCTTTTTCCTCCAGTCAAGCTGTTTGAATACATTTTCCAATGCTAAGGTAAAAAGCTTTGGTGAAATAGTATCACCTTGTCTAATACCTTTATCAAGGCGCATTTTTTCAGTTTTTTCGTCTTCATTGATTGATGTGGAATGTGGCCTGTTCATAAATGTTTTTAATGAGTGTAGTGTGCCGTGAGTCTATTCGAGCATCCTTCAGGGCTGACAAAAAGGACCAAGTCTCAATACTATCGAAAGCCTTGTGAAAGTCGATAAATGCCATATGTAAAGGTACATTATATTCTGTGGTTTTTTCTACTAGTGTTCTGATGGTTTGTAAGTGATCATTAGCGCCAAACCCTTTTCTAAATCCCGCCTTCATCTAGTCTTCATTTCTTCATCTAGTTTAATTTATTTTGTAGTCTAAACATCAGTTTATACACGCATGGATTTGCTGGCTCCAGTAGTCACACAAGTGAAGGTTTATACTAGATTTAATAGAACAGAATATTTTGTCATACCAGTTTCATTTTTAAATTGGCACAGTGGAATATTCTGTTCAATTCTGTGTAGGGTGTGGTTTAATTCTAAAAAGTATTGTTGAAGAGATGATTAGCTGTGTGGAAAAGAGAAAAATGATAAGTAGAGACACCAAATTTGGACTGCTTAATACATGTTAAAATTGCTTAACCACAAATTTAAAAATATTATCTATATTTTATAATAGTAATTATAAAATATATAATTTAAAATAACCACTAAACACAAAGGTTTACACATGCAAATTCAGTTTGAAATGCTGATAAGTAAAATCATTACTGGCATATGAAAAGTTGGAAGATTCTAACTTTACTGGCGTGCCAGCAAATCCATGCCCATATAAACTCAACTTTACAATAGTCCTTTTGGTGATTGTTTTACCAAAATTTGGCCAAATACAATACTTATTCTCCAAAATCCAATGGTCAAGAACTGTCAAATCCAAAAAATCCGCACGCCAATAAACATCTAAATAACTCTTAGAAAAAGTTGAAACTCTAGATAATTAGTGAAAAGACAGCAAATATTTGATTTCACGCAAAAAGCGCCTTTGTATCTGTTGATATGTATTTCAACCTAATAGGTCTCATCAGAACAGTTATTCAAAGGTGTTCTCAACGTGAAAGATCAATATTTTCTGTCTTTTAAGAAGCAACACTAAAATGGCTTCAATACGGACGTAATAGCGACATCTGACAATCAATCAGTAAAATAGTTTCGAAACACAATTCAGATTTCCGCTTTAATCTGTGCTTTCTAAAAATTGCAAAGCAAAACAGACGTTGATAAAGGTGTTAAAAGAGACAACGACACATCTTATCAACTAAGAGCAAATTTTAGATTCCCCGCATCTCTTTTAACACCTTTATCAACGTCTGTTTTGCTTTGAAATCTGAATTGTGTTTCGAAACTATTTTACGGTGCTAAATAATTACTCCCCATTCAATTGGTGATAGATTTACTGTACCACAAATGTAAGTTTTTTTTGTTTCAGAACTGTTCATAAACAAACTCCATTTCTGTGAACCTACCCTTCTTGAAAAAGGGTGCTAACATTATTGCAAAAGCATAGTTTATTCTGAATATACCAATTGGGTGTCCACAAAAACTGATAGTTTTGAGAATACTGAGAACTATTGATACCAGGTTGAAATTGAATTTATACTCTCTAACTTCAAAAACATTGCTAAATATGTTACTGGGTTAAATTCTGTCAACACTGGTAGTGATCATCAATTAGTTAGGGTGCAAATAGAAGTAAATATAAAATTCGATAGAAGAAAATTATTAATACATGTTAAATTACCAAACATAGAAGCACTTGAAATGACTAATTTAGAAAAAAACTATTTAAGAAGTCTAATATTTTAACACTACTTAACCTTTTAATTTTCCAATTAATATTGCACATTGAGGAAAACAAGCTCAAGTTTGACAGAAAAGAGGACATTCACTCACATGATACTAGGAGTAAATCAATAAGCAATCAGAATAATATGTTAAATTAAAATATTCATTAAATTAACTCTCAGTAATTCTTCACATAAAGGTTTTCGCCAAACTGTGTACTCATTTTTAATGGACAACACATACTACAATGTTGATGGATTTTTAAATTTTTAACATTATTGCACAATAGTTCTAAATGTGTATTTGTAACTTTTATTTCTTATTTATTTATTTATTTAATTAACGGATATACCATTTTTACATAAATATGACGTCAACCTTTACAAAGCTTAGGTATACATAGGTTGCGTTAATAAAAAACAAACCAAAATTAAAATCAAACAAAATTCAATTAAAATGGTAACTTAAGGTATTAAATAATGCTCAAAATCGCTCAAATGATTTCTTAAATGCTGCTGTAGATATTCCAAATAACTCTAAATTATTGCTGTGCTCATTAGCAGTTCGTAAAATTCTTGTAATGGGTTCATTTTGGCCATAATTCGTACTGTGGAATGGAATGTTGAAAATCTCAGTGTTACGAGTTCTTCGAGTATTAACATTAAAACTTATTAAACTTAGTAACTCTGGATCTTGAACATATCCATTTATAACTTTAAAAAGGAAACATAAATCCGCTTGACATCGTCTATCATGTAGTGATGAGATATTAAGTATTGACAGTATATCATCATATGTGTATTGCTGTCTAAGAAAACCAATTTTGTAAGCACATACCCTCAAGAATTTATTTTGAACTCTCTCGATACTGTAGATGTCACTGTTATATGAAGGAGACCAAATGAGAGAACCATACTCCAAAACTGATCGAACTAAACTAGTATAACATTTTTAAAGTTTGTACTGAAAACTGATTACAGTTTCTAAGAATAAATCCTAACATTTTTAAAGCTTTAGCTGAAGTTTCGTTAATGTGATTTTTAAAAGTAAGTTTAGAATCAAAATTTATACCTAAATCTTTAATATTATGACGTGCCTCTAAAGGTACATTATTTATATAATAATCATAATTTACAAACTCTCTTGATCTTCCAAAAGTAATTTTAAAACATTTTTGTATATTTAAGTATAGCATGTTTACCTCACACCAACTAGCTAAGCTTTTAATGTCATTCTGTAATAAAGAGGCATCAACTAGGTCATTAACTATTCGAAATATTTTAAGGTCATCAGCAAACATTAGAAAATTACTATTTTTAATCACTGAGGATATATCATTAACAAATATATTAAATAAGAGAGGCCCAATATGCGACCCCTGAGGAACTCCTGAGGTTACAGATACTCGTTGAGATAAACAATTTCCATATTTAACATACTGACATCTACCAGATATATAACTACCTATCCACTCAATTATTTTACCTCCAAATCCATAGCCATTTAATTTAGCAATAAGCAGATCATGGTTAACTCTATCGAAGGCTTTTGAGAAGTCTGTGTAGATAGCGTCAACCTGACCCTTCTGTTCCACTGAATTAGCTATAAAATTCGTATACAATATTAAGTTCGTGCATGTAGACTTACCCTTAGAAAAGCCATGTTGTCTAACATCAATTAAATTTTTACAATTCCATGTCAAAAAGTTACTTACAAGACACTCAAAAAGTTTGGGTAATACAGATTGGCTACAAACCGCTCGATAATTCTCAACATCATTTTTATTACCAGACTTGAAAATTGGTGTTAAATAACTAGTCTTCCAAAGATCAGGAAAGATGCCGGTACTCAATGAGGAATTAAATAAGTAGCAGATAGGTTTTACAAGAGTGAAAATGCAATGCTTGAGAACATAAGCTGGCAAACAATCTGGTCCAAGCGATAATTTCCAAGGCATCTTTAAAACACTATCAATTATGTCAGAGACCTCAATACTATAATTATTCACATTTACACTCTGCTGATAGTTAAAAATTGGGATCTGATTAATTTTAGAATTAGAATATGTAGTTGAGAAAAACTTACCAAATAGATTAACTATGTCTTGAGCATTATCACTTGTACTATCACCGTAGAACATATTAGATGGCAGATTATAACTTTTACGTTTATTATTGATATATTTCCAAAAATGTCGAGGATTAGATATAATCCCATTCTCAATATTATTCAAATAGTTACTATAGCATTGAGAGGAGACTTGTTTAATTTCATTTCTTAACTGAGAAAATCTTAAATAATCATCCCTTCTACCAAACAATTTATACTGCTTATGTAATTTCTTTTTTAAATTATTTATTATATAATGTAATGTAATTACATTACATATAATGTAATTTATTTATTTTATTGTAATCACTGTTTTATTTTAATCATGTGTACTTTTGCTATATATTGTACTCTTTTGTACTAACATTTTGACTAGTCCGATAAGATTTATACATTTTTTTTTTTTTTTTTGTAAGAATTGTATAAACTTGGTGGATGAATAAATTCTATCTATCTATCTATCTGCATTTACTCCAAAACAATTTATAATGCTTTCAATTTTAGATTGGTTTCCCAAACGCAGGCAAAAGTACTCTATTGAGAGCAATTTCAAGAGCTAAACCGAAGGTTGCTCCTTATCCGTTCACTACCTTAAAGCCCCATATAGGAATAGTTCAGTATGATGATTATGAACAAGTGGCAGGTAAATAGAAATTAAGGATTTGACTTAAAATTTTATCTTGTTTACAAAGTAAAATCTTAAGTTATTGTAAGTGCTTAATAAATCTAATTCTAGTTGCAGATCTTCCGGGATTAATCCAGGATTCTCACAAAAATAAAGGTTTAGGAATCGAATTTTTAAGGCATGCTGAACGATGTATGGCTCTACTAATCATCCTAGACAGCTCTGAGCCAGAACCTTGGAAAAAGTTAGAGATACTTCAATACGAACTATCTCAGTTTAATGATGATCTTAAATCCCGGCCACAGTTGGTCATAGCTAACAAAATGGATTTGCCTGGTGCGGAACCAAATATTGAACAATTGAAGAAAATGACTGCTTTAACTGTGATACCGATTAGTGCAAAATTAGGTTTAAATATATCATTGCTTTTAAAAGAAGTTAAAATTTTGTATGATAGGCAAGAAACGAATAAATAAGATAAATTGAACTATAGTTTTCATTATAAATAATTCCAATATATACATCATCTCTTCTTAGTTCAGGCGAGATAGTACTGGGTTGAACATTAACTTATTTAAAGAATTGAAGGACGAAGGACTTTCACTTAATTTCACTATTACATATAATTACAAGTAGAATTGCTTAGCGGAATGTCGTTTCTATGTTTAAAGCGAACTAATGGCAACACTGCTGGTTTGAATAGATGAACTGTTTATATGAAAGCTATAACTGCGGTTTTAGGAAACACTAGGTACTATAAATGATTGACTTGATAATCTTTATGAATAATAATGAGATGGGAAATACTTACAAATACATATAATAATAAGCAAAGCGAGTATTTGCAAGCTAGCGAGTTTAGCTTACGAGATTTTGCGACCGACTTTTGTAATAGCTTTTGCTGAACTGACTGTGATAATATCCAAATTATGTAGGCAGGTAGCGGAGGGCTTTTACCCCAAGAAGTATCGTTACATATTTTCCTTTATTCCTTATAAGAATTACAATATCGTCATAGTTGAAAATTTATATCGAATGGAATAGAATTTCACCAGTACTTTCTGACTAAACAAATCAGATGCAAGGTCGTAAAAAACGGTCTTGATCCGGGTATCCGGTAATATACCAAAAGGCAATTAAAAAAATTTTTCTACTAACTGTAACTATTATCGAAAGAAACAAATATGCATTCCTTCGTGTTTTATATACATTTAAAATAAAAAAAAAATACCAGATTCCATAAAATAATATAAAAAATGTATTGTTTCAAATTATATTTGAGGCATAAAACATACATAAGGGTATGGCAATACAATACCACAGAATAATAAACAATCAGAATGCCCACTCTCCAGGGAAAATTAAGTACGCGCATCTCGTTCGCGCAGACGTTCCGCCATGTTTTAGAGGGAACCAGTGTTGTTTATGTGGTGTGCATAGAAAAATTAACCCGGTTTATTGACTTACGGCAATCATAGACATTACTATACAATTATATTAACATTGTTAAATATAATAACATAAATAATAATATAACTAAACATAAACGATTACATAACCTCACAAATCATATGTCTGTGTTATGTGTTTCCTTCTAAAACATGGCGCGCGTGCTGAAAAACTTCAAAGGCGGCATCTGCAAATTTGACGTTTCATTTATAGCTAACTTAACCGGAACGTTCTGTATACTTTTATTAGGGGAAAACATTAGAGAATAATTTAAAAAATTAACTTCGTCTGGACAGAACCGATCTTATAAATTGTAAAAAAATCCTCGAAGAGGACTTTCACTATTTCTAGGATGTACACACTATTTTCATTGTATGTTTTTCTTTTGTTCGCTTTTTCAAGATTAAATAAATAACACCAATTGGATACTGAATTCTGAACACCTCAAACTCGAATGTCCTGTGTGACCACGACTCAATCGCACGTTACAAAAAACGTCCGTCACTCGAAACGGACGTTCTCATACCGCTCGTGTAATCACACTCTTAAATGTACACTGACATACAGTTACGTCTTTCATCTTAGGAAAGTCAACGTTTTCCGTGTTGCGTCTTACGGCATCGAGTAATCGATAATTTTCTTTCAAATCCCTCATCGTTTTTTGAGTTCGTTTATGATCGACATTCCACAAGAAAACAGTTGTGACGAGTGACAGGAAAGTGGTTTGCGTGCGGTTTGTTTCTCTATTTCGTCAATCTCCTCCTAGTTCGCTGAAAATGGCGGAAGCCACAGGTGCGGCAAATGTTAATCCCAATGCTGAAATTGTTCGAGGACAAATTTTCGAAGTAGGCCCTCGGTACGCAAATTTGGCTTACATCGGAGAAGGAGCCTATGGAATGGTTGTGTAAGTTATGTTTTTGTCAAATTGCTTTCAAACAGTCAATAAATATACGCCCTAGAATTTCTACAAAAAGTTCAATTCAAAATATGTTCATTTTGGTTTTTGCATTCGAAATAAATGTGTATACTATACCTTTATAACATTACCTATGACATTTTGGAAAAAACAAAACTCTATTTTCAAAACTGAGGTTATGTTCAGCAAAAAAAAACATTGACTCTTCTAATCCTTCCTCAAAAAAGGAAAGCAAATAACCTTTACAAGGGATTAGAAATACATTAAATATCAATCTGTTACACCGGACTAAAATAAGAAAATAACATATTTCAATTACAAAAGTTTCTATATACACTGACACATTTTGTTTGAACTTTATTATACATGTAGGTTAGTTTTTAAGGGTGTGTTGTAGATTTTTGAACAAGCCTTTGCAGTGTCGTGTATATTTCAATCAAAGCAAAAATATAATAAGAGAACTAATTAGGTGTATCTGATATATGTATGTAAAGATTGTCTTGTAAAGCAATAAAGCTGGTCTAGTTTCCTCCCATTAAACAAACACAACACAACAAAAGCAAACATAATTAAAACAAAACATAAAAATTTTCTGGAAGAGATAACAAACTAAGAATCAAAACAGTTATAATGAGTGAATCCATATTGCAATACAGGACTTACAAAACATTAATAAATTAGAACACATGGGAAATGTTTTGTTTAGATATCTTTGGTATTCTCAGAAACATCTTGATCTGGATTCTGATCAACCATTGAAACAATGTCATCATTTCTTAGTTCTTAATGACCATTCACTGCCTAAGAATTACAAGGTTGTATAATACAAAATATAGAAACTGAGAAAAATGACTGATTATTTTGACAATTAAATTTGGTATACAAGAAAGTATATTTGCTTTTGTTTTAAACATAATAGATGAAAGTCTACTACAAAAGCACATTAAATTTACAAAAAAGGAATAAAAAATATTTAAATTTTTCCATATTTTTATTGAAATAATAAAATAACATAGTGATTCTAATAAAAAACACGAAAACATGAAACATAAGTCTTTGTAACATTATCTTCTGATCAGCAATCTCAGTTTTATTGTTTATATTGAGACATGTTGAAAAACATGTGAACATAAAAGTTTCTGTCTACATCTGGCATCCACTTGTACATTGATTTCAGAGCTTCTACCTTGTTGTGTGCCAAGTTGACTTTAATATCATTTTTGTTTATTGATATGGATATTTCGTCATTTTCAGCACTTGTATTCCTGCATTCCGTTGTCTAAATCTGATGATTTTGTATTCATGTTTGTTAAAAGTGGTTTGAAAACCTAGGTCATAAAAATCTGTAGTAAATTGTAAAGAAACCACCTTTGAAAATGGATCTGCAGTATAATTCAATTTTGATGAGTAGGTTGAAAAATCCAAAAAATCTGGCTCTTTCATTTGAAGTATGGTTGTAAGACTTTTTTTGTGTTTACTTTCAAAAGGACTCTTAATAACGAATATGGAGAAAAGTATTCAGATTTTCTCAAACTGCATTCAATTGCACTGAACTGAACTGTAAGCATAACATTGGAAAATAATTAGTAAAGTTTAACAAAAACGAATAATTAACTTGAGTACAAATTAATATCACAAAAATAGCAGTTTCTTTAAATTTTTTTTTAACTAATATCACATTTTTAAATTGTTCTAAGGACTGGAAAAATAAGTCCAGATCACTTTGTTACCTCACCATATGAGTAAGAGGCTTGAAGTATTCATAATTAAATTGATGAAATGGTAGGTGAAAGAATGAAGTATGCCTAATTCAATGAAGAGTATTAAGACCTAATGGATTTAAAAGTTCAGGGCAATTTATCAAATTATTAGCAATTTTGTAAAGGAATATTAGGCAAAAATAATCTTTTCGCTGATTCATAGAAACCATTGTCAAGTGATCAGCTATCATACTATAACTGTATGAGACAGAGAGGTCATGAAAAGCTCTATGGTAATGATAGTGTTTACCAACAAGCTTGTCTATAGATGTTTGATAGTAACGTCCCCATACAACTATTGCATATTCTAGTCTAGAGTGAATGAGACTATTAAAAATAATTGGTAAAACAAAACATGAAAATCGAGAAATGTTTCTAGTTATAAACCCTAATTGTTTAAATGCACTGCTTATTGTGACCTCTAGATGCTTACGAAATGCTAATTTACAATCAAAATAAACACCTAAATCCTTAACACAGTCCTGCCTAGACAGCTGAGTGTTATCAATGCTATAATCGTAATTTAAATTTGTTTGCTTCCTGTGAAAAGTAATAACACAACACTTATCAATGTTCAATTTTAATTCATTTAGTTTGCACCAATCGCTAATTCTGCTGATATCCTCTTGTAGCTGAATTTGATCATACTGACAAGTAATGACTTTATAAATTTTTTTATCATCAGCAAAGTTGAGAAATTTTGAATACTTAATGACTTTCTCAACATTGTTAACAAAGAGGACAAAAGTAGAGGACCACAATGTAACCCCTGTGGTACTCCAGAGAGGATGTCAACAGATTGAGACAACACACCATTTATCTTCATGCTCTGGGTGTTAACCACAAGAAAACTATCATACTAATCAAGCCATTCGCCAGCTATACCTATGGCTCCTAATTTACTGATTAAATAACCATGATTTACTTTATTTAATGCCTTTGAGAAGTCAGTATAGATGCTGTCCACCTGGTACTTCCTCTCGAAGGCACCCAATATATCATCTTGGTAGATCAACAAGTTTGACACTGTGCTTCTCCCCCTTTGAAAGCCATGCTGTTGGGGTTGTGAAATGAAAGCATTATTTTTAGGAAAACCATGATCTTCATTAAATCTTAATGTGGTTTTGAAAATATCTTTTGGCATTTTAATTTTAACTACAATATTTATATTACTACTATATGGAAATACACCATAATTTTTTAGACAACTGAAGAATACTCTAAGAGAGATATTACCAATGAACAATATATCACTTTAACTGCTGGGCATGATAGCCCTTTTGAATTACAAGTGATAAATCTCAACTTCTTAGCTGCTTGCACTGACCAATGAATTGGAGACAACTATCAAAAATTATACCTAAATCCCTAATACAACTGACTTCATATAACTCGTTACTACCAATGTAGTATAAGGAGTCAATTAATTTCTTAATTTAGCACTTCTGGGTATTTAGCTGTAAATTATTTTCTGATCACCATAACCATAGATCATTCAAATCATCCTGGATCAAATAAATATCTAACACATTGTATTAACTCTTCCAAAGAGTCTAAGATCATCTACAAACATTGAAGCATCTATGTATTGTAATTTTGATTGTCAAGTCAATAATAAACAAACAAAACAACAAGGGAGAACAGTGAGTCCCGTGTAGCACACCAGAAGTAACCTCAATAGCATCAAAGCAAAAGTTTCGAATTTTTAATGTTTGCATAACTTCACTTAAAAAGCCCCTAAAATTTGATCATAAAGGGTGAAAAACCCGAAGTACCTAGTTTATTTAATAATATAATGTGGTTTACCCTATCAAATGCATTAGAGTAATCAGTGTAGATAGCTATATCTGACATCAACCCTCAAAGGCCTAAACAATTTTGCTTTGATATAAGTATGTTCATAAGATTCAACTTCCTCTGCTGAAACACACTCTGCTAATTTTCAATTATCTGCCTACTTTATTACAGAGACATTGATAATGAGTAAGCAAATGCCAAAATTACATGCCTCAGTGACAGAATTTTTTCCAAAGAAATTATATTTGGCTTTATTACTAAAGCTTTTGATTGTTCACTGCATGCCTATAATTTTCATCCTATGTCTATTCAGTCAGTTGAGTCTTATCTATCAGATAGATTTCAGTATGTGTTCTTTAACCAGCTTAAATCTGATAAAAAACTTTTGAAGTATGGAGTGCCTCAAGGGTCAGTCCTGGGTCCAATATTATTTCTCATTTCTCGTAGAACTTAGTTAACAAACGCTTTCATGAGTATGGATATGCCTTATATCATTTTTGCTTGATGTAGTATACATTATGATGGGCAGTTTGGCACGTCTTACCTTTTGTTTTATTGTTGCAAAACACTGTCCATATATCAGATCTAAAATAAACCTTTTTTCGTTTCATCTGTGAGCACTTGATAATATTATTTTATTATTAGCTGATTCTTTAGCCATTTCATGGTAATGTTTTTTGTTAAATGATTGGTACATTAGATTTTTTTCTTATTTTACGACAATCAATTCAAGGAATCTTTTCAAGAATTTTTGAGTGGACACATACAGGTTTCATATTCAAGATTGTGCATGCTTTCATTTTTTCAAAAATCTTCAATAAATATATCAGCCTCCATTGCTGGTGATAATCCAGTCCCATTTTTGAGATGATGAAATATGAGATGTCATAGCTTGTTTTCATTCATTAATTGCACATATACTACAATTCTGATCGCGAATTCCTATAAAAAATAATTTTTTTTTATGAACTCCAATATTGCATGCTATGCCGAATTTTGACATGTATTTATATCCATACATGTGGATGTAAATGGTGGATGATGGATGAACCATCAAAAACCACTGCACATTGGCCAATTCCTCCTGGTGTCAACATTTGCTACTAAAGCTTTCTGGTATTCTTCCTCCCCTGCTGCTTGAATTGCATCCGTTAAACATTGCTGCCACATTGCTCCTAGTTCTTGCTGGTATTTATTACATGAGTGAAAACCCATTGGCAGAACATCCAACACTGATAAACATTCTTCTACTGAATTATGTCCTTTTTCTGTTCTATGAAGTCCCGTGACGACTTTTTGTCAAATTCCAAGTATCCAGTTTTTTTTACATGGCATTCAAAACTCTCTAATGATCTCACTTCTACAAAGTTGGAACACGCTTTATCTCGATTATTACTGGACACAGAAAGGTGGAAAAAAATTAACGATTATAGAAAAAAAAACTCTTTCAAGCGATAAGCCTAAAAATTTGGTTATAATAGAACGTTAAACAGTATAATCCAATTTTTCAACAGAAGTTTCAAAAAAATAGAAAAAGTAAAACCAACATCATTTTAAAGGCAACATTATTTCGAATAATGTGTCCAAATTTCGGTAAATAACAGAGAAAACACTGTCCCTATGTTTTGGTGCACCGATAAAACAGCCTTAATACCTTTTATAACCCGTTTTTTAATATGTACTGATATTTTAAATTTACCATCATAATATATACCAAAATTGCTATTTTAGAAACAAAAGTAAACATCTTCCCATAATGTCAACAATGTGTATCACTCCTATATCCTTTATCTTGTGTCTATTTATTTTATCTCTCTGATAAGTGTTGATTTAGGTGCAGAGCCAGTAAGATTTGGTTTTATATGACTAAAAAGCAATATCATGTATCATGGTTTTTAGGATTTCCAGGAATCACGCAAAACTGTTTTTAAGGATTTTTATTGCATTTTATAGAGAAGTAAATCTATTACTATATAATAGTGTTATATTTTTATTATAGTTCTAATTTATTGTCTTTATTCTAATTTATTAAAACTCACGATAATTTATTATCAATTTATTAAATTACTTTACAATCGTTTATCACGTTCGTACATTTTAAACCACGTTCCTCGAGTTTCTTTTCTTCACTGACTTTTTCAATAAAAGCTCCGTTATGAAAATACAGCTATTCGAGAGTTCAGGAGAATCCATCTGATAATAATTCTAGGCCGGGTCATCACTCGACCGATTTCTGTGGAAACTTCGAACGGCCGTTTCAGGTATATGTCTGCCAGCTGATCGAAAGATCTCGTCCATTCTACAACATATTTAGTAAATAAACAACATGTTTACAGGTTTATTTTAATATGACTAATTTTTAGGAAACAATAGTTTCAAAATCTTATGCATTAAGTTTTTTTGTTTTCAGCGTATTTTTAATATATTTCTCCATTTTGTATGTACATTTGTATAAAGTATATCTACTTATTTGAACAAATTTTAATATAAAATTCGTTATCATGCGTAATTTTGAGGGTGATTTTAAAATATCCTTGATTTTATTATAATCTTTTTTAATATTTTTTGCAGGTCTTTTTAATTTTGAATATTAGATCATTTATAGTCTATAAATGATATTGAATATATGTTGTGAGACCGCTCGCGTAAAAAAATATTTCTTATTCGGTTTCTTTGCGGATTTTTATTCAAAGATGTCTCCTTTAAACAAATCTGAAGGGTGCCGGGCGAAATTTTTGGGCAGAAAGTGTTTAAACAATTTTTTTAAAACAAATCACCTTTTTTTGCTCCGCAAATTTTTTTTTTTGGGTTTTTGTATCATTTTAAATAACGAAGATCGAGCTCCTGTTATTTTCCCTAAAGTTGGCAATTTTCGTGTTGTATTTTCCGGATCAAAAAAGGTAATTTTTGGAATTTGCTTTAAAAAAATATTTTGTAATTTCTAAAAAAAAAATTTAGTCCAAAAATTTCACCCGGCACACAAGGGGACATTTTTGAACTAGAATCCGTAAAGAAACCGAATCAGAGACTTTTTATTACATTTTATAATAGTGATTTGCTAAAAAACGAACAAAATTTGATTAATATTCGACGCCACGGCAGGAAATGAATAATATGACCCTTAAAAATTAAAAATATACTCCAATTCGGTTGTCGTAATGTCGCCACTGGAAGCCCTATAATAAGGCTTTCATTTCTGAGAACTTTGTATCTATAAGTTTGAAACTGTTGCATACTTAGTTATCTCGATATTGCTTTCAAGAGGGACATCTTTTGGTCGTAAATTAATGCATGCACTTAACTTGATGGCAATCCTTTAAGAATTTTAAATGGAAATAAAAAACTCACTGGATAATGAGATGTGTTTCTGTTAGGATTTTACAGATAGTTTTGTTCAGATTTTATTTGTTTTTTTTTTCGTATTAGTAGAGTGAAATTCCTCAATTTTTTGTCAGTTTTTTTCTTTTAAAATCATGATAGTTATACTACTGCAGAAAGAAAGATTTTTTCAAGTTTCACAATTTTATTTATACATAATAATTATCAGTAATTTTACGTTTTTTTTTGCTCTTATTCACTTTTTACCAGGGTCCGCTCTTCACTTTTTACGGAGCCCTCTCTTCACTTTTTACCGGGCCCACTGATCACTTTTTACCAAGCACATTGGTTACTTTTTACCTCGGTCGCTCGTGTAAACGCGCTTGCTGATCACATTTTACCGGCGCCCGCTGGACATTTTTTACCGGCGACCACTGGTCATTTTTTACCAGGGCCCGCTGTTTACATTTTTACCGGACCGCTGTTCACCTTTTACCGGACCGCTGTTCACCTTTTACCGGACCGCTGTTCACCTTTTACCGGACCGCTGTTCACTTTTTTACCGGACCGCTGTTCATTTTTTACCGGGTCCGCCCATCACTCTAGATGGATCGACAGATCGACAAAAATCTAATTCTAAGTAATATTCGATTTATTGGCTCGTTTTTAGAGAAGCCATATCAATCAATCGTGTGAATATTGGCCAATATCACTTCTTAGCTCCGATTTTAGTGGCATATTTTTAAACAAACCAGTAGTTTTGATCCATGCCTCCTATGAATGTATTATATACTTGCGTTTAAGAAACATTTTTCTTTGAGCTTGTGATTCCATCTACTAGCTTGTGTAAGAGATTCTATATTATTAAAATTGGATTCTATATTAAAATATCCACAAGCTTTTTACCAAGAGTTTTTGTCTTATATAGGTCTCCATTTTTCCGCGAGGTTTCCGGTTGTAGCTCAGTATTCACATTTTTGTGTATTTAGTCAAAACCAAATTTTTAGTGTTTAGTCGTAACCCACTTCCCGATGCAAAGCTTCAATTAAAACTCCGAACTCGTAACAACATCCTGCAAAAGCTCTGCTGCACTACATGGGGCTCCTCACCACCCACACTTAGATCGACAGCATTAGTACTGGTATACCCCGTAGCGGAATACTGTGCACCAGTATGGATAAACAGTCCACATACTCACCGTGTTGATGTCCAACTCAACCAAGCCATGCGAACTATATCAGGCACAATCAAGGCCACGCCCACTTACTGGTTCAGTAATTCAAACTCGATACAATTATATTTTCAGACTAACAACTGTTCACAATAAAATTCTCTATATACAGGGTGAGTCATAACTATTGGGACATAGACTAAGGACAGGTTATTTGGACCAAAATATGGCTATTGGGCCAAATATGTCTTAATAAAATGTTGCTGAGAAAAAAGATACAGGGTGTTAAATTTAATTTTTGTTTTTCGTTTTACGCTAATAGTTTGCCTGTATATATGTATAAAATTGCTATCAAAATTGGCACAAAGGCACAATCTTAGACAAGAAATAGTATTTTATTTACAATTCCACTATCAAATACCAAACTAATAAACAATGTTGCAACTAACGTAAGGTTTCCGTTTTGACCATAAATCAAAACTAAACACACTTTAACTTAAAAAGAAACTCACAAAAACTCAAACTAAATGTTCTACATGGTCTCCTCCGATTTCTATGCCTTTCCTAATTTTTTTTATAAAGGATTTTCGGACTTTAAAAAAAATATTATTCTGTCCCCTTGTAAGATTAGCTGCATTTTGAATGTGTCTCCAAAGTTCGTCTCGTGTATTAATTTCATTGGCATAAACTAAGGACTTCATATGTCCCCAAAAATAAAAATCTAGCGGGTTGTACTCAGGACTTCTTGGTGGCCATTGAAAATCACTGTCTCTGCCAATCTATCGTTGAGGAAATACGTCATTAAGATGATTTCTAACAGCTAATGAAAATTGAGGTGGCGCTCCATCCTGCATAAACCACATTTTTTCTTCTTACATCCAGTGACAGGTCATCTAAAATATCACTAAGTAGTATTTTCCAAAAAGAATAAATAAGAATCTCCATTTAAATTCGGAGGAAGAACATAAGGCCCTAACTAGTTGGTCGCCTATAATGCCACACCAAATATTCAATTTAAACTGATGCTGAAAATGTCTAGCTTTAATAGCATGCGGGTTTTCTTCTTCCCAATAATGACTATTTCGCCAATTAAAAACCTCTCGTCTGGTAAAAGTTGCTTCGTCGGTGAACATAATATTCTTAATAAAGTGTCTGTCATTGCGATGTTTATTCAGAATACGTTGGCAAAACTGTAACCGTCGTGGAGATCTGTTGGAAGTAAATTTTGAACAGGAGTGAAGTGATAAGGATGGAGGTTCTCTTTTTTAGAATTCTAACAATAGACGACTGACTTACTCCCGTTGCTGCTGATAGATGTCGTGAACTTATTTCAGGATTTTTATATAATCGAACCAAAAGTTCATCTTCTTGATTAGGTGTTATTTGTTTCGGTCGACCACCCCGATTTTTAGTGTGAAATGACCCAGTTTCAGCTCAACTACGATATAATCTTGCAAAAGTTTTGTGATTTGGTTGCCTTCTGTTTGCGTATAACATTCCATACCTTCTGGCTGCCGAGCGATTGCAAAAATTTTTTTGTGCGTATACGCAAATCATATCTCGCATTTCTTCATTAGTAAAATGATTGTGACGAGGCATTTCAATCAAAAAAAGTAATGATTACTTTTAAAAAATGCAACATTACACTACACTGTCACATCAAAAATAATTTACTCTGAACAAATGACATTTACCAACAACAATTATCTGACATTCCAAAGCATACTTTTCATAAATGAAATAATATTTGAAATCCTTTTTTAAGACTCATAAGCAGTTCGACTGCGTTTTTATCGAAAACGGTTGAAATTATCATGTTTAAACAAGAGTACCAATTTTACGTAAAAATGATGTTTACGTCATATTTTCTAATAAAAATTACTAAAAAGTTTCATCAGAAAAAGTTTAGATTCAATTTGATCATTAGGAATGATCCACGTGGCGCCCTCTATGACAAAACGTAAAATTGTAAATAAAATACTATTTCTTGTCTAAGATTATGCCTCTGTGCCAATTTATAAATATACAGGGAAACTATTAGCAAAAAACGAAAAACAAAAATTAACTTTAACACCTGTATCTTTTTTCTCAGCGACATTTTATTAAGGCATATTTGGCCCAATAACCATATTTTGGTCCAAATAACCTGTCCTTAGTCTATGTCCCAATAGTTATGACTCACCCTGTATATTAAATATCCGCTATTCTGGAGTCCCCTCGAAGCGGACGGTGACCTTCCTGAAAAAAAACACTTGTTAGATTAAATTTTTTACAGCTCAAATATGAGTCATATTTATCGTAACAATACGATAACTTACGATATCATGCGTATAACTCATTTCATTATTTCTTTGCTGGAGTATAGTACGGTTAAAAATATTTCATGATCAAAACTTTACAAACGAAATTGCTCTTGATTGTATATTGAAGAAAACAAAAATAATAAACTCACTAGCGGTAGCGAAAAGTTAGTATTAATATTGATTTTATTTGCTTTCAGGTCCGCCACGGATGCAGTAACGAAAACGAAAGTGGCAATAAAGAAGATATCTCCGTTCGAGCATCAAACTTATTGCCAAAGGACACTCAGGGAAATCAAAATACTCACACGTTTTAAACACGAAAATGTAAGTATTATAGCCTTAGGATTTGGAAACTAATTTTGTGTGTATGCCTGTGGCAAAACCAAAATAATATTACGTCACGGTTAATGTACTTTTAGATAACTAACCGCGAAATTCTTAAACCACAGATAGTGATTAAAATGCCCAATTAATATGAAATGTTTATTGTTGTATCAATACAATGTAAATCCAATAATATTAATCATAAGAGTAAGAGGTGATAAAATAAGTATAGAATAGTGTTGGAAAATTCTCGAGAATGAAAAATCGGAGAATATTCTCGATATGGAAAATTTTCTGAGAAAGAACCCTATGACTAGGCTTACCATAATTATGAAACTCTAACCGGGACAGTAAATGGTCGATAGGGTAAAGTATAAAAAAACGATTAAGCTGCTGCTAAAAATTCTTATTAATAAAATACCTATTTTTTGTACCATAATAATAATTATTGGTGCAAAATAATAAAAGTTGATGTTAAATCAACGGTTTACTTGGTGGGATGTTTATACCATTCACCATCCAGTTCTGATGCTCAATTTATTGAAGATTTGGAAGAAATATGTGATGCCTCATTTATTACAAACTACCGGTGTGTGTTAGTTGGTGATTTTAATATTGACTTATTGGCTATAGTCCATTTCCATCATATTGATAGCACATTATGTATGCAAATCCCTAAATTGTTGATACGGGTGACTCAATGAAAAATAGATATTTGTCAACAAGTTTACAGAAGTATATAGGAAAACAATTTTAAATTGAATGTGACCACCAGGTATAAAGGTTGAAGCAGAATAGAATACAATAGTTTTGAGGGTTACTAATCCCTAAATAAAGTTGCCAGTGTCGGAGTGATGGAGATTAACAGGTACTAATGAATTTGCAAGAAATGTAAGATGTTTATTTTATTGGTTATATATAAAATAATTTGTGGCCGTAACAGGGGCCGATTTGTAAAAAAAATGAATATTATTTTAATCAAATTCCATTTAAGATTCACTGCTTTCTTCAGAATCTAAGGAATCTTCAACTCCAATGTTAATTATTACCGGTTCCAGCATTGCATCAGTCATATTATCCAAATTCCACATTTTATTTTCTTCCTTGTGAGCATGACTAACAGCATTTTTCCAATTTTCTGGAGTTACTTTTGATAAGGAATGTTCTAATAATTGTTGTAAGTCTTCTAATTTAAAAGTTTTGTTGTTGCGTCCGACTTCACCCTTTACTTGAGACCATATATTTTCTATCGGATTCAGATCACAGTGGTATGGGGGTAAACGTAAAATAATTACATCACGGTTTAATGCCATTTCATCAATTGTATATTTTTTATAAGCAGCTTTATGTTGCCTTACAATAGGTAATAATTCCTTTTTTGTCGAATTCTCCTTGTACTCAATTGCGTGTTTATCCAACCATTCGATTAATTCTCCCTTTTTCCATGCCGTTGTTGGCAATTTTTCTGGTAGTCTTGAATGGTAACTAGCATTATCCATGACTATGACAGAATTTTTTGGAATTTTTCTTCTAGGTACTTTTTAATAGTTCTTAGATAATCTCGTCTCCAACATACAATGTAATCTTTTTACAATTAAAACGGATTTTCTTCTATTCTTTTGCCAACGAAATCCCATCTCTCTCAATAGTCCCCATAATTTCTTGTTGCTTCTGATTGGTAACTCTTCGTTTTCTCTAATTAATGTTTGGATTTTGTCCAATGTTGGAAATTCTTTGTTAAAAAAAAATGAGTGGACGTGGCGTCTTATCATGTTTTTATGTATTTCTTCAATTTCCAAGGGTTTACTCCCTCCACTCTTCTTCCTGAAACAGTTCCTCCTTTTATTTCTTTTAGGAATCTATAAATTGTTGCTTCTCCAATCCCTGTCATATTTGAACACAGGTTAACGATTTCACGAACATTACTTAAAGGGCGTTGATGTACAAGTGCATCGTGTACATTTAATATTATATTTTTCTCTCTTAGACTGAAGGCACCTTTAAAACTACACTTCACCGGGATAAAACCTGTTGTTGACGTCATTTTTAAATGCAAATAACAAAATATCGACACCAAAAACGTAGGTAGGTAAGACATGAACAATGTACATCTACAAACTAAATGGAAGATGCAAACAATTTCTAATTTATATTATTGGCATAAGCTGTAATGTGGCATAAAAACTACTTAAACTATCATTAGTGAAGCCTTATCAGTAATTCCAGGTAATCGTTCAAAGAAGGTATTCTGTTTGTGTCAGGCGATAACTTGTATAGAAAACAATAATCACCTTTAAATTATTGTTTACATTAATTTATTTCGTGAAACATTGAATTCTCTCGTTAATCACCCGTGTATAATTAACAATAATCGTGTGGCATATATACCGACGTTTTTTACGCACAAAAAAGGTATAGTGAGATTAGTGGACACTTATTTTACAGAAGATTTTTTAAAAGATAATGAATTGTTGACGGCATCTTAAAATATTATTTTTTTCTATTTATTTCAAAACAAGTATAGGGTGATGCCTATGGTTTTTTGATCTGTTGAGGATTTGCTTACATAATGTGCTATCAATATGATGGAAAAGGACTATAGTAATTTATATGGTGAAAAAATTAAAAAATTCTTTTCGGCTTATGGGATAAAACAATATATTAGTGATCCTACCCGTATTACTGACACTAGTAACACTTTGGTAGATTATGTACTTTCTAATCAAAATAATATAAATGCTTGTGTTCACGGTTGTCCAAAAATTACTGATCATTTTGTTATTTCAGTAAATATCTCCAATAATAATAGTTATAATATATCTGATAGAACTATATCCAAGTTTAGAAATTTATGTAATCAAAACTTAGATAGAATCAAAAATGTGTCACTTTAATTTAGATTCTGTTTGTGTTAATATCATTTACCAGGAAATTTTACAAAATTGTGAAAATGTAATCAATGACATAATACCAATTGTAAAATGCTGCCATTTCAATCAAAATTACCTTGGTTTGATTATGAGGTGTTTAAACAAATTAAACAACGTGATCGGGCTTATAAAGATTTTAAAAATGTATTGATGTCATTGAAAAACAACAAAAATGGCAGGTTTTTAAGAGACATAGAATGAGGTAGTAAATATGTTAAAGCTAAAAAAAGAGCGGTTCTATTTTAACAATATAGACAGGTATAGAAACAATCCAAAAAAAATGTGGAAAACTTTAAAAAAATTAATCAATGATAATAGTCGAGAAATGCCAAACACTGTAATCTTTGAAACTACTACTGGTCTAAAACGGTTAACAAACGGAGTAGAAATAGCTAGCAGTTTTAATGAGTATTTTGTTGAAAGCATTGAAAGTATTGTTCAAAGTATTGATAGTCCTGACACATGGTGGAATGTAAATAGTAATCTATATTTAAATTTTGAAAAAATTGAAACGCTTTCTATGCAGGATTTGCGAAAAATTGTTGACAATTTAGATAATAAATTCTCACTACATGAAACGTTAATTGCAGAATGGTAAAGGAAGTTTTTTGAAACCATTGGGCACGTTATGTTAAATTTAATTAATACATCTCTTACTACGGGTAGAATTCCTGATGTATTAAAAATAAGTACTATTACTCCTATTCAAAAAATACCCAACACTATCAAAGCTGAAGAATTCCGACCAATCAATACTTTACCTCCTATAGAGAAAATATTAGAAATTGCTGTTTATGAACAATTTTATTATTAGAACATGTAACTAAAAATAAAATTTTAATTAATAATCAATCAGGTTTTCGAAAACAATTCTCTTGTGAATCAGCGTTACAAGTTACATTATGTCACATAAAGAATAATTTAGATAAAAATAAGTACGTAGTCGGTGAATTTCTTGATTTAAAAAGAGCTTTTGAAACCATTGACAGAACAATAATGATTTCTAAACTTAAACAATACGGTATAGGAGGTACAGTAATTGCGTGGTTAGAAAATTATTTACAAGATCGCAAACAGAAAGTTAGATATAAAAACCAATTGTCATCTGAAATGGATAGTACTACAGGGATTCCTCAAGGTAATGTATTAGGCCCCCTTTTATTTATTCTGTACATTAACGATATCGATATTTTGTAATTTGTGAATTTATTAATCTTTTTGCCGATGATACTCTAATCTGTTGTAGTGATGAAAATTTTGAATTAGCTATTCAAAAAATGAATACTATTTTAGATATGTTTAATATATATTTCAAAATGAATAAACTGAAGTTGAATGTGAAAGAAACAAAGGCAATGATTTTCACTACCAAACATAAATATAGCTTGCTTGATTCTGAAATCATAAATTTAAATATTAATAATGAAAAAATTGAAATTGTCACAACAGTTAAATATTTGGGATTCCAGCTTGACAATATTCTGAATTTTGAGTACGTTCATAAAAAAATATCAAAAAAAATTTACTTTCTGAGTAGAATTCCTCAAAATGTATCAATGGAAACAAAAATAACAGTATATAACACAATTATTCAACCTCATTTTCAATGTTGCTCATCAATTTTATATTTCAATATAAGGTTGAATGTTCGAATAATTAAACTTTGATAGTATACAAGGCAACTATCGAACACAGTGATTAATTAAATCTTGCCCAAGTACTTTCGATCAATAGATCATCTTCAGGGGCATTTCGTCAGTTGTGGCCTATCCGACATGAGTAGAATGTCATAAATGTAAATTTGGACATAACAATACAATACACAAAGACAAACACAAACACTAAAATTTTAAAAAAGGAGAAGGTACATGTTATATAGAAGCCGGAGACAGAATTTCACTTTTTAAAGCTAAATTCTTTTAAAAGTGACTGACAAAAAGTGAGAGTTGTTGATTTCTTTAATGTTCATAATAATATCCATATTTTCCATCGAAAATATTTTAGTTCTCTCGGGATACACATTCGTTTCTCTTTGTTAAAACCATATATTTTATCAATAAACAATTGGAAATTCAACTACTTATCAATATTCAAAATTATTTCGTTCAATGAAATGTAAGTCACATATTGTTCGTGTATATAATATAATATTTTGCGGTTTCGCTATCAATTGTGGAGTGTTTTCTTATTATGTTAATTAAAAATAAACTAGAACAGATTATGTACAGGACAAAAATAATGTGATAATTACGGTTACAATCTTATCACAAATTTATTCCGAACAAAAAAATGGAATATATATATATATATATATATATATATATATATATATATATATATATATATATATATATATATATATTGTTATGCTATTTAAATTGTATTATATTGCTTATTTAGAAAAATCCTGTCTATATTTATTAAATGATCTAATCTCCAATTAATCACAATAAATCAGCATTAATTAATTACAATCTCAGGCTATTTAACTTGTAATATTTACCTTTGATCGTGGATTCAAAATATTTTCCAATTGGCTTCCTAATTGGGATAGGTAATATGACCTGAATAAAATACATAGAATTTCAACTGAACTATATGTGAGATGTCCTTTATTTTAATGAAATTTTATATAACAATTAATCCTGTAATATTTGCAATATACTAACTTTAAATATATGAGAAGTTGTTTTCTATCATGGACCCAAATGTTATTTTACATTGATTTTTAATATGTGTTATAACTAAGCTCTTTTTATAAATTTTTTTTAATGATCGCAAAATTAATTGTCTCTATTATTTATTCAATTTATTTAATTAATAAATGAAAACCACACTCGTGCTCTAATGAAAATTGACTGACCTTTCTTTCTCTGCCGTTGCAATTCTATGGCCACGCCAAAAAAAACCTTTCTCTGCTTCTGCTCCTATTGTGGTCCAGATGACGTACACCTTTCTCCTATCTGTCCTTGTATCTGCAACCCAACAACTCGTGTTATTCTATGCAGCCTCCTTTTGAGCCAATCTCCGCGCATGTTTATAACTCCAAATGTTTCCTGCTTCGTCTGATATTAATATTCTTATACCCTTTGGTTTTTCTATCTCTCTGTACCCCGTTCCTCAAACTGGTCAGCTTTTACACATAAATAAACACACCCGGTAAATTACGTCTTCGGGACTTCAAACAAACACAAATCACAAAGCTCCTTCCTTCTTGGACGACGAAAACTGACTAACCAACTTTTTTCCTCTCTCCTATCTCATAGCCAAAACCATCACCTCCTTGCATTCAAAAATTGACCAATAAAAATCATCCACCTCTGTGACGTATATCGTTACCAACCAACTCTCTCTATAAAACGTCATTCGGGTAATTCCAGAAAACAACATTCTTTAATTATTCTAACTAAATCTATCTGCTTTACAAATATTTCTTACTAATAGCTACAAACGATACCTGTTTCTCAATTCAATGTCTTTTGTTAATAAACTTTTACCGATATAATCTTTCGGGGAGAAAAACCACCGCAAATCCCGGTCTATTGTTTAAACACTTTCTATATACACTTTTATTCCGGGTAAATCCATTCCACAATAACCGACTTATTTAAATTTCTTATCGATAATATTTGAAAGTCTTGTCTCTGAGGCCTAATGAACAATTCTTCGAACAACTTACAATACATATTTTGTCTTATACAGGATGTTTGAAAATTTATATGCCCGTGTCTTTATGAAATATCAATAATTTTAATTTTTATTTAAGTAATAAAATTTGTATATCGGTTTTTTATTGCTTATGGACATTCAAAAGTACAACAATATATATATATATATATATATATATATATATATTATATATATATATATATATATATATATATATATATATATATATATATCCATATACCTAAAGTTAAGAATAATACTATTATACGAATTAATATCTCCTCCACCATACTTCGGATAACCCTCCAATCTAAGTGGCGGCACTCCAACTTTGGCATGGCTGACTTTTGCACGTCGGATTCTAGTACGTGCTCTCTCAATTTAAATAAGGCTTCCCATACATCTCGGTAGATTGGTCACGGACAGTGTCTTTTGTTATCAGGTAGAAAATGTAACGTGATGCATCTTGGAGTTTCAAGGCTTCCCCGGGAGCTGGCACTTGGCATTGAAGTTCTGCACCTCGACCGAACTTCCTTCGAAAGACGGATGCCAACCCTGGTGCGTCTTTGATACTGGCCAGGATGGTAAGGGCCAGTGAGCAGTGATCTTGCTTTTCTTTAGTGGTAACACAATGTCTTGCTTTACCGGTACCTTCATAGGCCCCCATGAATTCCTCAAACGTGAGGTCAGACACATCTTGGACTTGGTTTACTTCCACTTCTTCATCTACGTCGTGGTCACTTTCGAAAGACGCTAGCCGGTTATGATGTACTATCATCGGCTTTCCCCTCGGAATCTTGCTTATTCGGTAGATGGCATCGTTGATCTTCTCCATAATGAGGTATGGACCTTCTCAAAACTGCTGAAACGTGGGAGAACAACCTTTTCCGCTTCTTGGATTCGCTTCTTGAGAGCCAGACTTTGTCGTTCTTCTTAAAGCACCCCTTTTCGGCTTGCATATCGTACCTTTTCTTCATTCAGTCGCTAGCGATCTGAAGATGGGAACGAACCAACTCGTTTACATCGTCCATTCTTCTTCGTAATTCGATCACATAATCTTCACGTGCTACATCTTCTCCAGGTCGACACCCAAACTCTAGATTCTAGATCACAATGTAGTCGCATCTCGCGTCCGAATAGGACTCTGGCTGGTGTCTGGCCTGTGGATTCGTTAACAGCAGATCTGTAGGCCATTGTGGAGAACGGAAGATATTGGTCCCAGTCTCGCTGATGACCGGACACCATCTCTGTCAAATACTTGCCAACTGTCCTATTCATCCGTTCTAACATACCATCCGATTGCGGATAATATGTTGTAGTACTTGTTTTCTTCATGTCTAGTTTATCACATATTCCTTGGTATAGATCGCTTTCGAAGTTCCTGCCTTGGTCACTATGGATCTCCAAAGGCACTCCAAATCGGCTGATATATTCTTGGATCGACTTATCTGCAATAGTGGCGGCCTTCTGGTCTGGAAGTGCGTAAATTTCGACCCACTTAGTTAACCACTTAAGGGCGGCACGCCCTTAAGTGGTTAATTATGTTTGGATTAAAAACTTCCCTCCATAGAGGTATTGATAGAAGTGCTCTACTGATTTCACTACTGCTAGAGGTTCTCTTCTCGTGACGCAATAATTCCGCTCAGATTTTGAAATAACTTTACTAAAATATCCAAGGACTCGTTCCTGTCCTGCTTGAATGTGAGATAGCACTCCTCCAATTCCCACATTACTTGGATCTGTATCTAAGATGAACTCTCCTTCTGGCGGTGGATACCCTAAAAGTGGTGCTGTGATTAAATGCTTTTTCAAGGTCTCAAAGGCAGTTTGGCAGTCTGTATCCCAGCGGTAATCTCTTGCTTAAGTCCAAGATATTAATGTCGTAAAATACTTAGCCAGGGGAATGTCGCTGGCCCACGTCGGGACGTCCGCCTCGGATATACGAGAACTCGTTGTTTTTCTTTCACTGTCTTGGTCTGAAGTGTGTTGAGATCGTTACTAGGGCAAAAAAAACCCCTCTAACCGTTGGATGGTCAACATCTCGTAGGCCGGGCATGCCATAAATCAATCACTTGTTTCAATCTTTGTATTTGAATCTTTATCTTGAATACAAAGGAAAAAGCCGAATTCTGCGTACTTCATCATGACAAATAAGATAGCCAGTTTAAGTTTTACGAAAGAACAGGAAATAATATATTTTAAAAGGGTCTTTAGAATACACAGCACTAAATTAGATCACATTACAGTACCGTAACAGAAAAAATATTAACTGTACAAATATGAAAAGAATTCGTAGGTACATACTTTCCCAAACAAAAGTCCTTGTTCCCGATGAAGCAGAGGTTCGTGCATACGTCACAAAAAAAACTACACCCTATTTTTGATGTTTTATTTAAATTATAATCTTTTTCAGATAATTGATATTAGAGATATACTTCGTGCAGCAACAATAGATCAAATGAGGGATGTATACATTGTACAATGTTTGATGGAGACTGATTTATATAAACTCCTTAAAACACAGGTAAATATATGTTAATAAATTCTTGTTTTTCTATTCCTATTCTATGTGAATATTAAATTTATTATCTTAAAAAACCAGTATCTTAAAAAACTACTAAAAAAGAGCAAATTAACATATGAGCTTACATTCATTGAAAAATTTTCAGGTAATAATATCATAACTATGCTTAGACCACTGCTCAATCACTAATTAATCCCTTAATTTGTATTCTCACATTATTCTTAACTTCTTAACCTTTTATAGTTTCACTGTGTATAACTGAAACATTGTAAAACTATATCGAGTAATATTTTAATAATTAAAGTACATTCACCTGTTAATAAATTGTTGAATAATGTATTTTCCAATTGAACTTACTAAGTCTTGCAATTACGGCCTAGATTAAATTGTATTGTAAGCTTATAGTTCAAAGTTTGTTAGTATGATAGAAGCAATAACCTCTGTGCTGAGGTATACATTATTTGTGAGATTATAAATTGGGGATTTGAGCTCATGTGAGTAAAGTTCATTATAAGTAGTTACCTAACATCATATAGTGTAATTAGTAGTAGCTGCCAATAAAAGCAACATTTTTACTCTACAACTTCAACTTTTTATTATACTTATCATCGTCGATCGACAAGAACCGGACAAAGGGGCATTATAAAACGATTCGAACCTCATAACTACGTTCGAATCTGTCCACCACTTTCTCATCATACTAATACAAGAAAAACAGAGGCAAATCCTCAACAAAGCTAGTGTTTAGTGTTCGAAGAGCAGATCTAAAGCAAAGATTACGAGTAACATAAATTAAGAATACATTTTACATTCTGCAATTCTCCAAAAACAAATATTATATCCGCTGAAAAAGATCATCGAAGACTATTATATAATAAATGATCCACTACCAGAACTGTATAGTTTACCAAAAATGTACAGACCAAGAGTTCCACTTGACCTATAGTACTGTGCGAATTAATGGAATCATATGCTGTTTTAATGAAAAAAAAAGAAACAGTTTATTTAGAACAAAATTATATTTTGACAAAACTATAAAGGTAAACTTACATCATTTAGTAGGAAATATGTCCCCCTTTTGGCTGCAATTACTGCTTTTACCCGTTTTGGCATAGATTCTACCAGCTCCTGAAAGTTCCCCAGATATATTTTTCCGCTTCTATCAATCTTTGTACTACAGTCGATTTTGCGCAGTCTAGCTTTGCAAATATCCCATAAATTTTCAATAGGGTTGATGTCTGGTGAATTACCAGGCCAACCTAAAACATTAATCTTTTTATTTTTGAAAAATTCCATCATTTGCTTTAACTTGTGATAGGGAGCAGAGTCCTGTTGAAGAATCTCTCCTCCTTTGGGCTGACTTTTTTAAGTCCTGTGTCCAAACGCTGTTCTAACATGGAATTATATTTTCGGCTGTTCATCTCTCCTTCGAGTGGTAACAAATATCCAACCCCCATGTATGAAAAACATCTCCAAAACATTTTTTTGACTAGATGTTTTACGGTTTGATCAATATGAGATGGTGTAAGGTTTTCATTGTCAGACTTCCTGACGAATTTCCACTGCTGTCCCTGAACTATAAAGTGAGTTTCATCTGTAAATAGGACTTTTCTCCAGTTGTTACAGTCCAATTAGAGTATTTTTTGGCCCACAAAGCTCCTAGTGCGGCAGAAAATTTGATAGGACCTTGTGCTAAAGACATCACAATTTGTATGCTTTAGGAAGAGCAGCAAAAAATTGACCTTGTGCCTTGTAACGATGTGCATCGCCTCCATCCCGTCAGCGTTCCGTACACACGCACTGCACTGTGGTACTGAACACCATCAAATCTCGAAAGTTACAGTTCTTCGGACATATGCGAAATGAATCCAGATATGCTTTCCTTCCAAGCCATTCTGAAAAGAAAAATATTTGGAAAGCGAGGTCCAGGAAGAATATCTTTGTTAAAGAACCTCAGAATCTGGTTCAATACAACATCTGTGCTGCTTTTCTACGCTGCTGCAGATAAGATAAAGATGGCCATGATGATCGCCAACATTCATAACGGATAGCCACATCAAGAAGAAGAATATCTCTTCGTACCTAAAATAAAATACACTGTGAGTCCCAGTAGTTTCAACCGAAACTACCTGTATAAATCCCTCCGGACAGAAATTTTTAAAACCAAATTATCTCTACTCATACAAAGTACACTACTGTGTATAATAATATCTATAATATAAATAACTTACCAGCCATTATTTATAAATATTTATTGTTTGCCAATCACGCAAATAAAACCTAATTTATGCATCAACTTATCTGTGACTCTTTGTTGATCGACGCGGTATAACGGAAAAAACCGCAAGACAAGACCTAGTGATGGCACTATCGATTACTTTATACTAGCGACTAGTCGACTACTTTTAAATATCGATTAGTCTAGTCGACTAGTCGGGGTAGGCGTGGTCAGCTGTCACCTGTCACTGTCAGTCTCAGTTTGTGTTTTGCTTAATGGGGACAACCACAGCCACCTTTACTTCCAAGCCATGAAGTAAAAAAGGCAACACCGCATTCTATGACGTCGGTAGTCCGATAATCAGCTGTAAGGTCTACCAGAATATTAAACTAATTTGAATTTTAGGAAACTGATATTTTGAAAACTTCAATTCATTACAGAAATATTTTTAGGGAAATTAAATTAATAAAACCTTATATATACCTAGTAAATATATATAGTTTTATTATTATTTAGGTTATATTATCAATAAAATAATCACTAGAGTAAAATTTATTGCACTTAAAATACAGTGTCAAACAGTTAAATTAAAAACAAATTTTAAATATGAATGGGTTTGTTGTCATATAGACCAAGTTAAAAGAGGTATACATGAAAAATGTGTTGAATGTAACATACCATTTATAACTTGTATATCGATTTAAAATAGCCTATATTCTCAAAAGATTTTTGAATGTAATACTCAAATTTGTTATCACTTATCTAAAAAGCAGATCTAAATGAGAAAGTAAGTTCTCTAATTGTGACCATCTTGTTAATTTACTATATTGTAAAATCCATTTCAAATCATTACCACTTAATCTATTCTTACCTACATTGACAATTACACTAAAATTACTGCTAACTATTACACTACACATTACACAAATATTATCACACTTGTGTCCCAACTGATTAATGTTTAATACATAGAAATATACACAGTCACTTGTAATTTTACTTGTCCAGTTTTTCAATGGGATATTATTGTCTAAGTCTAATTGACATAATTATGTTATCTCTTGTTCCCTCTTCTTATGCAAAAAGTTTCTTCTGTCTTCGGGATTCCTTTTTTCTTTAGTACGATGAACAGTTACATATGATGGTACTTCAGGAAATATATTAGGAACTGCATTGCCTTTTAATTTGGGAAATATTAACTTTTCAATGTGTACATTTCCATCTTTATCTTCTCATTGTTCAGTCCGCTGAATATCATCTTCATGAAAATGTTTGGCACATACTACGGAAGATTTGGCAATTGTACAGCCTTCTCTATGAATAGAGCATAACCCAGTATACCTTCTTTGGGGATCTTTGGGAAACAAAAAGATACTTTCTGCCTGTTTCATTTTTAAAGTACTGGCATAATTGGTTTTGCAACCAGGTACACAACAATGCCAGAGCATCTGTAACAAAAAACAAAAGTATTATTATTATTGTTTTTAGTTTACATATTTTGTAACAAGAAGCAAAAGTATTATTATTTTCAGTTTGTTTTGTAGGTTATATTTATACTTGCCTTTTAAATTGTTGTTAAGAATCTTCTAAAAGTTCTAAATTTAATGAAATTTCACTTATATTAATATTTTCTAATTGATTTAAACACAATTTACAAATAAAACATTCGAATAAAGTTAAAAAAAACATAAATTCAACAAATTTTACAAGCCTTCCTATATGAAATGCTAAACCAAAACAAACCGCAGTCGGACTACCACGCGTTGTTGCCAAATTTCTACTTCATGGCTTGGAAGTAAAGGTGGCTGTGGGACAACGCAACGATGTAAAAATACTCAGGATATGAATAAAATGCTTCAGTCCAAAGTAGTCGCTAACACTAGCCTACTTAAACCGACCATAGCCGACTCTTTGTTTCGGGAATGCTTTCTCTTGACTTATGAATGAATTTATTGGTTTACCTTCTATTCTAGAACAACTAGTCGTTTGTCGTTTAACCATGTACAATCGACTAGTCAAAACAATCGACTAGTCGATAGTCTGAGTACTAATCACTTAAACCACTAGTCGATTACCCCATCACTAACAAAACCCTTCTTAAATTTTTTGTATAATGGGCATGGTTATAGGCAATATAATATACACGTAGATTTACTGTGGAACCGTTGGGACGTTCAGTAAAAATTTGTGTATCAGTAGTTTCACAGCGATACCACTAGGATGAAAAGGATTAACCAATCGACAGTGAAGCGAATGAGACTGCCTGACCCGGTTTTCTATCTGAAAATTGTAGCACTTATTTACCCACACTATGTATATTAGATATAAGGCAACCATATTTATATTTATTTAAAATTCTGTATTTTGTAATAATTTTTATAAAAGTTTTTAATTACTTCAATAATATAAATTCTTTTTTACTTTTTAGAGACTGAGTAACGATCACATATGTTACTTCCTTTATCAAATTCTCAGAGGGCTGAAATATATACATTCGGCAAATGTACTTCATAGAGATTTAAAACCAAGTAATCTACTTCTAAATACTACCTGTGATCTCAAAGTAAGTATTGAATGATTCTGATTACATTGACTCACTCTTTTAACCTTGAAAAGCCTTCCATTTTCTCACATCCTAAAGATATGATCTCTTTTCGTTTTTTATTCATAATTGGCCATAATTTAATTTTCGTTTTATTTTTTTTTTCAAATCCTTACCAGCTTTTCTCTTTTGCTATTTTCATTTTTTTACAAAATTTACGATTTTTATCTACTGATCTATATCCTGTAGGACAGGGGTCATCAATTATATTCCATGAGGGTCCGTTTCAAAAACCCTCAGGCAACTAGGCCACCTTGTTTAGGGAGGGCTACGAAATAAACTCAAGAAAAAAGGTTATTATAAAGCTATTATATTGTTTTTTCCCGTCTATATTCCCGTTTTATTTAATAAATATTAATAATAAATATTTAATTATTTAATGTTACTGTTTCTGCTATTTTTCTTTCTTCAACTATAGTATTCAACAATTTTACAAGATTACGAATATTTCTATATGTTATTAGTTCTTTACATGTTAAAATTGTAAAGATATTTATATATTTAGATTTGATTATAATTTTATTACTATAATTTGAATTTAACTGTCCCCTGTTTCTGTCCCCATTTGATGTACTGTAGTTAGATCATTTATTTGCCATTTTCGTATCTACTTTCGTTTCCGAATCACTTTCCTTTTGATTAATTTATGTTATATGTTTGGTACTTTTTTGGAACTGTTAGTTTTATTTCCTCCAATATATTTTTATCCTTCATTCATAGTTTTCTACCTACAATTATCTTTTAGCTTATTTTTGTCTAATTTCCTTTGTTTTTTTTTTTGTTCTTCTCACTTTTTAGCTGATTCCCTCGTCAGTTAGGTCGTTGTTCAGCAATATTTTGTCTTTTATTTCGTGATGTTCTGTTTTTACTAGCAAGTTTTATGTCCAAGTTTTCGGACTCCTTTTATCTTGACGTCAAAATTCTTCCTTCATAATATTTGTTTCTTTAAGTTATTCTCAAAATAAAAATAAATAAATAAGTAAATATGATGTTTAAGATAAAATTTTCTGAGAGTTTAATCTTACCTATCTTGCTCATAATGACAATTCAGCTATGTATTCTCTATGTGATCTCAGCTGAGCAGTATTAGATGTAAAATGAATAATTTTAATGTTAAAGAATTAAATCTTTTAGCGAAAGCCGCTATCGCTTTATGTATTAAATGGCCAACTATATGCCCTAGGAGACAAATTCGTTAAACTTCCCGTGCTCGAATTGGTATCACTAAAGTGTTATGATCATTTCGGCCTATCCCAGCCATCGTCAGACACTTGGGCTGATACAAATTCAAACTCGGAAAGTAAAACGAATGTCTCCCAAATCTTCACTACCGTGTAGTTAGCTTATAAAGGCGCCCTCTACTTTGAAGGCCGTGAACGAAACGATATGAATAATCGTTTTCTGTATCCTTTATGCTATGCGAAATGTGTAAAGAATTAAATCTTTTAGCGAAAGCCGCTATCGCTTTATGTATTAAATGGCCAACTATATGCCCTAGGAGACAAAGTAGAGGGCGCTTCGTTCACGCCTTCAAAGTAGAGGGCGCCTTTATAAGCTAACTACACGGTAGTGAAGATTTGGGAGACATTCGTTTTACTTTCCGAGTTTGAATTTGTATCAGCCCAAGTGTCTGACGATGGCTGGGATAGGCCGAAATGATCATAACACTTTAGTGATACCAATTCGAGCACGGGAAGTTTAACGAATTTGTCTCCTAGGGCATATAGTTGGCCATTTAATACATAAAGCGATAGCGGCTTTCGCTAAAAGATTTACTTCTTTACACATTTCGCATAGCATAAAGTATACAGAAAACGATTATTCATATCGTTTCGTTCACGGCCTTCAAAGTAGAGGGCGCCTTTATAAGCTAACTACACGGTAGTGAAGATTTGGGAGACATTCGTTTTACTTTCCGAGTTTGAATTTGTATCAGCCCAAGTGTCTGACGATGGCTGGGATAGGCCGAAATGATCATAACACTTTAGTGATACCAATTCGAGCACGGGAAGTTTAACGAATTTGTCTCCTAGGGCATATAGTTGGCCATTTAATACATAAAGCGATAGCGGCTTTCGCTAAAAGATTTACTTCTTTACACATTTCGCATAGCATAAAGGATACAGAAAACGATTATTCATATCGTTTCGTTCACGGCCTTCAAAGTAGAGGGCGCCTTTATAAGCTAACTACACGGTAGTGAAGATTTGGGAGACATTCGTTTTACTTTCCGAGTTTGAATTTGTATCAGCCCAAGTGTCTGACGATGGCTGGGATAGGCCGAAATGATCATAAAACTTTAGTGATACCAATTCGAGCACGGGAAGTTTAACGAATTTGTCTCCTAGGGCATATAGTTGGCCATTTAATTTTAATGTTATTTCAAACCAAAATGTCAAACAGAAAGAAGCACTTCTAGTCCATTCTATATGATGTACTCTTAGGATATGCTGTGTCCAATTTTACTTTAATTGTTCTTAGCCCACCGTATCACATCGACACAAACTTCTGCTTCGTGTTTCATTAAATTACATCTTGAACACTAAAACAAATAAAAATAATACGTTTAATTCAAATGCTAAAAGAAGATCAGAGACAAAATTAAATTTTGTCAAGTTATATTGTACAGAAAAATTGTGGGATTGTGTTTTTCCTTATGAGTTTATTTATTTGTAGAATATATATTGCTTTTATGATAACAAAAATCTATTTATATGTTTATAGATATGTGATTTTGGGCTAGCCAGAGTAGCAGATCCAGAACATGATCACACGGGATTTTTAACAGAGTATGTAGCTACAAGATGGTATAGAGCACCAGAAATTATGCTTAATTCCAAAGTAAGTTAATTTATTCCATAATTTTAAAAGTTAAAATTTTGTTCATTACTACGAGAAAGCAAACCTGATGCAAATTGCAAATATTGTCATTTTCTATTACACCAATATCCATACTACTTATTCTAATTCAAGAAATGACAGAAATCCATGAGTATTATAAGACTATATAGTATATAAGACTATCGCAGTTGATTTTATAACTTTGTTTTGGAACAAAGATTGTTGCCGGACAAAGATTTATTTTTCTTGATGATGAATTCAATTCACAAATGTTACGTGATAGAATCTTCTTAAGGATTGGTGTGACAGTACTTAATCGTCAGATCGTTGTACCAAACTTGCTTTTGTCCTTTCATTACATTTCACCAAGAAATCCTGTGCCATAAATAAACACCAACAACTTTCTTATGGTTTAAGCATTTTTACTAGCTACAACAGATGTAGGTTTCAATTTTAGGATCTGGTATGCCCACAATTGGTTTCTGCTGCCTCTTTTTGTGATGTTCAGATTATTACCTATATGATGTTTCCTCCGTCTGCATGGATTTTCCTTTGGTTTCTTGCTTGTAAGTAATTTTGGCAGGTTTTGTCCATTAGTGCCAGTTAAATTTAATTCCGCTGACTTCTTGTCCATCTGTAGACTTGTTCAATTACAATAATTGATCTTATTAATGTAATTTCAAATTAGCTTAACTTTACATTTTGAGATTTTAAAATGAAATTATATCAACATACTGCAATGCGGCTCGAAGGACCAATATATTTATTTCTAGAACACACAAAAAATATGTCATTTGAAATTTGTTTCTATTTAAGAATTAAGCTCACACTTGTAAACTTGTTGCACAGAATGCACCAACGAGGCGAGAAGAGATAGCACATCTCTTGTTTTTCGAATTCATTCTCACTTAGTTTTCTGAGCAGATAGCAAAATCGCCAAGTCCCACGCTATATTTGACCGCTAGTAGTTATCGTGATCTCTTTTCCATTAAATAGTAAATGATTTACGATTTTTAGGGATATACAAAATCAATTGATATATGGTCGGTGGGATGTATTTTAGCGGAAATGTTAGCAAATAGACCAATATTTCCTGGAAAACATTATTTAGATCAATTAAATCACATTCTTGGAGTCCTAGGGTCTCCCTCACAAGAAGACTTGGACTGTATTATTAATGAAAAAGTAAGTGAATATTTGATAAGATGATAAGAAAAATATATATTCCAGAGTAAATTACAGAGTGTATGAAAATCTAGTATCTCAATAAGTTTTGCAATAAGATCTTCTAATTTATCATCGTTAGATAATTGTTTATGGGAATAATTATCAAAATACTGTAATGGACCATATATCATATTTTATTATTGTAGGCAAGAAGTTACTTACAGTCTTTGCCATATAAACCAAAAGTTCCGTGGTCTAAATTATATCCAAACGCTGATCCCAAAGCGCTAGATCTCTTGGATAAAATGTTAACTTTTAATCCTCACAAAAGAATAGGAGTTGAAGAAGCGTTAGCACATCCTTATCTTGAACAGTATTATGATCCAGCCGATGAGGTAAGTAAAAATAATTCAATTAGGTTAGGCATTTCGTTAGGTAGAATCTTTTTGGAAATAATTTGGTCTACCAATAATCCATTAATAACAGTACAGCGAAAATCTTTGACGGATTTTTCCTTGATGGTTGTTCGGGATCATCATATGGGAGGTATGCTGATCTGAGAACTAGTCTTCTGTGTTAAGGTCTTGATTTTGCCTCTTTAAACGGATCCTGATGGTTTCTTCATCAAGCTCTTTCTCGGGGACGCGAGTGAGGACCATAGGGCACTTGGGCATATTATTTGGATCAATTATATTTAAGTTTACTCCCTCCCACAGGCCCTCAATAATCTTAACCGCTTCAGTAGTCCATTTTTTTTGTATACTCGTTAACACAATTCACCCACAGGGTCCTTTCGCCAAATTATGTTTTATGCAACTGCAGAAGTTCATGTGCATATCCATTATCTCATCAGACATCCATTCTTTCTTCTTCTGTCTGCCACGCTTTAATAGAGTTGCGCATGTTGATTGGATTGCTTCCCTCGATTTATCCCTTCTCTCTATTATGTTCGACTTGTTCTCGTTAATGTCGTTTATTTTCTTTCCTAGTTGTTCTCGTACTTTTATTTCGGTTTCTGGGTTAGTGAGTTTCTTAATATCAATTGTGTTTAAATTAGATCTTTTCTCGAGCCGTTTTACTCTCATGACCATTCTGCATACTAAAAGATTGTGGTCCGTAGGAACATCGGCGCCAGGGTACGTTTTTGATGATTTTATCATGTTTTTATATCTTGTTGGTACTGCTATATAATCTATCTGATTCCTTATGATGTTGTCAGGCGAGTCAGCGGGGGATTTCCATGTGTAAAGTCAACGTTTGGGAAGCTTGAAGAATGTATTACTTAACAGCAGGTTATATTCCTGGCAGAAGCATATAAGTCTATCACATCTATCGTTTCTCTCCCCTAGGCTGAAGTTTCCCACGATCTCATTCACCTTGCCAACCTTTGCATTCAAATCTCCCATCACTATTGTCACTTTATGTTTTTTTGTCATTTTCATCAGGTTTCCCAGTTGTTCGTAGAATTCTTCGCTGGTTGCCTCATCTTTATCTTCCGTTGGCGCATATACCTGTGTTGCTCGAATTTGTAAAAGCATTATTCTTTCTGAATGGGGAGCGAAAGATTTTACTGCCAAATTAATATTTGGGTCAACTATTGTTGCGGTGCCGTTTCTGTGATGTGTTGTGCTGTTTCCAGCATAATAAACTTTATATCTAAGTATATCGCGTTGTCCAGAGTTTTGCCAGTGTGTTTCACTAATTCCCAATACAGTAAAAGCTCCGTTAACCGAAATAATTGGGGGTAGGCCGTTTCGGTTAAAAATAACATTGTTTTTTATAGATTTATTGGTCAAAGTATTGGTATTAAAAAATACTATGAGGTGATTTCGTAATGTTTTCTAATAAGTAAATACAAAATAAAGTAATAAAATTAAGGAAAATGAACAAGTTTAACATGCTTTTTTAAAGAAATCTTCTATTTTCTTTTGCGTTTTCATTTGACAACGATGTTTTGTAGCTATATCTCTCCATCGTTTATTTGCAGAATGTCATGAGTTTGCCTTATTCGGTTGTTCGACGAAAAGTAAAACAATCTGTAAATGACAAAACTTCATGCAATAACAACAAAAATTAAGAACCTAGTCGTGTCCCTAACTAATTAGGCCTACTATATAAATGTCTTACCTCTAGGCATTGAAAATCTCGTCGGCGGTCTCGTGCCGCCTGTTGTGTCATCATCTTTGTCGTCTGATACGCTGAGGTCGTCTGGATGAAGAACCATATCAATGATGTCCTGATCGATGAGTTCACTTTTTGAGTCATCGGCTGCTCACGTATCTCTTCTTTGTTCATTTCGTCAGATCCCGGCAAATTTTTTATTATGTTTAATTTCTTCTGTCGTTTCTTTATCATTTTCTTCTTAAAGATCGTCAATCAAAATCCCATCAAAAAGTTTTTTACAGTATTTTTCTAGATTTGAAGATTTGCCCACGACTCAGCACGCCAATAAACAACATGTTTCATTGTTAAAGATTTAAGAATTTCGGGAACACTTTTGGATTCATTCCTCTTTAGTAATAACAGATGTCTTAAGAATGCTCCTTTATAATGTCCCTTGAATGTCTCTATTACTCCCTGGTCTAACGGCTGAATTAAGCTCGTGACATTCGGTTGCAAAAATCTGACAATTGTCACTATTTTAAAATATATAAAAATATTTAAAAGTGTTTCGGTTAAGGGAGGTTTTACTGTATATCAATTTTTAATATTTTCATCTCTTTTACAATATTATGAGTTTTGCTGCTCTCGTACATATTTCGTACATTCCAAGTTCCAATCCTTAGGTGTTGAGGACTTGTTTCCTTTTTTAGGCCGTAGGGATTTCGCTGGCTGGTCCTACTATTTGGTTGTGTGCATCCTCCCTTGCCGGGTCTTGGGATCAGATCACCATGATCAGTAATGTTTTTGTTATCGCAGTGTATTGCCATGATAACTATTCTAGTAAATTCTTATGGGGTGGTTTTCCGTTGCCTTCCCCATCGCAGTACCACAACCATTCAAACTGCTCCAGTCATGCTTGTGGTAGTCCAGGATCATTTCCTCTGCGCCTTGAGCTGGTACTGATGATCGCTACTGCCCTTCATCAGGGAATCACTCGGTGAAATTTTCGTCATATCTGGCTACCCTCACTTAGTTTAGCCTGCAGACCAATGCAGTTGCCCGGGGTGGCACGTGGAGCCATAAGTGAGAGTTAGGTGTCTTATGAGGACCAGATATCTAGAACCATCTTCCGTCTATGACGCTCGATGTGGTCGTTCCAATAAAAGGTACTACCTCTATAACCCTACACCCCAAGAGAGATTTAATTATATTATTTCTAGATTTGTACTTATTTAAGGCTGTTTTCGCAGTTAGAGCACACTGCGATTTGAAGTAGGCGTATCACTTACTTTTCTACACTGCTTACGTCAGGACCTACGTGACTTCCTAATTTGAAATGATGTTTACTCAGTGGCGCCGGCCCACGGGTTGTTTATTGACAATAAATGCATTATTCTCCATTCAAATTAGTTTTGTCGGAATACTTTTTCTAGATTGATTATCGTAGATAATGTTTTAAAAAGAATTAATCACATTTTTAATTTATATGTCTTAGCTAAAACATGGTATTGAATAAAAATTTGTGAAACATGACTGCAAAAAACACTATGGTGTTTATTTATAATAAATTTAAAATAACATAAAAATATTATTATCAAAAAAATTACAATTTAATGTCACAAACAAATAAACAATTTCGCAGTTATAGCTTGAAAATTATTTCAAGAAGTTATTTATTTGTTAGAGAAAACTGATATTAGCGTAGTAAAAATTAAACAAAAAATATTTTTATTTATCTATAAAAAATTGGTACCTGCGAAACCATCATAATAGTAAATGTATTTATCTGACAAGTATTTCGAGGCGACGCACTGTGAGGAAAAAGTTCTCTGAATGGAATATACATTATTTTAATATATTTATAGATTGCAGTTACATAAGAAAAGTATCCAATTTATGAATAAAACACAAATCGTGGATAGTTATTTCATCATCATCAGTGGCATTACAGCTCGTCATGAGCCAAAGCCTTCTTCAGAACAATCTTCCTTTCGCCCCTGTCTTTGGCACCTCTTCCCCAAGCTCTAACTCCGATGGATTTTAGATCATCCTCTATGATATCTTGATACCTAAGTTTTGGTCTTCCTCTGGATCGTCTTCCCACTGGTCCTCTTCGGTCGAAAATTTTTCTGATCGTTTCATCTTCATCTCGCCTAATTACATGTCCTATCCATTAAAGGCGTACTAATTTAATAAATTTTACAACGTCAGGTACTACACCTGAAGAAGCATCGTAGTTTACTTTATACGATCTTTGTGACCAAGCACCCTCAGCTATAACGGTTATTAACCCATTTCCGTCGGAATCTACTTCACCAATTTCGTTGGCTAAAGCTAATTCCTCCCGTCCAGCCTCTTCTATGGAATCACAAAGTGTTTGGCCGATGATATCTGCAACTGTCTCCGTATGTCTTGCATACTGCCTGTAGGACATCACAGGTATATTTAATGCAGCGTGCTGCTGCTTTATGTCTGAATAACCAGAACCATTCAAGTTCACTGAATTGTTACCAGAATCCTATGTTGCTATCTCCTTTTCAATATTGAACATTTGACATTTAAAAGTCAATGTACTTATCAATCCCTCCATTTTTTCTTTGATAATCTCCATATTAGAAAAGTTGCATGAAAATGGAGAATGATTATTCAAACCTTGAATATATTTAATGAAAAAGTTTATGTCCGCTATTCTTCTGCCTTCTACCGAAAAATATGGTTTTTGCGGAGAGGAAATCTCAACTGACTGAGAATGACAGCTATTAGTAGAAATAACGATAAAATTTAAAGTATTTTCTACAAATGATATTATTTGTTATTATTATTATTTAAGAGTAAAACATTGGTAATATTTTGACCATAAACAAATAATATGTAAGGTCATGAACCCTCTATTTACTTACTTTACGGTAAGTAAATAAAAAAAAGTAAAAAGGGTTACTTACGAATCGACATTACAACTAGGTAAAGTAGAGGTTTCTGTTAATTCTTGATGGAATGAACCATGATACTATGAATAACAAGATAGGCTCTTCCCGTATCACAAAATCGGTCGTGTTCGCGCATGCCGTCATTGGAGAGTAGAATTTGAATTTTGGTAAAGTTAAATGGGATTTGTCTGCATTCTGTAATGAAATTACTAGACGAAAATAAGTTAAGAGGTTCAATAATTACAATAATTGTACACATAGGAATATCTCCAAACTATTTATTAAAGATTATTTGTTGACACATACAAAAAACTGACAAGTTAAATAGAAGCGTTTAAAAACGGTTGTAATATAAATAATAAATACTAAAGCAGTGCAATTGCTCTCCTTTTCCTTGACATAGGACGTTTACTGGGACTCATTTTTTATCTTGTCTCTTATAACTTATATCACTAACCTAATGTAATACTTAAAAATACGCGTAAACTAAAGAAGTTTTAACTTATACCACTAAACTAATAATATATTACTTAACATACACGTAAACTAAATAATTTCAATGTTTTCAAAATAAATAAGAATACTGTAAACTGTAAAAACTAAGCAAGTTGATAAAGAAAATACAAGAATGAAAGAACTAAAATGGATTCTAATTCAAGCGAACTAATTGACCGTACCCATAGAGAAATAAAAATAAGACCGTACCGTACGTTCATGAGATTTGACGTCACTAATGCGATAACGATCAAGCTCAGCGACAATGATGAGGAACACGTTTCACTATTAGATTTCAGTATTTTTTAGCAATTTTCTTCAAACTTTGAATACGATTCTCTCGATTATTACTGGACACAGAAAGGTGAAAAAAGAATCAACGATTACAGAAAAAAAACTCTTTCAACTGATGGGCGTGAAAAGTTTGGTTATAATAGAACGTTAAACAGTATAATACAATTTTTCAACAGAAAATTCAAAAAAATAAAAAAAGTAAAACCCTCAGTTTAAAGGCAACATAATTTCATATAACATGTCCAAATTTCGAGACATTTCGTCGGTAAATAACAGAGAAAAAATTTTGGTGCACTGATAAAACAGCCTTAAATTAAAAATTTGCATCATAATATTTTTTCTAAAAAGATTATCAAATATTTTATTTCCTTCAAAAAATTTTACAAAATGCAAAAATTGCATCTACATATAAAAATATCTAAAATTGCATTTGTTGCACCACTCTTTCTTATTTTAGAAGCAGTAATAGCGCTGACATGACCGCTTTCTAGTGGTACAAATAAGAAACTAAAATTGTTTTTTGTGTACAACCTTTGCCGACGCTAAAAAATGACAGTGAAAGATTCTTCTATATGCTTCTATATATATTCTTTTAAGATAACGTATTTTCTTTTTATTTTCAGCCTATAGCAGAGACTCCCTTCCGGTTCGATACAGAATTGGACGATTTACCTAAAGATCACCTGAAAAGATTAATATTCGAAGAAACTCTTCTCTTTAAACAATGTCAACAATCGGACCCGAACAATAGGTCATAGTCATTTGAGATACATGTATAAAATTATTTTCTATTTATATAATTTTTGTTATTGTATACGTGAATTTATGCAATGGACAAAAGTGTAGAGAAAATTGTTGAGTGAGACGATAGAGATATGTAAGTTTAAAACTTTACTGTGAATAGGTTAGACCTATTGTAATATTATATTGTTTTAAGAGAGCTTTTTTTAAGGACTACAAATCAGATAAACGTATTTATTGTTTGTGTTTTATAAATAAAACACATTGGGTTTATTAACTAAATTCACGGCAACTGTTTAGGGGTAGACTACGTTTCTAGCTGGAAAGGTGTTCATATCGATGTGGTTGTTGTGGATTTAGCTAACAAATTTGTGAATATTTCGAAAACTCAAGTTTTCAGCGTTTTATTTAAACTATTTTTAGTGTTTATGCAGTCGATATAAAACGGGACATATACTTTAATATTGTAGCGAGATTAAACAAAACGAGCGGTTTTTAATTTAGATAAATATATTTATTTATAAGTTTACAGCACTAAAATATCTTATCAACTAAACTCCAGTCATAACAGCGTTACATAATATACAGGTTGAACGAGATAAATTCTTCTTCTTCTTCAAGTTCTACTCCTATCGGAGATTGGAAATCATTCTGGCAATTATAATTTTATTGGTTACTCGCCTGAATAGTTCAATTGAACTGCATCCAAACCACTCACGGAGATTGCGTAGCCACGATATTTTACGTCTTCCTACGCTTCTTCTACCTTTGATTTTACCCTGCATTATATTCCTTAGTAGTTCGTACTTTTCACCTCTCATGATGTGTCCCAAGTATTCCAATTTCCTGATCTTTATGGAATTTAAAACTTCGCATTGTTTTCCTAGTTGTTCGAGAACTTGTTCGTTTGTTTTGCGATCCATCCATGATATTTTCAAAATGCGTCGGTAACACCACATTTCGAATGCTTCTAGGTTTTTAATGTTGGATTTTTTAAGTGTCCAAGCTTCAACTCCATACAAAAGGGTAGAAAAAATATAACATCGAAGCATTCTTATCCGGAGCGATATATTGATATCGCGATTACAAAAAATTTTTCTCATTCTATTAAAAGTTGACCGCGCAATTTCAATGCGGCATCTTATTTCTTTTGTCTGATCAGTATCTTCTGTGATCCATGCTCCAAGGTATTTGTACGAAGATATTTGTTCAATTTCTGTATTATCTAGTACTAGCTTAACTTTGATGTTTTGTGCTTTTGTAAATACCATGAACTTGGTTCTCTTCAAATTGATTTTTAGTCCATAATCGTTGCAATATATATTTAGTTGTTCAGCAAGGTGTTGCAGTTCTTCTAGTGTTCCTGCCAAAAGGACGGTGTCGTCAGCATATCTTATGTTATTAAGTGGCTCACCGTTTATTATAAGGCCCTCACTGATCTCGGCAAGCGCTAATTCTGAGATGGCTTCACTGTATAAATTGAATAACAAGGGTGATAAAATACACCCTTGGCGGACCCCACGGCGAATCTGGATATCCTTGGTCAGTTCGTTTTCAACTTTCACTTTTGCTGTTTGATTCCAATAGAGGTTACAGATGATTCTAATGTCTCTACTGTCTATGTTTTTATTTAATAAAATTTCTTTAAGTCGATTATGTTGCACTCTGTCAAATGCCTTTCTCAAAATCAATGAAACAGGCATATACTTCCTGATTAATATCTAAGCATCTCTGCGAAAGAACACTTATTGCAAACAGTGCATCTCGTGTTCCCAGTCCTTTCCTAAATCCCATTTGTGTATTACTTATGCCTTCATCTAATTTCTTATGTATTCTATTGTGAATTACTTTTAAAAACAATTTCAAGACATGACTCATTAAGGCTATGGTGCGATGTTCATTGCACTCCTTTGCATTGGCTTTTTTGGGAAGCAGTATGAATGTTGATTGGAGCCATTCTTTAGGTATTATACCTGTTCTATATATGGTATTGAATAGATCCAAAAGAAGATCAATAGATTCATGTCTCACAATTTTGAGTAATTCGATAGGAACTTCATTAGGCCCGGGAGATTTACCATCTTTAGCTTGTTTCATTGCATATTCAATTTCTTCTCGTATAATGTCAGGCCCAGTATCATCCTTAAATTCTTTTGGTGCTTCTGTTCTCTCTTTGTCTTCAAATAGTTGTGCTATATATTGTGTCCATCTCTGCATTTTTTGGTTTATATCTGTTATAAGTGCACCCCTTTCATCTCTTAGTTGCCTAGTTTGAAGTGTTTTTCTCATTCCTGTTAATTCTCTAATTCTTTTATGCATGTTAAAAAAGTCATATTTTTTCTCAATTTCTTCTAGTTCTTGGCACTGCTCATGTAACATTCTCTCCTTAGCTTCTTTTATTCTCTTTTTTATTAATCGATCAGTTTCATTATATTTAATTGGATTTTTTGTTTTGAATGATTTTCTTTCATTCATTAATAGTAGTATTTCTTCAGTCATCCAATCTTTATGTTTTCTATTCTTTGGTTTTAAGTTTTCATTTGCTGTTTTAATTATTGCTGCTTTTATATTTTCCCATTTCTGATCAATGTTATAGCTACTTTTATTCAGTTCTTGGGCATTACGTATATTTTAAGTAAGAGTTTTTACAGTTTGTTCCTTTGTTTGTGGTTCCCTTAATCTCTTAATATCAATTCTACTTTGTGTGGGTTTTTTAACCAGTTTTAATTTGGTTCGTAATGTGACTACTATGGGGTTATGGTCTGAACCGATGTCTGCTCCAGGGTAAGTTTTGGCAGACAGTATAGAATTACGAAATCTTTGTCTAATAAGGACAAAGTCAATTTGATTTCGGATTATTCTATTCGTTGTATCACCGGGAGATTTCCATGTATACAACCTTCTTTTTGGTAGCTTAAAAAGTGTATTAGCTATTACAAATTCTTCCGTCTGGCAAAATTGTATCAAACGGTCACCACGTTCATTTCTATTTCCTAGACCATATTCCCCCACATATCCATCCACTCTCCCCTGGCCAATTTTGGCATTGAAGTCGCCCATTACTATTGTAGTGTGATGTTTTTTCATTGATTTTAAGACTTGTTCCAAATCATGGTAAAACAGTTCGATATCGTCGTCATCTTTATCTGCCGTAGGAGCATAAACTTGAATAAAATTTACTATACCTTTTTTAGACTGTAGTTGTATTGATAAGATCCTATCAGAATAAGGAGTAAAACTTATCACAGAGTAATTGACCTTTTTTGCAACTAAGATAGCAACACCGTAACGATGATTGACCTCGTTGTTACCTGAATAATACATGGTTCCATTATTTGTAATTTGTTTGCCTGAACCTGGCCACTGTACGTCACTTATACCTAAAACATCAATTTGGAGGTTTTCCATTTCAAGCAGTACGTTCGCTAATTTACCACTTGCATATAAACTTCTGACATTCCAGGTTGCTATTTTCAATGTCTTAAGTCCACAGGGATTTCTCTGGTTTACGACCTGGGAGGCCCTGTGATCTACAGTTATTCCTCCCCTGCCGGATCTTGGATTCCGTGCTCCATAATCAGTAAGTTTGTTTACTCTACTTGTCATTTGCCATTCATGACTTTACTAGGGGTACTCTAAGAGTCTTTAATGCAGTGGTTCCCCGTTGCCTTCTGCATCCTTACGCCGTTGACATATTTTTCGATTCATCCGCCTTTAGGACCAGTTTCCCAACCCTTGGACAAAAGAGTGCCCTTCCACTTATTAACTCATCCGCCCGCAGCCGTTGGTCATAAGTGGGGGATTGCTTATACCGGCAATCATTCGGTAAATTACCTGTTGGTCCACGGGAGGTATTTTATTTCCCTCCTATATAAAATAAATATATATAAGATAAATTCGGAACATACCAAATATGACTCCGCTCTAGGTGGTTGACCAACAAAAGGTTGTTAAATAATTATATTATAAAAATCCAATACTTCAGCGGGCTGCTGGATTCTGAACTCATTCAAGAACAAGTCAAAACTCCCCCAAATAGGTTGCCCCGCCCATCACGTATAAAAATTGAAAGCTACACTTGTCTGTACATTTCAGCAGTGTTGCCAACCGGAGGAAAATGTTCGTTATTTATTTATTTCTGTCATGTTTGATGAGAGAAATCACATGCCATGAAATTCGATCAATAACGAATTCAATAATGACGTATTTCAGTTGAGTCAATTTATCTTTACCTGTGCGTCATGATTTAAAACATACGAAATCAGTCGGAAATTTACTCAACGCAACAGCAAGTGACAGAAAGTGGTTATGACAATCTTTGTGAATAAGGTTAACTTTAAGGAAAATTGAGGGCAAAATAAAATACACTTAACATAAAATTTTCAACTGCAATATAAAGTTACTTGTGAAAATAACTGTTTGTGTAATATAAATAATTCCAAAATGTAAAAACAGGACAAAAAATAGCAAAATAGTCAACAAACTGACAGCCACAAAAGTAAACAAACCAGAAACGTCAAAAATTGTACTTACAATCTGAAAACGTCCATATTCGCTCCGTGCGTGACTGATGCGACACCTACCGCCTTCATCTGACAATTTGGGAATCCCAATTTTCAGGTTAAACTTATGACATATGTTTGACATTGTTAAATACATGCGAAATTGACAATTATTAATAAATTAGTTTTTTAGAAATATTTTAAAGTTTATGTACAAAATAAATGTAGTATTAAAAACTGGGTTTCTCAAAATTCATCATAATATACCTTTTCAACTCCAAACGGAAAAGAAAGGGAAAAATCTAGTACTGGCAAATCAAGTTTTTCACGCAAAAGAGCATATAATTAAAAACAATAATAGTAAAAGTTAGGATATAAAAGCTAAAGTCATCTGCAGTTAGCTTGTAGCCTTATGAAATATCATTCAAGGTAAATTATTTAAATTTTTTCTATTTCAATTGCATAAAAATGAAACTATGTGATATTTACTTTTTCATATTAATAGCACGAATTCATCTTTTTCTTTTTTCTAATTTATATGTAATTTTTGGGAACCTATGAAAACTACAATCACTATTTTTGCTATTATTAGCACAATTAAATACGCAACGTGTATTTGCACGCATTTTTGATAAAATTTATGCGTAAAAATATTTTGTCCAATATTCCCATTTTGTCATATTTCGCCGCTACGCACGCTGGCATCGTTTCAATGTATCCCTACCATGGTCACGCACGGAGCGAATACAATATGATATATAAAAATAGATTTCCTTTAAGACAAATTTTGATTTATTGACTTAAAGAAGTCCTCAGGCTGAGTACAAAATTAATTGATCGAATCCTAACATGCGATGTAAATCTTCTCAGCTATTTAATATTCTGTTTTAAAAGGTTCAAGAAAGTTATGTTTTTTACATATCTTAAGTTTTGTTTTTTAATACTAAAGCATGAAGAATCAAACCAAAGCTGGATTTTAGGAGGCCTGTTATATAGTTTCTGCAAATAAGGTAGTACTCAAATTCTTGCAGAATATAAAATAGTAGAATATATACACCCAGCTAAGATACCTACTCACAGAGAGGAACAGTAACAGTCGAATCATAATTTTGAAAGACAAAATCAGATTCCACTTTCAGACAGCGATGGCAAAGTGATAGCATATATCGCTGTTCCGGAAGTATAATGACATAACCGTAAAATTTTGAAAAATGACTTTGTGAAAAATATTGTGTTGGATGGATTAAAACTGCATTTTCAAGATATTTGTAAATCGTAATTGTACTTACGAATTTTGCCATGACTGGTGATTGCGTATGTACAGTTATGATGATTTAAAAATATATAGAAAATGCAGTTTTGAGCCATCCAACACACATAATTGTAAAATTTATCAAAATTTTACAATTATGTGTTTATACTTCTTTATGATATCAAGCTTATCTGTACTGCAATTCTACAAGTACTACTTAGTACAAATCTATTTCACTTTGACTTAATGAACTTTGGGGAATGATTAGTTTAGAGCACTCAACATAACCAAATATATTTTCTCTTTTTGAGGAACTTCCATAATAATTATTTTATAAATTTAAAATATTCTTTGAAACTGATGAAATATTTTAAATCTTGCAACAGCGGCATTTTTCGCCAAATCTATTGCGCACGAACCTAGGAGTGGATTCAAAATTGGAACCGTGAAAATGCGAGAGTGAACCTACTGAACCTTGAGCGGTGTTGCCAATCTCAATTCCTCTAGATGTTTCTCAAATAAGGTGTTAACCGTAAAATATTTATAGGAAAGAAAGGAAATAACTACAAACCATTAAGTTTATTTTTGTTATTAGTCTGTTGTAGTAGATTGGTAAATACAATGAAAAATATAGGCAAATATCCGATTTATTTAAAGATACGAAGAAGATTTCTCCTGTCACCTTTTTTATATATTGGGGTCATATATGCTGTTTTCCATTCATCTGGTGTTGGATGTCCATTAATATATTCGTTAAATATCACCGTGATCATTCTGTGTAATTTCTCTGAGCCATTCTTTATTAATTCCGTAGTTACTCCCTCTGGTCCACTTGCTTTCCCATTCTTCATCCCTGCTATAGCTTTTTGAACTGTGTTGATATCTATGGTAATATGCTCTCCCAGAATTTCGATTCTTGATGAATTCATATCTTCTTTAAATTCGTCTCTGTTCTCATTTAATAGATGTTTGTAATAATGTGTCCAATCCTCGGGATTTATGGGATTTAGAATCACTTTCTCGTTAGTCGGCTTCTTAACAGACTTTATAAACTTCCACGCCTCAGTGCATTGTCGTCCTCCAATATAAGATTCTATCTCTCTGCACCTTCTGTCCCATGTCTCATTTTTGGAGGTCATAATTATCTTTCTAGCTTTCTTCTTCATTTCATTGTATCGGTCTTTGTCTGCGTCATCTTTTGTATTCAACCACTTATGGTATAATCTTTTCTTTTCTGTTACCGCATTTTCGACGTCTTCATTCCAGCAAAGCTTGTTACTAATTTTATTTTGTTTGATTCCTAAGACCTCCTGTGCTGTTTGATGAATACTTGATATTATGTTCTCATATATGCATTTGGTATTTGTTAGTGTTTCGTCAAGTTTGGTGTCCATTCGAGTCTTATATAGTGTACGGGTGCTCTCATGAATTGAATTAAACTGGACAGATTGTATTGAGGAAGATCAATTCTTTCTAAAAGTTGTTCGTCTTGGCTTGATGAGACACTGTCCTTTAATCTATATGGGAAAACAATTTTTGCCCTGACCATGTGGTGATCTGATCCGCATACTGCTCCTCTCATAGCTCTAATATCTCTAATGAGGGCACTATAGTTGAGGATATTGAGAGAAAACAGCTCATATGGTATGGACATGTGAGCCGAATGGGGGACGAAAGATTGCCTAAAAAAACGATGATGTGGCAACCCCCAGAGAAGAGGAAACGAGGAAGACCACCACAGAGCTGGAACCTGGGAGTTAGGAAAGCGATTAGCGCTCGAAATCTGGACGAAGACCTAACTCAAGACCGAATACAGTGGCGGTTGGGAGTCGGACAACGTCGTAAGACGTTCTAAAACCGAATGTATATATATACGAAGAAGATATAACTATCAAAAAGATCTGCAAATCGGATTATTACACGGCGATTGGCAACATAGCAGCAGCTGTTTTAGCGTATGTGCTTTAACTGCTAAAACAGCCTTAAGCTAAATACAATAGTATCATTGAGAAACATTGATTCTGTTCTCTAATTCTTTCTCAAAATTCAGCAGACTTTGGGATGTTAAGATTAAAAACGTGAAAAGTGCACCTGGAACCCAAAACGGTTGGGGTCTGTCAGGATCCTTGTTGCAGGTATCGATTGAAGGGATTCATTTAATTTCACCAAATCATGCTAAAGTGTACTATTCAGTGCCATTAAAAGGTACACCGAGTCTAGGAAAAAAATACAAAAAAAAAATTGAAAAAATTAAGCAGTTTCATCTAGGGTCGATTGTTCGAACACTAATCAAAACGTGATTGTAATCAAATATTTAATTACAATTAAATACGTCACAGCAGCTGTCAAAATTAATAAAAATTGCTTAATATTATTGATTTGTAAATAAAAACATGAAATTAACAGGGCCTTATTTAAGGCCTACTGTAAATTTGAAAATTTGCGATTTTTTTCCAGTAGGCTGGATTGCAAAATTATTATGCAAAACCTATCCGACCGATCTTAACAAAATTTAGCACACGTTTTAAACATATTAAAAAGTTTTTCTAGGCGGAATATGGAGCTTGTAAGTCAAGTTTAGAAAGTTGAAAACATTTAAAGGATTAACTTCATTTTTTTGTACTTTTTTTTTTCCAATTATTGCTATTTTTTCAACAATAAACATCAAATTTTCAATTTCTAGCTAACAAAATATTGTGTAAAATTGAATAACAAAACTTTTAACTTCTTATAATTTTTTCTCTAGGATCAATATTTTCCGAATTATAAACGAAAATAGGAGCAAAAAAATGATAAATTTTCAATTGTTTTCAGATTTTGTTAAATAAAAAATTTAGCACAGGGTTTGCGACTGGCGCATATCGTGATTATCGATATTGGACACATCCTGAAGGGATTCCAGCGAAAACATAGCATCCTATGGAAAATTTCCATTATGGTCTTAATTTATATAATCTATATTAATAGTCTATTAATAGTTCATTTGATCAACACAAATATCTGCTAACTTTTGATAACCATTTTTTTGAAAACTTGAACTAATTTTTCAATTAGTTATATTTACAATTAGAGCTACTTTTTTTCGATAGACCAATCTTCAATATTAACAATAAAATACTAAAACTCAAAATTTACACTGTGACTCATGCCCCGACTTACAGAGTGATACGAACATTATTGATTGATTATTTTTGGCGGCAAATTTTAGTATAATTGCAAATAACGTACATAGATTTTTTACCAAAGTAATTAGGAAAGTGAATATACATTATTAAAAATGGAATTTCCATATTCTGCACTTATGAAATGAAAATCAAACGAAAATACCGTAGTCTTAAACAACAACACAACATTTCTCATATTGAGAAAATAGGTGTATGATTTCCCAACCTGCGCCTAGCTTCTTAGAGTTGGTCCTTATGTCTAGTCAATTTTCTCTGCTCTTTTAGTCGCCTCAAGTCGTGTAAAAGGGTAAAATTTTGGGGGAAATACCTGATTTAATTTGTTTATGAAGTTTTGTAAATTATTTTGCAGGGTAGTATTAACTATTTTTAATTTAGATCATTTCTATATAATTTAGATGTGTTCTAAAACGGGGATGCACAGACCGCGCTCATTACTCGTCTTTCAGAGATCCGCAAATATTTTCGAGGTTATATTTATTCGTTAGGTTATTTATACATAAACATCAAAGCCCAAATGGAGCAAATGTCAATTATGGTCATGTTTCATCTGCCAAGTATGCGCAAATCTGTCTGATTAGTAGATGACACTTAAACTAAGCAGTAAATAGTACTTCTCAGATATGCCACTGCATAAATGCAGAGATTTCACTAGTTTGGCCGGCGAAAGCGAAAAATATTTCATCGCATAGGTGTCTGTCTGCAACCTATTAACTCACCTCTCTAATTTAACACGTTGACTGCCAAGTGAGACCAAAATAGTCTCATACATTGTTCTGAAGAATATATTGAGCCTACAAGTATATTTGCTAAATTAATCCGCATACATCTCATTAATTGCCTTTACAACTAATGCTATAATAAACACTTTGCCTTTTATTCATAATATAGTGTAAAAACTTGCGCTAGCCTTGAAACGGAACCAATTAAAAGCTTTCTGTGAGGGTAGTTTTATCTTACGTTTTTTTTGTTAATATGTCTAAAAGAAATAGTAGTTTTTGTAATACGAGGTAAGCCCCAAAGATCGTAGAGTCAAATCGCTTGTGCTATCGTGATCACTTTCGTTTGATTCGTGTATCTAGAATAGTTTTTGAATCGGCATTTTCAGTTTTATTTTATTTTGAATACGAAACAATTGCAAGGTGCTACGTCTGGACTGTATAGCGTTATTGTTTTGTTTTGTCAAGAACTGTTGCACAAGATTCGATGAATGTGATGGCGCATATCCTGACGGAAGTCAAAAGTTGCCGCTCAACCAAAAATGGGACAGTTTTCTTCCCACTACGTCATGAGATTCTTTTAGAGCTTTTATTTATTAATTGTTTGACCTCATGGTATACAACACATTCATAATCCAAAATGGATGCTTGGAAGACCCTTTTTGCGATAATAGTCGTAAGCCCTCACCTCTTCAGCGATAACGAACTCATAAGCATATTTTCATCATTAACGATGATTTCCAAGTTGACCAAAGCGACTTCTTTTTTGCTATGCTAGGACAATTTTGGAGGAATTTGAAACACTCGAGTCTCGTGTCATTCCCAAATTGGCTTATTTTTATGTGTTCCTAACCCATTCTTGACCCATTAGTTTGTAGGAATGAATATTCACTCCCCAGAGCCCAGCATCACGAGAAAAGGTTCCTGAAACCTGGGTGTCGCCTGGTATCAGGAGTTGTGCTATAAATAGCTTCCATTCTGTTATGAAACGTATCAGAATTAGCCACCACGACCAAGCGTGGGCATAAACGGTTAAAAAAAGTTTCCAAAGGTCTGTGCATTCCTGTTCTAAGATATAAATCATTATTTCTACTATAATTGTTATAGTATTTCTGATATATTGTAAATGTCTCAAATGCAGTAATAATGGTATAAGATCCCACTGCAGAATCGCTTCATAAAGTAATTCATCAAACTTCCATTTTTACATACATTTAAAATTAGGAGAATACGTTGATAATAGGTTGGCAGTCAAAAAGTGGCCGCAAATAGTTTTAATTCAATTAATAGTATTTTTTTTGACAAATATGTTATTTCGTTCATTTATTTTTTAAATAAAATACGCTGCTCATGACGTACTTTAAACCAGTAGCTTTGCGCGCTGGCTATATTTTACTTTATCCGTGATACCTCACGTTTTTAACAGCTGGAAATCCTAATTTTGGACCATTTTTTCGCAGGCAAACATAAATCATTAAGAAAAAACTTTAATTTGACATAAAAACATGCATATACGTCATAAACAGTGTATTTTATTTAAAAAATAAATTAACGAAATAAAATTTTTGTCAAAAATTAATTATTATTAACTGAATTAAAAATACTTGCGGCCATTTTTTGACTGGCAACCTATTATCAATGTGTTTTCTTAATTCTAAATGTATGTAAAAATGTGAGTTTGGTTAACTATGTTATGAACCATGTAGTGGGATCTTAGGCTATAAGTTTAAATTGTTAATATGTAAAATTGCATTTAATGTTTTGTTCTATGGATATATGAACATTTTACTACTAATACATCAAAACCGACAAGTAAAGGTAATTAAAATACAGTGATGTGCAAAACTAGAAAGCGAAGACCAATGTTTAGAGTACAACTTGGAAACGATTGTAGGAGTGTAAACATTTTTCTGTAACGTCAAAGGAAATGTAAATGGTACAGATTGGTATATTGGATTTATTCGTTTATTATTTTTACAAATGATCAATACAAATATTTTATGTTCATAGATCACAATTTTCCTAAATATCCGCCTGATAATACATTAGTATAGCTCTTTGTAATAATGATAAACCAGAATACAGTATTAGTTTTTTGGTTAGGTTGTAGATGGCGCCATACCAGACTCCATAAGGAACTGAATAAATCAGCAATTAATTGTTGTCATTTGCGACTCCTGTTTGCTAAGAAACGTCTAATAATTTTTGCAGATGCTTGGTTGGCTTTCCAAATATTAACTTTTTTTTTTCGAAATATTCCATAATTAAATCACTGCAAAAACGGCGCGCTGCTCCTACATTTTCTAATATTTCACATACTCCTAATTAAAGTAAATTCATAAAACAACGTTTAACCACAGAATAATAAACAATCAGAATGCGCACTCTCATATGCCGCCTTTAAGTTTTTCAGCACGCGATCACCATGTTTTAGATTAGAAGGAAACACAGAACACAGACTCGGATTGAGAATCACATTTGGTGTAATGGGTCTTTATCGACCATCGAGTTAGAATCTATGGAGAGGGCATCACGTGACTAAAAACGAACTCACTTCGGCCATATTGTTAAGATTGTTTTGACACTTTTGACAGATCGTATATGTTTGTTTACGTTTGTTGTTTTTCGAATATTTTATAGTTTTTAATACTTTTATAGAAACTGTAATAATATATTGTGATAGTGCATATTAATGGTTTCTTGTTCTCAACGTAATTGCAGTAGCAGAAGCAATGGTAATAAAAAATCTTCAGGAATATCGTTCCACAGGTTAGTATACAAATATGTAAACAAAGTAATGGCCCGTACTTCAAAGAATAAATTAATAGTATTTGACTGTATTAATTTATCTTTATGTATAATATATCATGTTTTTAGTGTTTACCGCGGAATAAATAAATACAAAATAGTTTATTAAAAATGTATTGCACTTTTTTAGATTATGATTAAATCTTCTGAATAACTAGTCATATTTTTATTGTAGTTTCGTTTGTTTTCTGCCGGCCCTGATACCACCGCCATATTTTAACATCGTAAGCCACGCCTACCTACGCCGTTTTTAATACACACGTTAATATACTTCATCTAATTTACTTACCGTTGGACGTCATTATCATTGACAGAGATTGAAGTTGACATAGTTGCCAAAGTATAAAAAAATCCTGACTCCAGTGTAAATCGAATAGGTCACATAATTATTGCAAAAGTATTACCATCTCTTTACAACGACTATTTAAATTCTTACGTGACATTTTTGAAATAATCCACTTTAATTTTGTTCTAAAAAGAACAGATTTTATTAAATAAGTAAAAATATAAAACAGAGGTATTCACTTTAAAATTCAAAATAATAAAGTACAAAAAGTGTCAACACCGCAACAGTCAAACAGCGATGCCAACAAACAAAACATAATGTCCCTTATAAAACAGGCAGTTACCTTTATTCAGAGTAAAATTCTCTTTATATTTCAAATATTTGAAACGTTTCACGATTTTTTAACTTTTTATGAAGTTTTGTTGCAATTGACCTCGACTTTTGCTCTACACCCCATTTTACGGTACCTTGAAAACTTACCTTCTTACTTTTAAAAGTTTTTTTGGGTTTTTAATGCTGCATGAAAGTCTTCTAAATGCCGCTTCTAAATTATTCCATTGTGTTAATATAAAACCAAGGTTTCGTGAAGAGCATATTTTCCTTCCTTCTGAAACTTTAGCCAGTAACTCATAAACTTCATATATAAACAAGTTCCACGTATAAAGAATTTTTTAGCGTATATATTTTCACTTGAAAGTGAAAACCCCACAGCGTTGCCAAAACATCAGAACAGTTAGTAACTGAGGAATTTTTAAAATGTCAACTATTTGTCAAACTATTATATTAACAGTAAATACACTTAGTTTTAAGACTACTGCATCACATTAAAATACACAGGAAAACATTTTAATACAAAATTATATATTCTAAATTTTAAACTTACCTCTCTTAGGGCTTTAATAGTAAAAACGTCCCGCCATTATTTCTTGTTCAAAATAATCTACCTTACATGAAAGCTTTCTACAGACTATTTATTTGTTTTGGCATATCACAATCACCATACACAACAATAATTAGTTTTTAAAGCTATTAATCTGAATTTAATATGTATTTATAAATACAATTTATTAATATATATTATATTATGATCAAATTGTGTAAGAAATCAAAACATAAACAGAATTTCTACTCTAAAAAAGCGGCAACACTTAATACACTTTTGCCACCCGCTGAACTGTCAATAATATTTGAAGTATTTCCGTATCAGTTGCGTACAATTGTCTAATATATTTAATTAAAATTATTATTATGTGGAATATTAGACTTGAAAGAGTTATTTCATAAAATTTGTATTATTAATAATAACAAATGTTTTTGGTTATTTAATCAATATAATTCTAAAATTTCCAATATAATGATGATTACATTTTTCTGATTATTCCACCATGTTGACGCCTATGAAAGATCGAGCAGTTCCGTATGGGTTTCGTATTATTAGCTGTGTTAGGAAAATTTTAACTCTAAAGTTGATGTTTTGGAAATTTTAAATACAAGTGACGTCACTTTGTCGAAATCGTGACGTGCATATGTTTTACTTTGAAAAATATTATAGTCAACTGGCCTTGTCCATACCACTGTTTTATCGACACACTAAAATGATACATGTCCTTGTAATAGATAGCGGTTTTTAGATTCTATAGGTACGATTAACTAAATAGCTATTTAAAAAACTTTCATATCTTTGTAAAAAACATGATTATTTTGTGGGTTTATATATCACTTTTTTCTCACAAACATAACTGATAATGTGAATGATGTATTATGAGGTAACAGTATTTGTAAAAATATAAGAAATTAGAATAAAATTCATATACTGTCTGGTTAATAATAATTTCTGAATGTTATTATAATTTTGAATTTATCTTCATATTTAAATAAAAAAAAAACAGTACAAAAAGACCCAAAATTTACTCTTTACAATTTTTTAAATTTATTTATTAAGCTTAGTTAAATTTTATTGAATTTGTATCGTCAGAGAAATCCTCCCTACAGAATTTTTAATTTATTCGTTGAAACTTCACTTTTGATTTTGGGGTAAGAGAAATTGGGAGCTGCAATTAAATTTGTTAATTATTTCAATGTACATACATTGTGGAACACCCAAACGGAATAACTTTCGTTATTTTTATCGTAGTGCATATTCAAAATCTCAAAACACGAGTCAATTTTATATTTTCAAATTACATTCGGTTGCTTAAGAATGTTATCCCTACATTTAATACTCTTAGTGTCAGAAAAAATTAACAGTAAACCCAGACAAACAGAGGATAAGTACATAAAAATAAAACACTGAAAACTTTGTTTTCAAACTTCCACAAAATTTATATTAAATATTATCACTACAGCTGTTTCGGCTGATTGCCTTTCTCAAATGATCTATTTTTGGCTTGGGTTTACAAATTTATAGTCTCTAATGAAATAGGTTGAGGAGGGGAGAACTGTTTGTCTCAAGTTGGTCATTCAGAATTATATCTGTGTTTTTTAATTTGTTGATTTCCATAGATTCTAACAAAGATAGCTTAAGGCCTTTATTTTGAATGTGAAGAATTTTAAATTTGTCATTAAAAGAATGATTATGATCTAGAAGGTGAAGTGCGTATGTCGAATCTGTTTTTTCTATTCTTGGAAGCCCTTTTATGTTCTGCTATTCGTTTATCACAGTTTCTACCAGTTTGACCGATGTAAGTTTTTGAGCAGTCGCCACATTGAAGTTTGTACACACCACTATTTAAGTGTTTTAAGTTGAAAAACTCGTAAAGCGGGGAAACAACGTTAATCCACAAGGACAACAAAACACTAGACACATTTAAAGAAAGGTACAGTTTTTTTTTTTCGGTATCTACATTTTACAAGATTTTTGAACAAACCTTTTAATTCTGCTCAGCGAATTCCGCTCGATGGTTGTTAAGTTTATAGAAGAAAATAAGAAATTTTGGAAACAATATCTAATTTCAAAACATAAAATTGAAACGCTACTGAAATAACGAATTTATTCCATTTGGTTGTTCCACACTGTATATTCATGTACGAAAAGGTGTAAAGAATCCATTTATTGTATGTATTATATTTTATTATCATACTAGAATAATCTACGTGTCCAATTTGCAAGAAATGTACGAATACTATGGCGACAAAAGTTTGGTAGTCCAGTAGATTTGTTATTGTTTGAATTTTGATTTGGTTTTAGAAGCGTCGGTGAGATGCAAAATGTATTAAGGGGACATTTTCCTTTGAAATTGAAAAAAAAACACTTTTTAACAATTTTATTATGAAAAAACTATTATATTTATTGACAAAATTCCTTTTGGACATAGTTAAAGAGTCTCTGAAGAATAGAAAATTTTTTTTCATTTTTAGTTTTCCTTGTCTGCTGTAGAGGGCGCCATCCAGATATCTTTTAAACGGTAGCACATATTGTAGACCTCCTGTAACAGATTTTTGAAAAATTCAAAATGGATTATATTCGTGAGACCCAAAACTATACAATAACTCATACTTTTTCATATTTTGAACCTTTTGTTTATATATTTCTGGTATATTTGGTTTGTATATTAGGCATTCCAATGCTCTTTGGTATTTTAAAATCGGTCAAGTAAATCCGGAGAAAAATGTCCTACCAGTTTGAAAAAGGTAGTTTCGAGAAAAATGCGTTAAAAGTTTTTATACCAAAATTTTAGGTGGAAAACTTTTTTTTACCTTTAATCGGCCATTCCTGGTAAATATTGAGGACCCTCGTTGTCTAATAATTGCTGTAAGTGACTGACCAAAGCTTTTTTCTTCTGAATTCGACCTTCTTTTGAGTTCTCACTCCTCCTATTGGCTTGAGAAATACGGTCCTCGTCAACTTTTTGCGTAAAAGCCGTTGCAGTTTCGCCAATTTTGATGCCCATAAGATCCATAATAGTTAGGTAAATTCTCGAGCCTTCGTTGAAGATAGATGCTGCGATTCACGATGCAATTTCAGTTACATTTTTGCCAGAAAACTTGCTTTTCGGAGAAATATTCCAAATTAAATTATTGTAACTTTCGTTACTATTTTGCCCCACTAAACTGAGATTTATGTATATTACACGCTTGACAATATGACGATTTAACGTCCACATCTAAAATTTTGCCTGTAAATTTTAATATCATTGAAAAAAACACCCATAACGATGTAAAACCTCTCTTAGCCCAAGTAACGTCGCCTTAGACAGTCAAAACGTTAGCTTCATTGCCAGCCTCCTCATTTAATTGTATTTAACAAAATCCACAAGGAAAAATTCTGCACTCGGAGAACGTTGAGTTCCACGTTGTTCTCCGAGTGCAGAGGTTCCTCTCACCCGGCTCTGGAACCCAATTGAGCCATGTGTTACCTTTAGTCAAATTTAATTTAATATAGAACATCACAGTTATTTTATAACACAATGTACAACATTTCATAACTAAATGTAATTTAAAGGGTTTTTACCCTAATATTTTGGTGGCTCAGGCATTATGACCTAGCATTTTCGATTTTAATTAACCTGATGATGGACTGTGTAGTCCGAAAACGTTTGTTTTATTGATGTGGCCCTTTTAAGGTTTTTTTAAATAAATATACCCATTTACAAAGATTAACCTCTTTTTTTTTTTTTAATTGTATTTCTTCTTCGACTGCTTTTTTAGTAACAAAATCAAAACATTGTTTACAAGCTTTATGTATTCTTGAAATTGCAGAATAATAAAGCGTTTCCGATAATGTTGCAGGAATATCCATCAAACTCAAAAATATTTTCACGCCATTATACCCTACGCCGAGAATTCTCAAGACAAATATGAGTCTCTGATTTATTTCGTACAAATTTCGAGATATACATGGGGAAGATTCAATAAATTATCTACCACACGAACATTCCATACATATTTTAAATCCAAGGCCTCTTCCTTTTTGTTGGGTAAATGAAATTTCACCATTACATTCTTTGCACTTAGTATTAAGAAAGAGCCGAAAAACGAAATTAAAGCACAAAATCACATACTGTATCGAGCTGTCCGTAGGAGGTTTGTAATTCACTGCTTGTTTTTAATTTTTTAGCAGATGAACTTGATAAATCGGAATTTTTTTCTTCAGTATACTGATTGCCAGTAAATTTTCTATTTTGTTTTTTATGTCTAAAACGAGGATTACTCCGATTACCTTTAAAATGACCGCCTAATTTCGACATTTTTTACAATTTTTCAGCTAATTTTTAACAAATTTCACGCAAATAATACACGTGCTTACTCAAAAGATAACACAGAGCAACTGTCGAACAGTATAATATCACATACAGTGTAGGTAAAATTTTATGGTCGGTATGGTAAAACTTAACAGGATATCTAACACAGATATAAAATCATATTTTCAGCGAATAGACAAAGATAACAATCATATTCCCCCTTGGTCTCCCCTCCATAAATCTTCTTGACGCCCATTTTGCCTGTTAGTGAGACGATTAGTTCCGATCAGAGATATTTTACATATTCTGTGGTTCCGATCCTCATAAAGCTAAGAAACTAGAGGTGGGTCCTTTAGTTTTTTAAATTTTTATCGGAACCGTTTTTCGTAAACTGTAACTAGTTGATTGTTTACCAGTATTCAAATTAGCGAGTATACAAACATATTGGCTATTATCGTTTATGTGTATAAGTATTAAAGTGAAAGAAACTAACGAAGAATATATTTATTATAACTTGAAAAATAAATTAAACAATACAAATAGTACTTACATTTACATGACTTAAGTCATCTTTATCAGTTTCTTTTTCTTGTACTAGTCAATTTTCAATAGTATAATCTTCTTTTTCTTTTTTTTTATAGAAGTAACCAGCTTCAACCATCAACTAGTTGATTTTAACGAATTTAACCGAAAATTTAGAGTTTAACACGGTTTAATTAGACTGCTGCCATTTTTCTGGAAACCATAATTAAGAAAACATCGCTTTTAAAATTAGTGAAATTATTATTCAGGGGGTCTAAAACAAAAAGTAAATTTTGCAGTAACTGATAATGCCTCAAATATGGTCATAGCTATTAAATATGCTTTTGGAATGAAAACATTTAAATTGTTTTGCTCATACGTTAAATTTATTGATGGAGGACGCACTTAAATGCTGTCGTGTACAAATAGATAAAATAAAAAGTCTTTTTTTTCGACAATTCGGCAAAAAACACATTTCAAAAAAGTACCTTATCTTCAGAAACGCCTTTAAAGTCATCAATTACAACATAACAAAGATCCCAAACGGCCAATCCAAGACGTGGAAACTAGGTAGAACTTCACCTATTACATGTTAGAAAGAATGACGGAGTTAGAAGAGGTCAATCCGTTTCCACATTGGTATCAGTTAATACAGACTTAGACTTAGACCAAATCTAAATAATGAAGACTGGATTATTTTTTCGTAATTGTCCTAAATTTTACGGCCTTTTAAAGAAATAACAAGTACAATGAGTGGCCAAAAATACTTGAATGATAGTTCAGTGATTGTTCTAGTACGCTGCCTGCAAAAATCTTGCAATAAAATTTTAGCAAACAGTAACCTTACATCCATAGTTAGTATCCGACGTAGTACGTGGTTTTTATTACTAATTACGGGATAATTACTAATCTCGGGTTTAGCAAAAAGATTTAGAGGGATAGAATACAGTGGCATATTGTCATTATGTACGTTTATGGATTCACGATTTAAAGTGCAGGGATTTTCTGATAAAAATGACGCTAAAAAAACAAAAGAAAGAGTTAAGAAGCTGGTTACTTCTATAATTAAAGAACAAGAAGATTGTACTATTGAAAATCAACCAGTATAAGAAAAAGAAACCGATAAAGATGACTTAAGTCCATGGTGTATTTTTGATCAATTAATTGGACATGACTCATCTAAACGTACACCTGTAGCGAGAGTCCATTACAATGGTGAAAAAACCATCGCCATGTATCTCCTAACTTAACCACTATATTCATAAAGTATTGTAAATGTGAACACATGTTCAAAATCAGGTTTAATTTTAAATAAAAGAAAAACACAATTAATAAGAAGTAAAGTAAAAAAACTTATGTTTTTAAATGTCAATTTAGACGATTCGTGATTTAATAATAACGTGTAATGTAAACGTAGGTACGATTTACTATTTGTATTGTTTAGTTTAGTTTTCAAGTTATAATAAAATCTTTTATTAGTTTCCTTCACTTCAATAAATATACAGATAAACGATAATAGCCATTATGTTTGTTTATGTAGGTAGTTTCTTACTTGAAACTACTATTAAAAAATCATAGTTACTTGTTTACGAAAATCGGTTTTGCGACGTCAATGACCCACCTCTATTCGTAAATACCTGTTTACCCTTTGATTCGGTGATTTGACCACGCGACAACGCCACGTTGGCAAATAGTTTTGTACGAAGCTTTTTTATTTATATGCAGTTTAATATTTTTATTGGAAATAAGGCATAATGTCACTTTAAAATAAGCTTATTTTGATGTTTAGATTTTTAATTCGGAAATCGTTTTTAAAATACCAAACATTAATAAATTTTATTTATATAAAACGATTTCCGAAGTATAAATCAAAATGTTATATTACACTTATTGTAAAGTAAAATTGTGGCATATTCCCAATAAAAAACAATAAGCTGCCATTTAAATCCATTTCGCCCAAATTTTCATTATCTTGGAGCATTGTTCAAATGCGAAAAAGACAACAGGTCAAATAAAACCAATAAGTATTGGCAACGTTGAATTTCCCCTTTTTATTATATCCACTCCATATCCACTCATTTATGTTCGGTGATATAAAAGGCGGACACCTAATATATCTCTCTCTTTTAAACAGTTGTTTCTCACTCCATCTCATGTAAGGTCCATACCGACCATAAACTTTTACCTATACTGTATATGTATACAAAAGATGTTTACATCGGAGGAAGAAGCAGCTGGAGCGTCGAGCTACAAGCATGAATAGAACATGAATGAGGGAACTTTTAAACGTATATGGAATCAAAATATGTAAAAATCTCAAAATCGATTTTTCTTTTAATTTCAAAGGAAAATGTCCCCTTAACGCTTTCCAACAAATGTTTAATTTTAATTGCAATCGATCCTATGCAAGAAGCTTGGAATATATATATAATATATATATATATATATAATATATATATATATATATATAATATATATATAATATATTATATATAATATATATATAATATAATATAATAATATATATAAATATATATATATATATATATATATATATATATATATATAATATATATATATATATATATATATATGCCGGTTTAGAACGTCTTTCTCCGTTGTCCGACATCTAACTTCCATCCTCTTCTATCGTGGCAATCTTCCGTTGATAGATTCCGTTTCGCTCATTGACTTTTTTATGTTTTGCTGCCACTCTAGTTTGGGTCTTCCTCGCTTTCTATTTCCCTATTGGGGTCCAGTTCAGTATTTTTTTTGGGTCATCTATATCCTGAATTATCGTACCTTCTATTCCCATTCGTTGTTTTATATGGTCATCTCCTCATTCTTCTCCTTCGTGAGACTCACATAGATCTTCTTATCGCGTACATTTCGACTGCATCTACCTTCTTTTTTTTGTCTGTCTGGAATTCTTCATGTTTCCGCTCCATACACATAGGCTGCTCTTTACCATTGTCTCGTATATATTAAATTTTCCTCCTTTCTTTGTTATCTCCTATGCTCCACAAGATGCCATTCAGGCATCCTATTATCTTTTTAGCTGTAACTATTCGTTTTTTTCAATCTCTTTCACATCTGTTCCGGTATTGTCGAATGTGATACCTAAATATTCATATTCTTGACATTGCAGAATTTCTTGACCGTTGTCCAACTCCAAATTTTCGCTCTGAGAGCCTACACATAGATATTTCATTTTATTGTTACGTTAACTGTCAAGCCCCATTCCTCATAACTCTTCTATCAGCTTTTCTAATCATAATATTGCATGTCGTCTTTGTCATTGGCCACTATGACCTGATCATCTGCAAACTGAAGAATAAACAGATACCATGTCATCTATCTCTATACCCATTCCGTGTATTTTCCTTTTTCCAGTTCTTAAGTGCCTCTGCTACATATATTTTGAATAGTGTAGGAGAGATAGGACATCCCTAACGTAGTCCCTTATTCACTATGAAGGCATTCTGTGAGTTTTTTTACCTATCTTAATTCTTGATTGTGAATTTTCATTACAGTTCTTTAAGTGCAGATTGTTATATAGTTATAGTTATATATAGTTGTGATTGATTGTTCGTTTCCACAGTCTCGATACTGGGACTGTATCATAATGCTTTTTGTAGGTCCGCAAATGTAAGATGGGTTTCCCAGATGTCTAGCAGATCTCTTCTCTATGACTTGTTTTAGACAAAATACGTTGTTGGTGCTCGATCTACCTGCTCTAAAGCCGCTTTGATCTCTTCTTTCCTTCTCTTTAATAGTCTTCTTCAAGTAGATCTCGCAGTATTCTACTGTATAGTCTGCTCAGTGTACTCGTGATTGATATGCCTCGATAGTTGTTACAGTCGAGTTTATTTTCCTTTTTATGGATGGATGATATATAAGCTGTTTTCCCCAGTCTTCTGGAACAGGATGTCCATTTAGGCATTAATTGATAATTATTGTTAGATTTCTAAAGAGTTTTTTTCTTTATTTCCGTTCCCCTATCTTAACATTTCGGAGAAAATCCCTTCTGGTCCGCTAGCTTTCCCTAACTTAAGGTTCAAAACTGTCTTTTTTACTGTTTCTTTCTTTTCGGATACCTCTACTTCTCCATTTACTACAAAATGTTTTGGAGATTCTATGAAGAAGCTTGGAATGCCTTTTGAATTAAAGATTCTTGAGTTTACTGTATGTAGATGAGCATAATCATATATGTTTCTATAAGTGCATTGAAACTCTTCACTCTTTCTCTCTCTTCCTTACCAAAAAGACGCTGACTTACTTATATACTATACTTACTTGACGTAAGACAGACATAACGAAGAACGAAAAACAAGTTACGAAAAATATAACTCTATAGACGAAAATATAACCGCGCGATGTTGTTGCGTTTCGCGCGCTTTTTCTAGGCCGTCAATATATTGTCAAAGAAGCATATAGAAGGATCTTTCATCATCATTTTTTAGTCTCGGCAAATGTTATCACATGTTATAAAAAAGAAGCAGAAGTTGATCAAGATTTTATTTCTTTATTTGTACCACTATGGAGCGGTCATGTCAGCGCTCTTACTGATTCTAAAATATGAAAGAGTGGGGCAACAAATGCAACTTTAGATATTTTCATACAATGTAGATGCCACATGGTCGTAGAATAGCATTCAATTTTTGTGTTTTATAAAAATTTTTGAAGAAAAATTTTAACTTTCAATAACTGAACCTTTTTAGAAAAAATATTGTTATTTAAATTTTTAATTTAAATATGTACAAATCTACAAATAATATAATTAATACTCTCTTATAAACTATAAATAAAATTAACTAAAAGTCAATCACTAGGAGAGAAAGCCCAAAAATAATTGTAAGGTGTTTCGATCAAAAAACAATTCCTGATCTCATTAGTACGCTAGAATTGCATTTTAGCACATACGCCAAATTATTTGAAAATTCGAAATTTTGAAGTATAATTTCGGATTTTTAAATTTAAAAAGTAAATAAGTAAGTCTAAAACAATTCTCTAGAGCTCAACATAGAAAGACGAGGAAAAGGGCAAAAGTGGCTGCTGGGACATAGCAAATCCAAGAAAACCAAATCAGCAACACTCGAAGATAAAAAGTATTCTGGAGAATACCATCATCCCTCTCAGATCATTTGAAATGTCCTATATGTGTCTATATTCTTTGGTATTGTATGCAAATATACTGGACTATATTCTTCATGCGTCATTTTTGAAACTTCATAGTTGTAATTTGATGATTGTTCTTCCTTTTTTCAGATGTCATGTCGCACATACGTACAAATATATAAAATATATTTATATTAGTATAGAATTTTAACTTTAAATGTAATAATATATCTGTGATTTTCTTCACTTAAATAATTTTTAATGATAATCTTGTTGTACCTTTTATAGTAGCATTAAGATATTTAAACTAGATCTAGATGTATTATCTTTATGAAATGGTCTATGTGTTTATTGTTGTTTGCATTTCCCATCTTACATTCTTCGTTTTTTTTAATATATATTAGAATTTCCTCAGTAATCAAATCGAATTTTCGAAACGTCTGGTTTTTAACTGTGATTGTAATAATTTGGTGCAAAATAATATTTTTTATAATGAATATCCAAGACGTCAATGCAAATCACTTAACATTTAATGTATTTAGGAACTTTTCATAATGTGGTTGATGGTTATTAAGTAAATTGGCCTAATTTTTTTCTATTAATGTTGTTAAAATTACTGTTACTGTATGTTACCTACATTCTTATTAATGTGAAATATCTTAATATATGTAATATAAAATTATTACTCATGGCTTTCATTTCTTTTATTTCGAGTATACAAATTATCAATCGCGTAAATGTCAGCTTACAATGTTATGCTGCATCCGTGATTTCCGATTCCGAAACTGCGGAATATCTCGAATACACACGAAGATAATTTCTAATAGTTTATAATTATTAGGAACATGGACTACCCGAACCCTGTACCGAACTGGAGCACTCACATCTTTACTAGACATAGTGAACACATACAAAGTAGATGTTTTAGCACTACAGGATATGCGGTGGACGGGAACTCGCTCTCTTGACAAGAGAAATCTTTCCATATACCGAGAATGGAGTGACTTGATAAAACGAATATTATGTTTCAAGAGAGTATACAACTCAAATGTTTCGTCCGTTATGGTGGTTGTATGAACTTTATTTCAGTGCACATGTTGATTCACTATAGCAAAAGGTGTTTGTGGCCAATATCAAAAGTATTAGGTTGTAATTCACCATTGAAGTTTTGTTTGAATTTGAAGATTTTATATTGTGTTATACTAAATTTAAACATACCAGCTCTTACTATACAATTGCAGGTAATTTTGTGTATGTTGCCCTTAATGTAGGTCTAGTTGTCACTATTTTAAAATATTTAACCTAACTTATTTCCGTAACTACTCCATGAAATTGAATGATTTCTTATCCGAGTCACTTTGATACATTTTTCGGGGTGACTTTGATACTTTATTTCTTTTTATAGTTTGCTTAATGAAACTTCAAACCGTTAATTATTTTCAGGATTTCGTCATTATCTGCATGAAAAGAAAAAATGCCGCGAGTTTATAAACGAAAGTTGGGATCAAGAAGCTACAAGAACTTCTGACGAAACTCTTGAACATGCTCTGCTTCAAATAGTAAACGGAAACTTGTCTGTTAAAGCCGCTTCAGAAAGATTTAAAATTCCGTATGGTACTTTATATAATAAATACAAAGGGAAGCATGTGAAGAAGCCAGGGGCCAAACTGCGTTGACGGAGCTGGAGGAAAAATCAATCGTGTCCATGCATTGTCAAATGTGCAGATTGGGGATTTCCATTATCGACGCTAGATGTACAACTTTTCACTAAGAGTTATTTAGAAAGAACTGGAAGAATTATCTCTAAATTTAAAAACGGGTAAGTCCTAGTAACGACTGGGTAAAAACTTTTTTTTAGAGAGACATAGTCAGCAAATCTCTGAACGACTTGCGTCTAACATTACTAGAGCTCGGGCAGGTGTCACAAAAGAAACGATAGAATCATATTTCAATAATTTTAAGAACAACTCTCTCAAATTGCCCTCCATCCACACGTTTTCAATTACGATGAAACCAACGTTAGTGATGATCCGGGGAAAAGAAGATTGCTTTATAGAAGAGGGACCAAATATCCAGAACAAATCACTAATCATAGTAAAGCCGCCACATCAATAATGATGTGCGGTGCTGCTGATGGTACACTACTTCCCTCCTGATAATAATAATCGCAGCGAACATATTGGGATGCATGGACGTTAGGAGGTCCACAGGGCTCTCCTTGTTGTAGTAGTGGATGTTGCGCGCAAAGAGCTAGATATAACCGAACAAAAAATGGGTGGATGGAGGTAACTTGTTTTACAGACTGGTTTGAGACCATATTATTACTCCACGCAAGACGGCTGAAAGGTAAAAAAGTTATGATCGGCGACAACTTGGCGTCTCACTTTTCAGATCATGTTTTAGAATTGTGTGAATTGCACAATTATGAATTGGCGTGCCTTCCCAGTAATTCAACACACATATGCCAGCCTTTGGATGAGTCTTTTTTTTAAACCCATGAAAGTCTCTTGGCGAAAAGTTTGACGGAATTTAAATTGCGACACCCAAAAATTAACTGGTGTACTTAAAGATCAATATTCCGTCGTTATTAAAAAAATGCTTGGAATTAATGGATCAGACAATTTGCAAAAACTGAGTACAAATGTGGAGATATTGTGAAAAAAGTGCAATTATAGAGAGTTTTGAAGAATGGGTTCGAGGCTTGTGACATGGTCCCTTCGATCCAAATAAAGTCTTGATAAGATTACACCAATCAACCATGATGTTGATTATGTAAACCTCTGATTAACGACAGCCTCACAGACTACTCATGAATAAGAAGTCCGAGATAGAAGTTACTAAACGGCAAAGTAAAAAGAAACATCATATCCAACCTGTAAAAGTGTAAGTCGACATATAACGGCAGATGACAGCTCCTTCGATAGCGAGTAAACAGCTATAAATGTGAAAGCGAAATAAAATTGAAAATGAAGATTCTGTGAGGACAATCATATGAAGATGAGATGAATACAAAACCCTCCCTCGCGTGAATTGAATGTTGGAACTTACATGCTTGTAAAAATTATGTCAGATAAACAAAATGTAAAAATTACGTATATACGGAAGGATACAAGAGAAATTACCTTTTGACGAATACTAACTCATTGGACTTAAATCACTGGATGAGACCCATAAACATTTTAAAGAGTTGTGGAACCGACGTTTTTAACGCTCGTTTCGATGATATCTTAGCAATTCTGAAGACCTCATCGGTTGAAACAAATGAAACAGCAACTACATGTACATTTCCTGGCAGAGTTGATGTTAAAGAAAATGAACTTTGATTTTGTTTCCGTTCAAAATATATTCTTTTGGCTTTTTTTACTATTTTATACTGTTTTACTAATTTGCTAAAATGTTTTTTACCTGAATAAAGTATTAGCTACCTGTAAAATTATTTATTATATACTAATTAATTGTGCCTATAGCAGCTGTCAAAGTCACCACCAAAAATTAAAATTGAAATATCTAAAAATTGGCTTGATCGCATTTAAAATGGGTTGACATGGACACCATTACAGCTTTATGCATCGTCCAAGCTATTTTAAAATAGGGTATCAAAGTGACCCCACATCAATGGTGATTTTGATATACCATTACTTATTAATATTTTTTTTGAGTAAAATCCTCAATTTAAAGATATATATATATATATATATATATATATATAATTATATATATCTTTTAAAATTGATGTATTTTTCTCAAAAAAAAAAAATAAGTAATTGGTATATCAAAATCACCCATTGATGTGGGGTCACTTTGAAACCCTATTTTAAAATAGCTTGGACGATGCATAAAGCTTAATGTGTCAATGTCAACCCATTATATATATAAGAATATAAAATATAAATATATATATCTATATATAAATATTATATATAAATATATCATATATACTAAACAGTATAAATTTCATAAACATAAATGAATCCCAATGGACTTTTTCCACTTATTGGGATCACCCATTCAAAAGTTACTAAAGAAAATAATTAAAAAAATTAACAAAGTCACCCCGATCTACGTATTCAGCCGTAAGAAAGTCCAACACATGGTGGGGTGGGATTAATGTAAAGCTGAAGAACAAAATACAGACGAAATAAAAGAACATTCTTCCCAAGACATAAACAAGGCTACAGATGTCCCCCAGAAATCGACATTAACAATTGTAATTAGATGATATGAATTCAAGAATAGGGCGAAACCGAGTTTTCATGTCTCCACAATACGAAAGCAAAGCTTACACACCAGTACGACAATGGATTACACTGAATAAACTTAGCAGTCAGCACTCAATATGGACAGTCGCTAGCACCTATTTTGAACACAAGAACATATACAAGGTAACTTGGACTTCTCCTGATGGAAGAACAACGAGTAGGGAAATGATCACATCTTTAATAGATTCAATGCATGGAACATATGTTATAAAACTGCCGAAGTTATAGAGGCGCAAACATAGATACCAATAAAAAAAAATGAAATGTGCAAAAGCTGAGAGATGCGACATTGCAGAACCTGTGCTCGGAAAAACATACCACCGAACTGCATAAGGAATCAGAATGTAAATGGAAAGGAGGTTAGACAATATAGACTCCTACTGGGCCAGAATAAAGGAAGACATTGAAAACAGCAGGCGAAAGATAAATAGGAACAGAAATTTGTGCTATAAAAACCCATTTTTTTGACAAAAAAAATGAAGCCTACAGAAAGATGCCTGCCCAACGCACTAGAACAACTGTATGTATATGTGCAAAGATGTATTGATTAGATGGGTAAATACTTAACCCGGCACATAATATAGAGCAAGAAGAAAATCTGAACGACGAAATAGATTGAGGTAAGGGAGCAGACGAGAAAAAGAGGAACCACCAACGATTCTTGAAGTTAAAGATGCAGTTAAAAAACTAGCCAAAAACAATTCACCCGGAATAGATAATCTCCCAGCTGAACTAATATAAAGAATTGATAGACCCATTGGGGCAGAGAAGAAGAGGAAGGCCAGAACAAGGTTCCTGATAACATCAATAAGACATGAGAAATATGGAAATACGTGCTTGGTGATGAAGGCGATGGATAGAAACGACTGGGAGAGGAATTCTTCTCCCTATCTTTTTATTATCTTCGTTAACGACACTACTTCCTGTTTTCCTAATAGCAAATGTCTAATGTTGGCAGATGACTTGAAATTTTGGAAAGTTATACATAGCCTAAAAGACCAAGTCTTGTTGCAAGATGACTTAGACCAACTGCAAAATTTGTGCAATCATAACAAACTCCACTTAAATGTAAAAATGTTCTTTTTCCTCGTAAAGTCAATAAAATTAAACAAGCTATACTATTAACAATCAGCCACTGAATTGGGATTCTCTTCTATTCCGGATTTGGTGTGTTATATTCAATGAGAAGCTACTTTCGTGTGCTACATAGAAACACTTTTTCAATAAAGCTTCCAAACTTCTCGGTTTTGTTACAGGAATTGCAAGTATTTCTCCATTGATTCAACAAGATTGTTTGTATTCTTGCTTAGTGAAAACTATTTTGGAATACTGTTCAGTTATTTGATATTTGTACCTTATTTTCAAAACAATATTGATACATTAGAAAGAGACTACTGAAAATCATGGAATGATTACCCCCATCGAGCAACAATTTATCTTTACCCACACTCCAAGAAACTGGTTGTGGTACTATATTATTTTTGAACCTATTCTCTATCCTTCCAGTGTTGGATATAGGTCCCCCCTGTTCTCTCCCTGCTTTCCCTATCTTGAGGTGTTCTCTGCCATGTGGGGAAACCTTCCTTGTGTTCCTGATGTCCATCTTTCCGCAACTCTTCCTGTGGTCTGCCTCTTGATCATCTTGGCATTGTATGGCACGCCCACTTTCCGATGGCATTGTTCCATCGTCCGTCTTGGAGCGTTTCATTGTGGTCCAGCCCACTTTCCCATTTCAGTTTTGCTGCTTGTATCTATCGCGTCTACTGTCTTTGTTCTGGTTCTGATCCACTGGGTTACGTTTTCTATCTCTATAGTGATACACCCACATTTGTCTTTCCATCGCTCTTTGTGCCTTCCTTATCCTATTCAAATTGGCCTGTGTAAATGTCCATGTCTGTGCTCCGTAGGTGAGCACCGGTATGATACAGGAGTTATATACCTTGCTTCGTAAGTATAGAGGGATTGTTTGATTCTTTAGAACGTAAGAAAGTTTACCGAACGCTGCCCATCCCATTTACTCGTCTCGATATTCGGCTAGTTTGATTTTCTCTATTAGCTCTGATTGCTTGTCCTTGATAGATATACTCATTTACCTGTTCTATTTTTTTTTTATTTTTATTGCCTCTTGGTCTTCCGTGTTTGTCATTACTTAGTTTTGTTGAAGTTAATTTTTAGGCCTTTTTTGCAGTGATTTTCATGAAGTTCCCCATTCAGCATTGATTCCCAGTCTCTTGTCGTGAGTTTCCGAGGAGATGAGTAGTATATCCATCGCGCATATTTGAAGGTGAGGTGAGGGTATTTTTTTACCGTATTAATCATAATTCCTCCCTGTTTTTCCCCAATCTAATTGATTTTCATTATGTCTTCGAGGGTCAAGGTATACAGTTTAGGTGAAAATTATATCGCCGTTGTCGTGACTCCATCGTTATAACGTTTTATATTTATCCGTATAGTTAATTTGTCGCTAGAATTTACGGGTCGGGTGGTTGACGTTTTGTGGGGGGTTATTATCTGTGTTATCAATTTGTCGGTATCAATTCGTTGTAATCTATTCTTCTAATTGAACGCATAGTCTGTCTTCTACCATCCACAGTGTTCAATGCTTTCGAAAGCCTTTTTTTCATTATGCTACTGCAATTGCCTAAGGGGGTGTACAGCGGAGGTTGTATTCATTGGTTTTCCGCAATTAAGATTTTAATGTGGTATGTCGAGGAGTTATATTTATTATTTATGGATCATAGTTTTAGATTAGAAGATCTTACTTGGATTGATTGATTGATTCAAACTGCTAAGTTACCCACAATGTTTTTTCTAATATTCCCTTTCCCGACAGGGACAGCCTCAAGGTATTTCCACATTTTCATTGGCTAGGATACATGGGGCTATTATTTGAATCGCGATTTTTGATATGTTTGTGAAACTTTGAATCTCGAGTTTAAAAAGATCTCTTGCTTTTGTTATATGAATTTTTGGTATTGTTGAATTTTGTTTTATTTTAGTATGTAAGATTTTTAGTCTCTTTTTTGAACTTTTTGATATTGATTAAATATTATTAGTAATTTTAAGTTTTGAATCTTAACTGTGATATTGTAATTTAAACTGTTAATGGGAGTTATCCCGTCTATTAAATAAAAATAAAAACAGTAGGCTCTGTTGAACATGGCCTCATTATACTAAAAGTTCTGCTTGAGGAACCTGATGGAGGTCATTTGAAAAAATCTTACTGTTAAAATTCCACATAATCATGAAAGAATGTTCTAAGAATTCCAATTCATTTTTAAATGTTTTGGTGGTACACTTGTGTAGGGCAGCTCAATACAGATGTGGTCTTATGTGGCATATCTTTGTATACCAACTAATTTTAGCAATTCTAAAAAATTGCAGTTTTTTAGTTCCAAGTCCACTTAAGAATTTGTTTTAAAATACTTCATATAAAAAGAACACCATTATATTGATTAACAGTCAGAGTTATCTACTCTTTTTAATCAGCAGTAATAATTATCATTGCAAGTTTTTGCAATTTGCTATTTGATTCTTACATTTGTTTTTAAATTAAAACAATATTATGTAATTTCACTTTAAAACATATATTGGAGTATGTAATCAACAATTCGTAATATTTGCTTGTTCTATTTTGTCTAAAATTAATAATCCCATTGCAACTGTAACCCAATTGAGCACTTTTAAATGTTGAACATAATATGACAAATAATCAGTCAATTTCTCTATTGAACTTAAAGAAAACAATAAAAAAATGAATACTTTGTCCTAATTAACATTAATAAATAATATTTCTATAACTTAAACAATAAAAATTGATAGTGAAATCTAAAAAATCACATAATTTAATCACAATTTGCATAAACAAAATAACAAAGGTATAAAAGCTCCTATTGCAATAAAAATAGGAAGCATCAGTGATGAATCATCTGCAATATATGGATCAGGTTGCTTAGGTCCGCTAGGTCGCCTAGATTTTGGAATGGTTTCACTTTCTTCTTTTAATTCTTCTACAGTGGAGCTTGGTTCAGCTGGAATTGATGGTAATTGAGGAACATCTTCTAGTTTGCCCTTAATAACATACATAGCATTGATTTTAGGATTGTCTTTATAACCCTTTATAAACTCAACTCTGATACGTCCTCCACGAATGTCTGATTCTTCTCCATTAACATGAAGACGCCCTGCAAGTTAAATAAAATTACAACAAAAAATTACTAAATTGAAAATAGTATAATTAAAATGTATATGTAAGGCATATGCTATTTACACCAGATTGATTTCTGTTTCTGTGTTTTATAGTATTTCTTCTTTTATTATAATATAAATTTAATAAATGACTAAAACTGCAAATTATTGGAAAACTAATTTACATTGAACAAATCCAGTATTAGTTTTACCCCTATAGCTGACAAACCAGATAAGGTCACTGAAATATTTTATTCGCTCCGTGCGTGACTGATGCGACACCTACCGCCTTCATCTGACAATTTTGGAGTCCCAATTTTCAGGTTAAACATATGACATATGTTTGACATTGTTAAATACATGCGAAATTGACAATTATTAATAAATTAGTTTTTTAACTATATTTTTTCAGTTTATGTACAAAATAAATGTAGTATTAAAAACTGGGTTTCTCAAAATTCATCATAATATATCTTTTCAACTCCAAACGGAAAAGAAACGGAAAAATCTAGTACTGGCAAATCAAGTTTTTCACGCAAAAGAGCATATAATTAAAAACAATAATAGTAAAAGTTATGATATAAAAGCTAAAGTCATCTGCAGTTAGCTTGAAGCCTTATGAAATATCATTCAAGGTAAAATTATTTAAATTTTTCCTATTTCAATTGCATAAAAATGAAATTATGTGATATTTACTTTTTCATATTAATAGCACAAATTCATCTTTTTCTTTTCTCTAATTTATAAGTAATCTTTGGGAACCTATAAAAACTACACTCACTGTTTTTGCTATTATTAGCACAATTAAATATGTAACATGTATTTGCACACATTTTTGATCAAATTTATGCGTAAAAATATTTTGTCCAATATTCCAATTTTGTCATATTTCGCCGCTACGCACGCTGGCATCGTTTCAATGTACCCCTACTATGGTCACGCACGGAGCGAATAGTGAATTACATTAACATTTTTACAAACCTCCCCAAAAGAGACCAAATTTTGATTATAGGTTGTCTAAATGCCAATGTTAACAACGTGTCTCATCAAAATAAAACACTGCAGAGGCAAGATTGACATTTCTAAAGATGAAATATATCTTCAGAAGACATCATTTACCACTCAGAAGTTCTCCATTCTCAAATGTTAAGTTTTTCCTACTTTGTTGTATGTAGTAAAGATATGGAAACTTTCTGACGGTTTTTGCATACTTCAAAAAAGCTGGAAACCTTCAAGATGTGGTGTTACAGGCAAGTCTTAAGAAGTTCATGGGTGGACCTGGATAGTGTTAAGGTTATATATGGAATAGTGAAGTCTATATTCAGAGAAGCATTAGACCAGGTCCAAGGCGGAATTACGATTAACGGAATCAGCATAAACAACATCAGATATGCTCATGATACTGTCCTAATAGCAAGCAACGCACAAGAACTACAAAATATAAATAAATGCGGTAGTTCACCACAGCGAAATGTTCGGTTTACATCTAAATGTTTCCAAAACTAAACCTTAGTCTGCAGCTTAGACAACTTTTCTGTCTTACTGTATGGCTGTGAAAGTTGGACAATGGACTCTGAAATAGAAAAAAGAATATATGCTTTTGAGATGTATATACAGACAAATGTTGAGAATTTCATGGGTACAAAGAGTTACTAATGTTAAGGTACTTCGTCGAAGGTATAAACAAAAAGAATTACTAAGAATAATCAAAGACAGGAAAATGCAATACTTGGTCATGTTTGAGAGGCGAAAAATATGAAATACTTCAAGTTATACTGGAAAAAAAAGTATAGGGCAAAAGAAAGAAGGAAGACGCCAGAACTCATTGCCATTTGGATCACCAATCTTCGAAAGGAGATGGTGCCATCAGAAGAAGATGGAATAGTGAAAGAATTTGAGATCATTCATAGAATCCTCGAAATCCTCGGAATCTATCTAATCCTCGACATTTTTGGAAATATATCTATTTATATAAATTTATAATATATATTTTTAACTATCAGCAGAGTGTAAATGTGAATAATTATAGTATTGAGGTCTCTGACATAATTGAATAGTGTTTTAAAGATGCCTTGGAAATTATCGCTTGACCAGATTGTTTGCCAGCTTATGTTCTCAAGCATTGCATTTTCACTCTTGTAAAACCTATCTGCTACTTATTTAATTCCTCATTGACTGGCATCTTTCCTGATCTTTGGAAGACTAGTTTATTTAACACCAATTTTCAAGTCTGGTAATAAAAATGATGTTGAGAATTATCGAGCGTTTTGTAGCCAATCTGTATTACCCCAAACTTTTGAGTGTCTTGTAATAACTTTTTGACATGGAATTGTAAAAATTAATTGATGTTAGACAACATAGGCTTTTCTAAGGGTAAGTCTACATGCACGAACTTAATATTGTATACGAATTTTATAGCTAATTCAGTGGAACAGAAGGGTCAGGTTGACGCTATCTTACACAGACTTCTCAAAAGCCTTCGATAGAGTTAACCATGATCTGCTTATTGCTAAATTAAATGGCTATGGATTTGGAGTAAAATAATTGAGTGGATAGGTAGTTATATATCTGGTAGATGTCAGTATGTTAAATATGAAAATTGTTTATCTTAACAAGTATCTGTAATCTCAGGAGTTCCTCAGGGGTCGTATATTGGGCCTCTCTTATTTAATATATTTGTTAATGATATATTCTCAGTGATTAAAAATAGTAAATTTCTAATGTTTGCTGAGACCTTAAAGATTTCGAATAGTTAATGACCTAGTTGATGCCTCTTTATTACAGAATGACATTAAAAGCTTAGCTAGTTGGTGTGAGGTAAACATGCTATACTTAAATATACAAAAATGTTTTAAAATTACTTTTGGAAGATCAAGAGAGTTTGTAAATTATGATTATTATATAAATAATGTACCTTTAGAGGCACGTCATAATATATAAAGATTTAGGTATAAATTTTGATTCTAAACTAACTTTTAAAAATCACATTAACGAAACTTCAGCTAAAGCTTTAAAATATGTTAGGATTATTCTTAGAAACTGTAAATCAGTTTTCAGTACAAACTTTAAAAATGTTATACTTAGTTTAGTTCGATCAGTTTTGGAGTATGGTTCTCTCATTTGGTCTCCTTCATATAACAGTGACATCTACAGTATCGAGAGAGTTCAAAATAAAATTCTTGAGGTATAACCGTAAATAAACTATTTATTTATTTATTTATTTATGTATGATGATATACTGTCAATACTAAATATCTCATCACTACATGATAGACGATGTCAAGCGGATTTATGTTTCCTTTTTAAAATTATAAATGGATATGTTCAAGATCCAGAATTACTATGTTTAATAAGTTTTAATGTTAATACTAGAACTCGTAACACTGAGATTTTCAACATTCCATTCCACAGTACGAATTATGACCAAATGAACCCATTACAAGAATTTTATGTACTGCCAATGAGCACAGCAATAGTTTAGATTATTTGGAATATCTACAGCAACATTTAAGAAATTATTTGAGAGATTTTGAGCATTATTTAATAAATTAAGCTACCATTTTAATTGAATTTTGTTTGATTTTAATTTTGGTTTGTTTTTTATTAATGCAACCTATGTATAAGCTTTGTAAAGGTTGACGTCATATTTCTGTAAAAATGGTATATCCGTTAATTAAATAAATAAATAAATAAATGAATCAAAGAATGCAAATTAGAATATCTGGGCCATAATATAAGATGTAGCTTTTTTTCAGAAAAAGCCACATTTTTTTTAAACTGGCACATTGTCAAAATTCCGTAAAATGTTTAAAAATATGTAGATAAATGTAGTTTGTTGAAAACTCATTCTTTAGAGCAGAGTATGGAAAAAAATTACCAGAGAGAACAATTTTGTGGCTCTAGAACTGGAGAGGATGGTTAAATAATTCTACAACTGGATTATTCCAAACAGATGTCAACAAAATAAGTATATCCATGTTAATCGCCAACATCGTGAATATATAGGCACCATAAGAGGAAGATCAGTTTGAGACCTTTGTGCCACCACTCTACAATCTGTCTTTTCCTTGTAAGTTCTTTTTCATTTTCTTAGGCATCTACTACACAAATCTAAATAAAAATACAAAGTATTTTTTAATCAGTCTAATCTCTCTATTTGAAACCACTTTTACCTTTAGGAAACTTGTGTATTATTGAATGAAAATTATAAGAAATTTTAATGTTTTACTTACCTTTTATTATATTGAATGGTATGTATTCATCATGAGCAACACCTCTTCCAACTTTCTCAAATATGTCTAAATCAGCTACAATTGTATGATCTCCATTTAAAACAACATCAAAAACTTTCTGATCGGGCGCATTGAAATAAACCTCACAAAATTTTAATACTAGTACATAATCTCCATCCGAAATTACTGGAATGTCATATCCAAATGTGTTTGTGTGGTATCTTTCAGTCTGGTACAAAATGTAATCAGTTGGGGGAACTCTTCCAATTAAAAGACGTTTACCATAATCAGATGCAATTCCGATACGGCCGTGTAGAGGGTCTCTTTCGTACCGAATTCCAAATGAGTCTGTATGAGCTTCACCTCCACAATTTACAGCATAAATAAGCTGGCCATTACTACAACCAACTCCCAAAATAATAACTAAACTTAAAACTAATAACTTATAAATAATAGAGTTACTCATTATTTAAATGGAATATGTATCACCGACTCATTTAATACTAATTTTCGTTATGTTTAACCATATAACGAAGAAAACTGAAATACCAGGTTATGTTATAAAAGGCAGTCTCTTGAATACTTTTTGACAGTATTGATATTGAAGGACGTAGACGTAACACGTAACAACCAACAACCACAGAATATGATAATGTCACATTTTAACCAATCACAAATTTACATGATACCAAAACCAAACTGGTTTTTTGAACTTTGACAAATGACTTCTGATCGGAATAAGAGCTAGTTGTCTACATTAATTTTAATTTAAAAAGAGAGGAAATTACAATCTCCAGAGACTATACTTACATAATACACAATGCACAATACTATACACAGTATATAAAAGATAATATAAAAATGTACACAGATAAATTAAATCTAGATTGGTAACAAGATAGCCAAGTGAACGCACGTTTTTATTTGTGCACCCTTCCGTTTGGTGGCATTGCTAGTCTCGTTCCTACGCGTTGTCTTTTTGCTCGATGCACAGAATACTCCAGTCCAGTTAAACCTGGTGAAAGAGTGCTGTGGTTGTCACCTTTGTGTCATTTAAGTCAAATAGTGCAAAAAAGGCAATGAACATTTTACAATTTTAGACTAAATTAGAGAATGGTGCAACAGAAACTATAACCATTTTTATGAATGCGCTAGTTATTTTAAAGAGAGGAGGATATAATCAAAGTTGGACATAGGGGTACTAAGAGAAAGGCTGTTTCCAAGTTTTACCACGACAAGAAAACCAGACTTTTATTCATACTTTTATTCACATAAAACTTGGCATTAGAATAAAAAAACAATTATTTAAAATACTGACAAGTTCTTGTCACAACATTAAGAAAACTAAATTATACTACACTTGGCTTGTATTATTATTTCTTGTAACACATATAAAATTTCTTGTAACATTTACATAATAAAAATCTATAAAGATTTTATTACTTAATTTTTCTAACCACTTTGGTATTTTAATGTAATGGAAAATAAATATAACCTCAACATAACAAGAAAACTTAAATAGTATACGAAAAAAATATATACATATCGTATTTATAATATATGGATTTTTTGTTATTTTAGGATTATATTGATTTCCCTTGCTTTAAAATGAGTGCAATATTGGGTTAGTTTGCGTGTTTTTTTTATTTACCGCCATGTATATGTAGTTACGCACCCTGACACTAGGTGATACGCTAATCGTCGTTTTACTCGTTAACATGGGCACCATAGGACTGGCACTGCTAGGTGGGAGTGTGCTGTGATTTGCACTTCAGCCTAGTCGTCTACACCTCCAGTCCGGAACATTGAAGATGACAACGCTGTACCACAGCTGGTATTTGGCCATCAAAATCAAATTTCACAATATAAAAATAATTGAAATTGTTCTCTATAAATAAAAATCTCTCTCTTAGTTCTCATTTCTTTCATCTGATCATGCTCTAATCAGCAAAGTTCAGATTTTCAGAATTAAATTATTCTTTGGTGAATTGCTTAAGCCCTGTCTACACTGTAGATAAATTTCAGTGTTCCGGTCTGAAGTAAAGAAAACCATGACTTCAGTTAATCCACAAGGTGATTTTTGCTCGTACTTCCCTAAATAAGTCGATTAATAATCGAATAAAATAATCGATGAGGCTCCAGAATGGACTTAACCACAAATTACAAATACACAAATTGAAAATTGAAACAAAACACTGATAGGAATGAAACATTAAAGAACGATTGAAATTTAACTTGTATTGTTGTAGTAATTTACATAGAAGTATTTTAAAATGAATGCGCCTCCAACGTTTGAATCGTTTTTATTATACGATGGAGAGAAAAAGTGAGTAATAAATTAGAGCTATCTTTCTTATACCAACAGTATTCTAAATTTTATATTGGATATTTCTAAAATTCACATAATAATTTCTAAAAAGTGTCTCAGTATATTATAGTAATTAGTGCCATTAGTGTACTATACATATAATCTAACATAATTTTTTAATATTAGATAACCTGTATTTCTTTATTCATCTTTGTATTCCTTTCATAGTAATTTAGTAGTAAGTGTCTTACTTGAACATTGTTACATGATTATTATTAGATTGTTATGTGTTAATTATAAGCCATAAGGTAAATAAGTTCCACCTTCTAGATATTATCTTTGTTCTACATTGTTTTACACTTATTTCTTTAAAGTCTGTCTTTTCTATTGTAGAGTCTTGTTCCCTAAATCTCTTTCAGTATTTCTACTTTAACAGAATACCTATATAGGTTATTCCACGAATATACGACTGTTTGGAATTATTGCTACAACGAATATTTTACTGTACAAGTAGAAGTATGAAAGTAAATTGGTCTAATTATTATTCCATAAAAAAGGATCTGTTACTATTACATATAAATTAAAATTATTTCAGTTAGTAGATGTTCAGATAGACGCAAAATTTATTGTGAAAATTAATCCGAAAATAACAAAAAAATTTATGTAAACGCTCCTTACAAATAAATACAATGACCTCTATGAAGTTAAAATGTGTTCATCAGCCATTTGGGTTGGATTTCGGTGAAATATAAACACCAAAGAGGCGCGCCGGGTATCTTTATTACTTTATTAGGTACAAGTTTATTACTACAACGGTAATAAAAAGAAATATAATATTTTTAATATAAATAAAAAGAAATTTGCAGAACGATGGTTCAGAAACCAGGAAAAGAATCTAGTATTCCACTTTGTTAGTTTTTTGTTTGCTTTGAGTGGATATACTCTTAAAAGTTCCGAAAGTAACGGGTATAACATGGCGGCTATGGATAGTTAAAGTACCGAGTCATTACAGATATTAAAAAGTAACGAAAATTTACATACAGTTTCATAAATCGCCGATTGATTTTAGTTTTAAAAACAGTCTGTATAGAGGTGTCCGGTGAAGAGACGTATCCGTTAAGAGAGAGTTTAGTATAGTGTATTTGTTTGTAATGGTGATTAGGAGAATAAGAGTAAGAGTAAGTTTTTTTGTTTTTTTAATACTAATTGAATATTCGACTAAATAAATTAAACTATTTAATCACTTAAGTATTGTTACACTTCGTTTAAATCACTTAATTCAAAAACCAACTTGTTTACAATACTAAAATCAATGAGAGTAATTATACGAGTATACTTCAAAATCTGAATTACAACTATTCTATAAACTATCAATTCTATATTTAGATCATAACTTCATATTTAAATCTAAGGTGTATATCTATTCTGTCATAACAGTATTTTAAAAATGGGGAGAATTTACCATTGTACAATTCAGCACATTGGACCATTTAAGTCGACACCTTAAAGCGAATTTAAAACAGTCATATATTCGTGGAATGGAGGATTGTTATGTGTTAATTATAAGCCATAAGGTAAATAAGTTCCACCTTCTAGATATTCTCTTTGTTCTACATTGTTTTACACTTATTTCTTTAAAGTCTGTCTTTTCTATTGTAGAGTCTTGTTCCCTAAATCTCTTTCAGTATTTCTACTTTAACAGAATACCTATACATTATTTTTTTAAATTGTTATTTTAGGATCATCTTAGAACAAGATACGAAGGTTCCAAATGCAGCCATTTTTACTATTAACAAAGAAGATCATACACTTGGTAATATGATCAGAAAGTAAGTACCTATACATATTGCTTTAGTTTCATACTGCTAATAATTACTCGTTGCATTAATTCTAAACAGAAACTAAGAATTGGTTTACTTATTTTTTTATTGCATTTTGATGTAGATATAGAGCTTAAGATATTATTTTGGAAAAAATTCATATAAAACTTAGGTCTTATGAATGCGATAATAAAATGCAAGGAGCTTAAAAATACAATCTAAACAAAAGCATGCTGTTGCACGTTTCTAACTAGACACTTTGTGTTTTAAACTGTTATCAATCAATGAAAACCTGATACATCCGGATAGATCTCTTATACTAAAAACCTAGTAATTTTTTCATTTTTGTTTTCTAGTCAACTTCTAAAAGATCCCAACGTATTATTCGCTGGTTATAAACTACCTCATCCATTGGAGCACAAATTTGTCTTGCGAATCCAAACAACATCAGACTACTCACCTCAAGAAGCCTTAATGCACGCTATCACAGATTTAATTTCAGAATTGTCCTTGTTTGAAGAAAGATTTAAGGTAAGCATAAATTTCTAATTTAATAGCCCCAAGTATTCTCAGGTTCATAAAAAACGGTCAGTTCAAAATGAAAAAAAAAATTTTATCTTAAGAAACTTATTTTTTAATTTCTCATTGAAAATTACACCCAGATCTGTTACTGTAGATGTGTATTTTAGTAGCTAGTTATCAATAAATTAACTTGACTCAGACTTGGTGGTTTTCCTAGAGAAACTTATAAAATTGCATTTGTTGATATTCAAGTATAGCTTATGTTTTTGGCACCACTCAGTTCCTGATCTGAAATACATTCAAAGTTTCTCCAAATTTGAGATCATCAGCAAATTCACACAGCTGCTATACAAAAAACATGTAACTATATCATTCATGGGAATATTAAAGAGGAAAGGAGAACTATAGCCTCCCTCTGGAACTCCAGATGTGACCACAATTTCTTCAGAAAAATAACAACCAATTTTAACTCTTTGAATATAACAAGTGAAAGAACTTCTCCACCAAGAAACAAAGTTTTGGTCGAACCCATTTAAAATCAACTTAGTATACAGTATTTACTGATCAACATGATCAAATGCCTTAGAGAAATCTGTGTAAATTGAATCAGTCTGCTTCCTGCTTTCAATGTTGTTTATAATATCAAGTTGATAGGTTAATAGATTAGTCAAGAAATCTGCTTGCTAACTATACAATCAAATAATTTTGGTTTTAAAGATTGAATACAAATGCTGCAATAGTTTGCTGAATGTAGGTAGAATGTATCTCATGCTGCTGCATGTATTGATTCTTTGATGTTTTCATATACATTCTCATTTGGATTTCTGTCTAATCATTATTGATGCAGTATTCTGACATCTGGAAGATATATTAATATTTTAGCCAATCACATCCCATATTCATGCTTTATAAGTAACAACTTACTCCTATACAAGCCAATGTGAGACCACATTTCTCCAGGTGTGTTACAGAATAATCAATTGAAGTTGGAATAAGTTAAAAAAATGAGCAAAAATGAACTTATATTTTTATAGAGAAGTGGAATAACAGCCCCAGGAGTATATTCGCATGCTAATTGATGGAATACATCAGATAGTGGAAGTGGAAGATAGTGGTCCAAGTAGAGGGGTTGCTTTCTTATGCATCATTCATTCTGTGTTATCACTTAATTGTTTCATAATTTTGTTGTCCAAATAAAAGACATATAAAGAAACCTTGTTGCTATATTCAATAATTCTTAACTTGCAATGAACCAAGCTTGTATGCAAGAGATATTTGAGTGCCATGAAAAAGCTCAGTATTATCACAGGCTGTCTTACACCTAGATAGTAGAAATATAATTTTTCCACAAATCGCCAGGAAATTTTGACATTCCTGTCAAAATTTCTTGAAGAAAAAGTCAGGACTTCCTTACTGTAAGGAAATGTCATTTCCTTACTGTAAGGAAATGATATTTCCGTACAGTTGTTAGTGTTCTACATAAATGATAGAAAACACATTGCTTATAAGGAATTAATTTATATTTTGAAAACATCAAATCATTGCTGAATACATTTTTAAGATCAATTTGGAGGATCATTGGAGGAACACTCTTAGAACTATGAGAATTAGATTCTAAGTCTTCTATATCGTGTACAGTCATTCGGACTAAGTTTGACAATTCAACCTCAATACGTTTCCATAGTAACCCAAGTAATTTTATTAGGAATTTCAAAGCACCATTTATTTGGGAATAAAATTATCGCGTTTTTTTTTTTAAATCAATCAATATCTGTCGAATTTTAAACGATTTGCGGAAAAATAGTACATTTACCTCGTAGGAAAAGCCACATTCCTGGACTCTGTGTTGCTAAGTCTCGGCTTGCGCCTCGACTTAGCAATCTTCACAGTCGTCCAGGAATGTTAAGCTTTTCCTACCCGGTAAACAATGTACTATTGTTTTCCTTCATATTATTTGTATAAATTTGGCCTTATTTTTAAATCGAAATGATATATACGAGATTTACAAAATGATTTTTTAACAACTGTTTATTGAATGTTTCTGTATTAAAATTAATATTTTTTAGGAAGCGATCAAAGAAAAGAAGGAAGGATTGGATTAGGGAATAAATTTGATTTGGTTTTTGTAATTAAGATTAATGTGACTAATAAATTAAATTTTAATTATTTAAATATTTTTATTATTCTAACTTTTTCAGCACAACTGGTAGAAATGATCACCTCTTTTAGAAGATTACACAAGTCTACAGTGAATAAATAAATCTCTTCGTAACTGGTGGAGAGGGTAAAATTGTTACCTAACTTTCCATATTTAAGAGAGGTGTTGTTGAACACCTGATTGCTTCAAAATATTTATCAAGGACCACTGAAGCAATAAAACACTTATTGACATATTTTTCCTTCGATTTATTTGTAATGTACTTAGAGGGCTGATTCAGCATTGAAATTATCGCATTCAGACTAAACTAAAAAGAGTTGTACAAATATCATTAGCTTTATGTGCTAGGAGGAAGTAACAAAGATACAGTTAAAGAGAGAAACAAAACAGTTTACGGTTTAACACAAAACAACGGTTCTACTAGTTCTCTGGCTAAGTCCTATAACGGGGGTGAGGAGAGATTATAACGGAGAGAGTCGCAAACATATTAACACGAGGGCTGACGAACTGAGAGCAGAAGTTGATGAAATAACTAAATACAATACAATATTATAAACATGTTGTTTTTACAACAGTAACATTATAGGAATTTTTCATTGAGAAAATACTTTTTTCCAGCATCAATTTGGCCTTTACCAGCAATTCTTTTTATAATTTTTTTGAACATCCTATTTATTTACAATCTGTATAAGGATTATAATAAGTAAATTGTTTAATTAGATTACAAGAGACTTGCAGAGACTGTCCAGTGGTGACAATAACCTATTAAATCATAATTTTAGTAACAAAATTATTTGTAGCTCTAATATAATGTTTATAATAAATAAATAAAAAAAATTAATTTTAAATCTTGTTGGTAGATCGCTTGGAGTAAAATACTTTAGCCTTCTGTTTGCCTGGGTCCTCATAAGGTTCTTCACTAGCCTGTTGGGGTGGTTTTGCAGACGTCTGTCATATTTTTGGGAGTAACTGGCAATTTCTTCTTTTACAGTTTTCATCTGAATATCGCGATTGATAAAATTCATTGGGTATGCACCACAGTGCATTGTTATAATGCGGAAGTTCTTCGATTGAAATCTCTCCAGTATGTTGATATTGGATCTTGACGCAGATCCCCACAGTTGGATCCCATAGCTCCATATTGGCTTTATCACTGACTTGTATACTAGGATTTTATTGTACAAATTCAGTTGTGATCTAGTTCTTATTAGCCAGTACATTTTACTGAGTTTCAGACCCAACTGTTTTCTTTTCGTGAATGTGTTTCTTCCACGTTTATATGGGGTCCAGGTGCATACCTAAGTATTTTACATCATTCTTTTGTTGTAGTATTTGGTTATTTAATGAGACGGTTGGGCATGTACCTATTCGATTAGTGAACGTTAGATGTACTAACTTGCTTTCGTTAACTTTAATTTGCTATGTTTGTAACCAAATCTTTATTTTGTCGAAATTGGTCTGGAGCAGTTGTGAGGCGATATATGGGTTTGAGTGAGACGCAAGGATTGCTGTGTCGTCTGCGTATGTGGCTATGACGATGATTTGACTTGTAGGAAGCTCTGCTGTGTAAAGTAGGTAGAGAACAGGTCCAAGGACACTACCCTGAGGTACTCTAGCTTTGATTGGATATAAGTTAGTGCACTGATCCTTTACTTTTACAAGAAGATGCCTGTCAGAAAGATAGGAGTTGAGGATTACAAAGTAGTTGAGAGGAAGGACTTGCCTTATTTTGTATAGCAGGCCAGTGTGCCAGGCTTTATGAAAAGCCTGCGAGATATCCAAAAAGGCTGCAGACAGTATTTCTTCTCTTTTAAGTAACATTTACTTTTTAAAGTAAATGTTTTAAAAACTTTTGAATATTCTGTTTTATATGTATTTTTCAAAAAAAGTGTCTCAAATTTGGTGCCTTTTCTCTATTTTTTGGCGCTGAATCCAAATCCGTTGAGATTTTTTCCTATCACATGTCAGTTTTTTTTGCTACACAGATTGGTTTAGCTTTGGTTTTCGTATCTATTACTCTCATAAATATTTTGTACATTTGGGACAGCAAAGAGATTGACCTATAGTTCTTATGTTTAGCCATCGATCATTTTTTTTAATTGCAGCCCTGTGATATCTTTACAAGTTTTTAGTCAAAGTAAATAGTCATTCACTTCTAGTTCTTGTATGGTATATAATTTTTGTTTTAAGTACCTGTAAACTAAAAATTTAATAGGTTCAATTAAAAAAAATTGTAACATACTTTCTTTATTTCAAACAATTAACTAATTGAAATTTTATTTACATTAAAATTCTTGATCTTCTGTACAATCCTCAGTTGCGTGACCAAATACTGAAACAATAAAATTATATGAATATTTTGTGAACTAAATACATATGTATGCAAGAAAACTACAAATTTAATTCTATTTGTAGCATTTGTAAATTCCTTGGTATATATTGGAATCCCCTCGTATATGTATTAAATCACGAAGGGAAAATTCCTGTTAGTGAGATTTTCTCTGGTTATCGGAAAACGACGGAATTTCGCTATGTCTGTCAGGTAAAAGGAGTTTTAAAAGGAGAAGAAATCGAAGTTCAATGCCTTAAATCAGCAGGATCGAGGAAGATTTTCAAAATAATTGAAAATGACATATCCACTGTTCCCTTCAAGGAAGTAGTTGCCTTACTAACAGATCCGATTGAGGCGATTTCTGATAGGATACAAAAATATCGTTTTCGCGAAGAAATTAATATAAAAGAATGTTAAATCAAATTTTCTTTTTTTATAAATTGTTCTGAATTACATTTCTAGTTGTTAAAATATGTTTTTTTTTGTATAAATAAAAAATAGTACAATAAAAATTGTCTGATCATTCTCACCTCGCATGATCAATCTCACCCCTTTGTAAAAATTCGAAAAACTGTCTGACCGATTTAGTCAGGGTTAAGATTGATCATATTCTATTTAAAGCACTACTGTTCCATGCTATAAAATCATCATGATCAATCTCGTCCCAGTACGGATCTAAAATTGATCACCCTTTTTTATGAGATAAGTGGATCTTCTTAATAATTAAAACCAAACTAGTGTTAAATCACTACTCTTTAGATATTAATATAACACGTGAAGTGTTATATTAATATAATAAGTATAAATCGAATAAAGTTCAAATTGATCAATCTCACCCCATTTCACGGTAACTAAAACAAGAAATTTTCCATTAACAGGCAATGTCTACAAGTTGTGAAAATGGCCATTTACAGCAGTGAACAATCGAACTTACACTGAAATCTTTTACCTTCGAGTCATTGTCAAGTTTGTAAACCATGTATATACAGTGGAGGTAAAAAGTTTATGGTCGGTATGTACCTTATGTGAGATGGAGTGAGAAACACCTATAAAAAAAAAGAGGTATATTAGGTCCGCCCTTTATATCGTCGAAATAGCATTAGTGGAACAAAGAAAAGAGGAGAAGTTCAACGTTGCCAAACTTATTAGTTTTATTTGACCTGTTGTCTTTTTAGCATTTTAACCACGTTCTAAGACAATCAAATTTGGACGAATTGATTTAAATGGCAGCTTACTCTTTTTTATTTTAAATATGCCACAATTTTCCTTTACAATAAGTTTAATTTAATATTTTGATTTCCACTTCGGAAGTCGTTTTATGTAAATAAAATTTATTAATGTTTCGTATTTTAAGTACGATTTCCGAATTGGAAATCTAAACATCAAAATAAGGTTATTTTAAAGTCACATTGTGCCTTATTCCCAATAAATATAATAAACTGCAATATGACACCACAATAAAAAAGCTTCATACAAAATTATTTGGCGCGGTCGAGTTCTTAAATTAAGAACAATATAGTAACGAGAAAAACAGTAGAGATGAGTCGTTGACATTTTTATCGTTAACGAAACTGAACCGCTTTTCGTAAACAAGTAACAAGTTGAAAAACTAATTAAAATATTTAAGCGAGGACATTAACAAACATGCTTTCTTGATACTATAGTTGATTTATAACAGGGTTATCCAACTGGCGGCCCGCGGGTCGCATCCGCGAGGCTATTTGTTCTGACCCACGTAAGATTTTCGAAAAGCATATATTTTCTTTAAATGCTGTACCGCTTGCCGCTTCGCGGACGTGTAACGAACACAATCGTCCTACACCACTATGAGAACTCCACTGATTACTGCGCATCACAGTTCACGCAGGCCACACCTCCCACTGCTTACCATCCGTCGCCAACCGCCATCGTGCCAGTGTGCTACTGACACGTAGGCTAGTCGGCTAATCTATTACGTTGCTAGTGAACAGTGAACTTGATTAATTCTTTGTCTTGATTCCTCTTATACAATAATAAGTGTAGAACCAGTAAAACGGAAAATTGATAGTGAGAACAGAATTTACAAAGAAAGTTGGGAGAGTGATTGCTTGATTGCTAACAATAATGGAAAGTTGCAGTGCTTAGTGTGCATGAATGTCGTTTCAGTGCCTAAAGAATATAATGTGAGAAGACATTACACAACAGTGCATGCCACGTACACAAATGAACGTCGGCGTGTCCTAGTTGCAGATTTGAAGAAAAAGCTTAAACAGCAAACTGGTATGTTCAGTAAAATATTACACTCTCAAAAGCATTCTTTGCAATCATCTTATGCCGTGTCGCTTGAGCTGGCAAAGGCAAAAAAAAACTTTCACTGATAGCAATTTGATAAAAAAATGTGCTGTTGAAATGGCCAAAGCTTTCGGTGATTCTAAAATGGCAGAGAAATTTGAATCAGTGCTACTTTCACATCAAACCATACAAAGAAGGATCGTTGCTATGGGTAGTAGAAAAATCTATGCTTAACCTGGTTAAGAAAAGTTCATATTTCTCACTTTGTTTGGATGAAAGCACTGATCAAACCGATGTTAGTCAGCTGTTAATATTTGTGCGCACTACTTTTGATGATTTTGCCAGTAAAGAGGAGTTATTTGATATTTGTCCTTGTTTGGAAAAGTGTCAAGTAATTTAAATATTTTATTTTCATTGTTACGAGTATGACCTTATTTAGTTTTAAATTTTATTTAATCATAATATATTACCTAAGTGCAATATGGCTTTAGTTTATTTTTGAATTCTCGAACTCAAATTGGCTGATTAATTATTGTCAAGTTCTGAGAATTCACTTGCCTGAAATTCAACATGTTTTTGGGAAACATATATCAACCCAAAACACTTCAGCTTCCTTAAGAAAACGTATCCGTAGCAAGTAAAGAATGTCACTTTAAGTTTAATTTACGGCTATTCACGGAGGTCTCTAAAAACAGTACCCTCTAGTCGATTTGGGGGTAAGAGATACGTGCCCCTTTGCATATGATCGACCACTCTTCAAAGAACTCTCGTCCTGTACGGAAGCAAGCGCCCAGCAGATCACCACAGCAATGTATCTCACGCCAACCCCAGCCGGGACGACCATAGACAAAAAAAGGTAAGTGAATCTCATATAGAATTGACAATAAGATATAAAATCTGCCAATTGTTATTTGAATTCATTTTATTTTACATATATTTGCTACAAATATTCGCTATTTTCGCTAATCTTATATACAATCTAAAATTGCATTTTTTCGTTATAATTATTTATTCAATACAATTTAACCAGCGATCTCTCAAGTTTAATCATTAAACATTTGAGTTGACAGAATTGGAGGCTTTGATAAATGTTCAGCCATAGTAACAGACGGGGTCCCATCAATGACAGGTAAAAAAATTAGATTAGTGGGTCTGCTTCGAGAGAATGGTGTCAATTGCCCAACAATTCATTGTATTATACATCAGGGAGCTTTATGTGGAAAATCAGTCAAAGAAGATCAAGTTTTCCAAACCGTGATTAAGATTATAAATATGATTAGAGGTGGAAATTGATCTCTTTTACACAGGCAACTTAAGCAGTTTTTAGTGGAAACAGAGGCTGAGTATGGAGCCTTGCTAATGTACAACCATGTAAGGTGGTTGAGTGCAGGAAAGTGCATGGAACGATTTTTTGTCATAAGAAGGGAAATCCCTACATTCCTTAACAAATACGTTTCATCTGACACAACTGAACTGGAAGAGAAGTTTAAGGATCCAGAATTCTTAAGACAGTTAGCTTTTATAACAGATCTGACTAATCATCTTAACATTTGAGTGTTCAACATGTTCCTAATCACCAGACAAGAAAAGGGACCTGAATTTTTCAAATTACTGTCAAAGGAGAAATTCCCAAACCTGCGAGATTTTGGACTGAAAGTGACGTCAATATTCGGAAGCACATATACATGTGAAAGTGCCTATTCTTCCATGCAATACATAAAAAATAACAACAGAAGCAACCTTACCGATTCTTCCTTACGTCATCTTATGAGAGTGTCTACAACTGAATTGGAGGTGGATATTTCTTCATTCCACTTCAAGCCGATCGACCACAGTCCTCACACTAATTCGATACATCTTTTTCGTTGCTTTTGCAATGTTTGTCTTGATTATTCAAAAATGTTATCAATAAATTTTCCATTTATAAAAAAATGTAGTTGTTGAGCAATAAAAGAAATAATACTCTATTTTTGTTTTAATTATTTTTATACCTCACTTTATTTTGTTATTACTTGTAACAAAATTATTATATGGCCCGCGACAACATCAAAGGGGAAATATATTTGTTTTCTTTGTCTATTCGCTGAAAATATGATTTGATATCTATGTTAGATATCCTGTTAAATTCTACCATACCGACCATAAACTTTTATCTATACTGTATGTACATTTCTGTTAACAATGCCGTCCTTTTAGCGTATTCACTTTTCTAAGAATTTAGTGCTTTTTATTTTGAAACTATGTGTACACCAAACGTGATCAGCTTACAACAAAGAAATATTATTTGATGTTTGAAATATACAGTTTTCACTTACCTTCACAAACGTCACAATAATCTCTTTGTGGGGGTTTTTGTTTCATCCCTGGACTAGAATTATTTACTAACTCATCATCATCTCCTTGTGTGGGACAATCTTCGGTTTCGTGAAGATCGAATTCTTCACAGATATCACAATACATCCTCGGCGGTACTTGTTTGGAATCCAATTTAAGTCCAAGTCTAAAAAAAGAACAAATAAATTATGAAAATATGTGTGACCCATCTATATTGGAAATGCTCTTGGTAAATTCAACAAATTATTTTTTAAAATGATTTCATTGGTAATTCTTTTTGGTCACAAACAGGAATGACCAAAATAAATTATATATAAAGATATATTGATTATTGATTGAGTGAGGATAGTCGGATTAGTCTGAAATTTGGAAAGTGGATTATATTTTATTTTTTATTCACTTTTCAATCTATACATTTTTTTACGCTGAGCTATAGTTTTTCTGTAATTCGCATTTAAAAAACTGATATTTTGACATAAATTTGAAGATGCCGCCGCCATTACAGCTGCTGTCAATAATGTGCGTGCGCGTAGTACATACTTCTTGATGCAATGTTGCCACACTTTTCAAATATATTGTTTATTGTGAAAATATTAATTCTCAAGTACAATCATAAAGGAATAATGATAATGAGTATTATTTCCACTTTCTGTTTCTAAGGGATTCATATATCTGTGTTTCATTTGTTATTACATATAGATTATATATTACATATAGAATATGTAATAACTTATGTTAATACATATAGATTATAGTTTATTTCGTTTTATGGTGTATTAGGTTTTAATTTGTTTTTTTTTATTGGTACCCCATTTTGCTTATTTAAAGTACGCCGTAGCGTGTTTAATTTAAAAAAACGCGCGTGTTTTAAGTTACCCTGGCAATTTTAACAATTTTAAATATTTAGCAAACCTCACAGGAGTACCTAACTTGTAACGTCAAATAAATAATATATGAATAAAATATTACCACAGAATAAATAACAATCAGAATGCCCACTCTCAGATGCCGCCTTTGAAGTTTGTCAGCACGCGAACGCCATGTTTTAGACGGAAACATGGACTCGGATTGAGCAATTTGTGACAAGCGATGACAGAACTGTCATTTAAATTTGTAGATTAATAATTTAGTACATTTGGAATAATTTAATCTACTCTTCAACTAAAAGTATGAATGAAATAGTGCATGTTATGTCTGTATTGTCTGTAGTTGCCGTAAATAAATTAAACACGGGTTAATTTGTCTATGCACACCCGATAAAATGTTATCGAACAGCACTGGTTCCGACTAAAACATGGCTGATTCCGTCTGCGCGAACGAGATGCGCGTACTTATTTTTTCAAGCAGAGTGGGCATTCTGATTGTTTATTATTCTGTGATAACAAATATTTCAAAAGCTTTATTAAAATATTTCAAAATCTCAATCTTTTAATTCATATCCACCGGCATATTAGCACTATCGGTAGGTAACAACTTATATGGACATATATATATATATATATATATATATATATATATATATATATATATATATATATATATAATGTAATATAATAATAATAATAATAATGACATATGTAATTCACATATATATATATATATATATATATATATATATATATATATATTCTTATTAAAAACTTAAATTCAATATATTTACACCGCAAAAAAACAATATTAAATCATATGTGGTACACTTTTAAAAAACAATATTAACTGATATGCAATATACTCTTATTAAATCTTAAATTCAATATACTTACTCTGAAAAAAAAAACAATATAAACTCAAATGGAGTATACTCTTATTAAAATTTAAATTCAATATATTTATTCCGAAAAAAAAAAACAAATGTGTATATGGCAACATTGCACCTCCGCGGAATATTTTATATTGTGCGCAAACGCGTTTAACTTGTTTTTCCAAATAAATGAATTTTTGACATTTTTTTGTATTTTTAATTAATTTATAAATTTTATATAACTATTACGGCTATTTTGTATTTCCATAACATTTTTCTCTTGCTAATTTTTCATTTCCTATACTTTTTATGAACTTGTTTTAATTTTTTTTTACTTTTTTTCACTTTTTGTATATTTCCGTAGACGTAAACATGAAAATGTTGCCTTTTCTCTATTTTTCAGGCTAAGTCCAGCAAAAATTCGCATTTTTAGAAACTCTCACTAATGTAAACAAATACCGAAGATCCTAACCAAAGAAACTTTGAAAAGAAAAAATACAATCAAAGAATGTAAACTGTTTATTCCAATTTTCACATATGTGAAAATTTTATTAGCGATTTTTTTAATAAAAAATAATTACTAGCAATTATTAGCAATAATCACAACTTCAAAAAATAATATTTCTTATTTTCTAGACGAGTTAATGTAGAAATAAATATCATAATTAAAAATGAGAACTTACGATGCCAATTCATCTGCTGCCGACGAACTATAACCCATCTCCAAAATCTCGATTCTAGCCTTCTGTTCTTCGCTCTTTTTTTGCATATCAGCTATAATAGAATTGAGGAAATTCACTTGATTCTCCGCAAACAGTTTTTCTTCTAACAATTGGCTGATATCTGTTTTCGTATCGGCCGGAGGTTCCTAGCAACATAAAATACTATCTTTGAAGAACATTATTTCCAACGTAATAAATAAAAATTCACACTATTTAAAAGACGCTGATCTCCTGAAATTAAAACTCAAAAATATAGATTTACCTCCAAATTATAAATTAGTTTCTGTCAATGTGGTATCTTTATACACCAATATTCCAATAGCTTTAGCGAAAGACATTATTAAAAAAAGTGGAATGAAATCAAAGCGTTCACAGACATCCCTCCAGAAGAATTTCTACTAAAGAGCAGTCGAAACAACATTAAAGTCAACCTATTTCCTATATAAAAACAAAATCTTCCAACAAACAGATGGATGTGTTATGGGTGCTAGCATATCAAGTGCCATCGTTCAATCTAGTTTTAGAGCATCTAGAGGAAATTGTTTTAAATAAAATAGATTTTTAACTACATTTTTTCTATCGCTATATAGATAAAACAGCACTATAACTAGTTCATGATATACCAAAAAACCTGGTCGTCGAGATATTCTTGAATTTCAACTCTCATCATCCCTTGTCTCAAAAGAAATCAGTAGTTATCGGACTCGCCGATAGAGCTATTAGATTATCCAATCCTATCAATAGATCTCAGGCCATTAAAAAAGCAAAAACAGCACTAACACTCAATTCATACCCACACCACCTTATGGACAACACTTTCAAATCGCGACTGCATAAATTTTACAACAACAATGAAACCAACATGGTAAAGAAAAACTATACGTCTCTCTCCTATATAAAAGGGTTATCAGAACAAATTGCAAATCTTCTTTTTAAACATAACATTACAGTTGCTCATAAAGGGCACAATCTTTTGAAAAAGAATTTTACAAAATTAAAAACAAAAACCTCTCTATTAAAAAAATCGAATGATGTGTATGAAATTCCCTGCTCGAATTGTGATGGAGTATATATTGGACAAACCAGTCAGCTACTTAACTCAAGAATACGTTCCCACAAATATGACAAAAAATAATCAACCGCCTTCACAAAACATGAAAACGAAAAGAATCATAAATTTGATTTTGACAAAACCAAGATCCTAAAAAATGAATATAACAGGAAGAAGAGTGAGTTTCTAGAGTCTATACAAATCAAAATATATTTTAATTTAATTTAAAAACACACAAAAAGATAATCTCAGAACGCCTATGATGTTAAAATAATTGATCGTTTAAACGATAAACTAATATCAATAAACAACAAATATACATTTTACATGTAGTGACTTAGTAGGTCTGTCACATGTTTTTAATATTATTTTAATTGTGACGTCTACAGATTGAACGAAATAAATTCGGAACATAGGAATATAATGTATTTCGGCTCAATTCTGCTGTAGGTGGTTGGCCAACAAAATATTGTCAAATAATTATATTATAAAAATCCAATACTTCAGCGGGCTGCTGGATTCTGAACTCATAAAAATTGAAAGCTACACATAAATCTACGATTTATGCTGTCAAACCAGTTATAGTCCAGGAAATGAAGCATTTCAGCTCGCAATTTTTTCGTGCTCCCTGGATTGACTTGAAATTTAACAGAAGGTAGGTAATAGCCTAAGGATCAAAATCTATATCGAACCAAAGTGCGCCAAAGCCTAAGGGGTGGTTGCCACCCCATCTCCGGGGTGAAATTTTTTTTACGTTTTAACTACAGGTTTCGATTAAAAAAGTGATTCTAAACAAAAAATGTGCTATACATTTTTTTTATAAAATGATATTTTTCAAGTTATCCGCAATTGAAAGTAATAACTTTTAGACGAAAAAATCCACGTTTTTAATCGATTTTTCGCGAATAATTCGAAAATGGTGCATTTTATCAAAAAAATTGTAGAGAACAAATTTGTAGCTTTTAAAAAGACAAATACAATTCATTTTTTAAAATGTTTTTGGGATATAATAGGAACCGAAATACGGCCTATCAATGTTCAGCGGTTTTCTTCAAATGCCAAATTTGAAAGATTCAAAATCAAATATCGGGTAAAAAAATATGAAATGCCAAATTTGAAAGATTCAAAATCAAATATCGGGAAAATGATGCATTTTTGGAAGAAAACTCACAAAACCTTTTTTAAAGAGCATAAATAGACCTATCATAAAAAAGACTCTAGCTCAAAAATTGAGTGAGTTAGGATGAAAATAAGGTCAATACCTCATTTTTTACGAAAAAATCGAAACAACACCCTAACCTCCTCCATAATTAAAATCGATCTTTACCCTTCTGAAATTCGCTTTGTACATGTATTGTTAATACGTCCAAGAAGTTTGACCCATTTAAAATGCTTTGTGTTAGAAAAAGTACAGCTTAAAGCTAGAAACGATTTACAATTTCATATTTTTTACCCTTTTTTTTTTAAATATGCCCGAAAATACTGAATATATGAAAAAAAATACAAATTACCAAATTGTAGCTTTTTTAATGACTAAAATTATCCTTCATTTAGATTTGTTGTACAATGAATATTTGGCGAGATATAGCCGTTTAAAGCATCGATTTACGATCAAGCACCATCTTTTTCGAGCCCTTTAAACTCACCCCATTTAAAAACCAAGGGTTCCAAAAAGATTTAATTCACAGATCCTTGTAGCTCTTAAAAACCTCTACAAATTGTTTTTGAAGAAACACTCTATCGTTAAAAATTAAAAGAAATACGTTAAAAAAACCAGTGAATTTTTTTCCGGAAAATTCTATTAGTATAGTACAGTACATTTCGGAGCATAATAATCTACAAAACCGGTATATTAGCTAGTGGGGCGTTATACATTCGAAATTTTAAGCGTTCTTATTTTGAAATCCCATACAACAGAATAAAACATCTGCTCATATGTCTATGGCTTGGCAATGAAAATATTAGAGCAACAGATTGGGGATGGTATTTCAAAGATGGTTTGTTATTACCCGTACGCATGAACAAACAACCTGCACTCGATGAACTTTTGAAAATTATTTTTTGGCAATGCAAAAAAGGATGCGGTGTTTCATGTGGGTGCAGAAAAGTTGGTTTATACTCTACTTGTTCTGGGTGCTTAGGTGAAGGGTGCAATAATAGTCCACCAATAATTGAAGATGAGGATGACATAGATCACGATGAAGATGTAATTGATGACGAATAAAATTAATATTATAATTGTTTTACCTATAAATGTAAATATTTTCTACTATTTATGTAAATGTATAAGAATATATGGTGCCTTTTTATGTTGATAAATTTTTTTGTATTTAATTCTACTTTTTTCAATTTATATCTTATAAATTAGTTTATAAAAACTGCAATGTTGTAAAGGGTGATTTTCAAAGTTGAAAAGTTGCAAAGTTTTGGCAAAAAATTGTTTTCAACTATAGCACTCATAACAATTGATTTTTAAGGGTTGAAAATGTATGAATTTGTATTTTAAAGTATAAAAAAATCAATATTTAACTAATCCAAACCAAATTTTAATCATCTTAAGATTTATAATATTATTTTACAATTTTTGAAAATTAGGGGTAGTTTTCATCCCTAAGAAGAATCAGGGTTCATCGGCATGACATAAACTATAAAGCAGAGGGTGAGTTGAGCTTAAGTCCAAATTTTTATGCAAATCCTTCCAAGGTGAAATCATTTTCTTCGCATTACTTATTTTTTTATATTAATCTCTAATAAGGGTCGCTTTTTAAGGGTTGAAATATGATGGAACTTTATTCAAAAGCACGAAACTATCATTATTTAATTAATTCAAACCAAATTTTACTCATATTCAGGTTTAATATGTTATTTTATAATTTTTGACAATTACGGGTAGTTTTCATCCCTTAGAACAATCAGGGTTCGTCGACATGACATAAACTATACAGCAGCGGGTGAATTGAGCTTAAATCCAAATTTTTATCCAAATCGATCCAAGGCGAAATCATTTTTGTAGAATTAGTAATTTTTTTACATTAACCTCTAACAAGGGTTGCTTTTTAAGGGTTGAAATATGATGGAACTCTATTCAAAAGTATAAAATAATCATTATTTAACTAATTCAAACCCATATTCAGGTTTAATATGTTATTTTATAATTTTTGACAATTAGGTAGATTTTGATCCTTGGGCTATCACCTACCTTCTGTTAAAATTTCAACTGGATACATGCAGGACGAAAAAATTGCTAGGTTTTAACTTTTTTCGAGATTCATTTCCTGAACTATTATCGTTTCCTTAGACAAACCCGTCTTACGCAAACAACATTGTTGTGAGACAGATAGTTGAACGATATTTTATACAATATCTATACCCAGGTATGGATTTATTTTTGTCCAAGTTTTATATTGTATAGTTTTAAATTGTATGTTCCGTTTTAATTTGGTTCAATCTATATATACATAATAAGTAAATACATACTTACTTGAACACGATTTGTCGACACATTATTCAATTTACTGAGCTGCACGTCCTTCTCAGTAATAGCTAGATTAGCAGCCTTGATGTTTTTCTGTAGAGTTTCAATTTCAGTCGCCTTATTAGTTAATTCAACTTTAAAACTCTCTATCGTTTGTTCCAGTTCTTGACTTCCTTTCACAGAACCGTCAAAGTCACTTTTGTACTTTTTAGCTGAACTGCTAAGTTCTTCGTTAGTCACTTGAAGTGCTTGAAGAGCACTTTCCAATTCCTGTATTTTATTTTTGTTTTGCACGTTTTCGATTTCATAGGCGCTCTCTTTATCTTTAATTACTGCAGTTAATTCGGTTACTTTTTTACTAGAATCTCCCGAATTTGCAACCACAACAGATAATTCGTTGCTTAACTTCTCTTTTTCGGCAGCAAGGATTTCGATTTGGTTATCGGCATCCTTTAATTTCTCTTGTATAACCTTGTTCTCTTTACTAATTCGACTTATATGTTCACTTAGTTTTGTATTAGTGTCTAATTGAGTCTGTATTTGGGTTTTATATTTAGCCAATTCTTGATTGATACTATTAATTCTATTGTCCTGATCTTTATTATTATTATAACTGGTTTCCAAGAGCTGCGATAAGCCTGATATGTCTTTGTCTCTGTTTTCAATTTCTGTTAGCAAATCTGAGACACGGATTTCGAAATCGTGCATTTCTTTTTTGTGTTCTTCTTCGATTTGCTTCAACTTATCTTCGTGATCAATTTCAGCTTGCTTAAGTTGTTGTTTTACCGTCTCTAGCTCCTCCGATTTTTTGGACACGTTATTGTTGACTTCATTGATCACTTCTTCGTTCTCGGATAATATTTCTGTTAATCTGTCTTGCATTTGTTGCAATTCATTATTTTTGTTACTGATACTGTTGCGTAAATTTTCGTTGTCAACTAACATCTGCCTTTCGGTTTCATTTTTCTGTGTCAACACCTTTAAATTAGTAGCTAGCACATCTTCTAACTCTTTTTCTCTCGAACTTAAGTTTGACCGTAAAGATGCTATTATGTCCTCTTTTTGTTTTACTTGTTCCATTAAATTCGTCATATTTTCGGCTGCTTTGGCCATTTCTGAATTTATAGTCACATTTAATTGTTCTCTACTTTGAAGTTTCATGTTTAATTCATTGTTTGTAGTTTGCTGTTGTTTGTTATCATTCTGGAGGCTTTCAATTTCATTCTTTAAACTTGCAATCATCTCTGAAGAAGCTTTTTTACTTTCTTCCAACTCAGATCTTATTTTTACTAAATCCAAATCTTTCTGTTTCAGATTCTCTTGATGTTCGTTACTTGTATCCAAATGAACTTTAATATTTTGGTCCTTTTCCAAAATTTCACTTTCAAGTTGTCGTATTTTCTCATCTCTAACTGTAATTTCTTGTGTATGACAGGCTACTACTTCTTTATTGCTCAATTCGTACTGTTCTACAAGAGTACCAATCTCTTTTTTAAGATTTTCAATTTCTTGAGCTTTATTTGTTAGGTTGGTAGATATTTCTTCAAGCTGCGAATCACGCGCTGCTAATGTACTCGCAAATTCAGCTTTATTGTCTTCTAATTCCTTCACTTTGTCTTTTAAATGTTGCTTTATTGCATCTCTTTCCTGCTTCAAGCTAGATTCTACGTCACTTAGGTTAGTTTGGTACTGCTGTAAGTTATTCGATACTGATTCCAAATCGATTTTTGTTATTTCTAGCTGTGACTGTAGGCTTAATATAGTAGCTGAGTTTTTTTGAATTACAGTAGACATATCTTTGATTTTCTCATTTTTCTCGTTTAGTATCTGCTCTTGTGCTTGTTTCGTTTTCTCTAATTCAGTTTTAACACTTTCTAAACTTAGTTTTTGTGCATCGCTTTCTTTCGTTAAATTCTGAATGTCGCTTTCTTTTGTAGAAAGACTGTCGGAAAGTTCTTTTATTTTTAGGTTTGCTTTCATTTCTTCGGATTCGTATTGTTTTTTAGCGTCGGTGGTAGCTAGTTGCAAACTTTGCAACTCAAGCTGTATTTTGTCGAAAGATGTTTTTAATTCATTATAGGAATTTGATTGCTGGGAGAGCTCACTTTGAAGTACAGTCAATTTAGTGTTTAATTCGTTAATTTCTACATCTTTAGATTCTTGTGTGTCCTGTTTTTGTTTCTCTAATGTGACAACATTTGATTTTAACATTTCTAACTCACTGATAAGTTTATCATGATTTTCTTGCAGTGTATTATGCTTACTATTTATTTGAAGGCATTCTTCCTCTTTATTTTTAATAGTATCATTAAGTCTGTTTATTTCATTGTTTTTCGATTGTAAAAGCCCATCTTTGTCTTCAGCGGACCGATTTAATTCAGACTGAAGTGTCGATAACTGCACAGTAAGTGCATCATAATCACTCTTCAGTTTAACAAAGTTTTCTTGATTTTCCTTGCATTCATTTTCTTTTATTTTTAAAGCATTTGTTAGTTCTTCTAAACGGGCTTTATTTAAATCGTTTTGCTTAACAAATTCTTCTTTTTCAATATCTTTATCCTTTAGGAGCTGTTCAAGGCTAGTAATATCTGTTTGAAGTGTAGATGTACTGGTGTCTTTGTCTTGCAACTGATTTTGTAGATTGCTCAACTCAATTACTTTTGTATTTAATTCTAGGTTTACTCGTTCCAATTCTTTTTCAAGATTTGTTTCGGTAGTAAACTTTTCGTTCACAACTTTGGATAATTCTGCCGATCGTTCTTCGAGCAGCTTGCTGTTTTCTTCGATTTCCTTTTTTATTTTATCCAAATCTTCCTCTTTTTTATTGATAACGATTTCTAATTGTGAGTATTTTACTAAGCTGTCCTCTAGTTGTTTCGTTAAATCTTTCTTTGTTTTTTCGAGTTCGTTATTGAGTACATTTATTAGATTGTTCTTTTCGACCAAGTCCAGCTTGCATTGATCTACTTCGTCTTGCAGAGATTTGATTAACACTAAAAAATAAAAAATAAATTAAAAGAAGATCTCATCTACAGTACTTTCTGGCGGTGTGTAAAAATGGGAGAGAAGTAGAAATAATACAAGCTGCAGGTGAATAGACAGCATGCTAAAGAGTCGTGTGAAATAAATATAAAGTACTATCCAAAAGTAGTACACGTGGAGAGAAATACACCTTGCTCCAACTGATTATGCAGGGAAAGATCCAAGGAAAGAGAGAAGAAAGAAAAAGTCCGAATAGCTATGATGATTGCCGAGCTTCGCCACGGAGATGGCACTTGAAGAAGAAGAAGATCCAAAAGTATAGGAATTCTGTCAGGAGTTTGAAATAATAGCGACAAATACATTCTTTCAGCTACCACCACGTAGATTATATACATGGAAATCACCTATGGATAGAAAAAAAAAATATCAGAAACCAGATAGATTATATCCTTATCAATAAGAGATACCGTAACTGCATCAAATCGGCAAAGACATATCCAGGAACAGATGTGACATCAGACAACAATCCAGTAATCGTAAAATTCGAAATCCCCTTAAAGAAAATAAAAAAACAACAAAAGACACAACAAATAAGCACTCTGCTAAAACACCCGAATATAAAAGAAAACTAACGTTGAAAATTAACGAAGAGTTAAGCAAAACAATAATCATTGATAATTAAAATCATATTGTTAAATTAAAGCATTATTTGGAACTAAAGAATTACTTACCATTAGTACTAGCACTGTTGCCTTCCAAGATAACTTCTTTGTTACGAGCACTTTGCAGTTCTTGCCTCAATGTTTCCAACTCTTCTTTGTATTTAATCAAATTTTCTTCGGCTTCAAATAGTTTATTTGTATCTGCTTCCAATGCTTCAATTCTTTGCTTCTCCGCTGTAAGTTGATCTTGCAATTCTTGAATTTTGGCTACATTAGATTTATCTTTGGTCTAAAATATGGAATCATTTAATTTTTCGTTAAATTTCACAAATAATTTTTATTAATTTATTAAAACTAAAGTTTGCCTTTGTAGACTATGAAAAGGCTTTATTGAAGAAAATTGCATACAATATGGGTGAATTATAAACTCGATTACCAAAGAAAAAATGGTTATAAACAGCTGGTAGCTACGATCATTCAGAATAGATAATATATTGTTAAACACAGGAAAGTATCTCTGTTATGACGACGATACATCGAATCACCAAGAATACAGCGATTTTTCAATATAAGTATTATATTAAAAAAATGAGGAGCTGAGAGGAAAAGTGGTACAAGTGACATTTTGTATAAAAGTGAGATATGTGCATGAGTGGCTAGAGGATGTTGAGATTTATTAATATAAAAATGGTACAAGTACAAAACACACTACAGTACGGACATCTGTATGTGAGAAGTAAAAGCTCTCACCAATTTCTGGTAATGGTTTTCTGTATAAGTGGTCCAAGCGTACATGTCCCACTTTTGTTCTAAACCTTATGTAGTTGTTTGTGACAGCCACGTTTTAAAAGTGTGCAGGAATATTAATACAATTTGTGAAATAGCCTTAAAATAATGCAAGGTAAGTCTTCAATGCGTTTTATATTTTTTCAATTGTTATTTTATAGGGTTATTTTATTTATCTATGTCTTCAAAAAGTAGTAGTTGAAAGAAACTTATAGCATAACCTTAAAATGTTTCTTTTTTGTTTCAGAATCTGACAGTTATTCGGAATATGACGATTCAGAAGAGGACAGAAACTATAATCCAATAGAAGAAAGTAGTAGCGATAGTAATCATGATATACAAAACATTGCAGATGTTCATTTAAACAAGTCATTTAAAAAAAAAGGGCAAAAAACGTTTGAGATATAGCGATTTAGATAAGAGGCAAGTAAGAAAACGAAAAGAAATGCAGGTGAGGAATACGTAGGCTATAAAAACAAGTTAGTAAAAGCAAGAAGTTTGCAAAATTATATACATACTTGCAGATTTCAGTGTCAAAAATTCACCGATGAACAAAGACAGGAAATATTTAACCAATTCTGGGATCTAGGAAATTGGAATCTGCAGAATGCATTCATTACGTCTTGTACAGAGATCGCTTTGCCCAAACGACGACGTACAGAAGCTGTTACTAATAAAGAAAAGAGCGTTACTATCAAACTAAAAAATATGAAAGTTTGCAAAATGTTTTTCTTAAAAACCTTGGATATCAGCAATGGACGTTATTCGAGAATTTTAAATGGGATATCTGACGTTGGAATCACCGCTGTTGATAAAAGAGGAAGAGCTCCATGTCCTAATAAACTATCACAGGATGTAATTGATAAGGTAAAACGACATATTGATATGTTTCCAAAATATACCAGCCATTACACCAGACATTACAATCCCCGTAGACGGTACCTTCCTTCATTTTTGACCATAAGAAAAATGTATAAGTGTTAACTAGAGCATTGTCAAGAAAATAACGAAGCTCCTGTCAAGGAATGGTGCTACAGGAGAGTGTTTAATATCGAATTTAATCTAAGTTTTCATCATCCCTTGTCCGATACTTGTAATAAGTGCGATAAGTTCGAAACATCAATAAAATCGTGCATAAGTGAGTCAGATAAAAAGAAAATAATGTGCGAGAGAGAGCTTCATCACCGAAAAGCCGAATCGGGAATACAAGCCAAAAAAGAGGCAAAATAGTGGCTGAAACTTCAAGGAATGAAGAAGTGGTATCAGTTTGTTTCGATCTACAAAAAACTTTACCTACACCAGTTCTTACAACCAACAAAGTGTTTTATATGCGAGTATTATGGACATATAATTTTGGAATCCATAATTTGGGCAAGAAATGTGCTTCAATGTATATGTGGGATGAATCGGTAGCATCCAGAGGCTCTATGAAAGTTTCTTCATGTCTTTGGAAATTTATTGCTGGTCTTAATCAAAATACACGACATCTTATTGCATTTAGTGATTCTTGTTCGGGACAAAATAAGAATAAAAATATTGTGAAATTTTTTATGTATGTGGTTAAAGAAACTCAGCTAGAAATAATAGACCACAAATTCCTTGAACCGGGACATACCTTCATGGAATGCGATGAAGATTTCGGAGTCATTGAAAAGTACAAAAAGCAAGTACCTTATATTTTTTGTACCCAGTGAGTGGATGAATGCTGTGAGAAACAGTTCTAAGAAGTTTAAATGTGAAGAAATGAAGATGGAGCACTTCATTTCACTCGAAAACTTCAACGAGTACGTGCAGGAAAATATTAAAAAAAAATGATGAGAATAAGCAGATAAAATGGAGAGAAATAAAATGGATTCGGTTTGAGAAGAAAGACCCATTTACTATGAAATTCAAGTACACTCTCAATGAAGAGACTGAATTTATAACTGTTAACTGTATGAAGAAGATGCGTGGAAGAACACCTCAGAATATTAGTCTTAGCAAACTGTATAGTTCACCCATGAGTCTGAAGTATGAAAAATGGAAGAATTTACAAGACCTACTATACTTTGTGCCACCAATTTACCATCAATTTTACAATCAGCTCAATCACACTGCGAAGAAGGGAAAACAAGGTCAGAAAAAGAAGCCAATGCAACCTGAAGAAAGAAAAGAGAAGGACAATGAAAATGACGATGAGGTAGACGACAATGATAAAATACTTTTGACTATGATGATGAGGAAGATATTTAGCTCAGTTGGTAGCACGTCTATATAATATCATTTCGTTATTATTTTTATGCATTTTTTGTTCCTGTATTTTTGTGCAATATACATTTTGTTTTCGTATCTAATGTAGCTTCTTAAATAAATGTTCAAAAAATTACGTGTATTTCTTTTATAAAAGATATTATTTATTTATTTACTCATGGTAATATTTACTTGTACCATTTTTACTCTAAACAACAAAAATGGTACATGTACATTTTGTAAAAAATGTTTCAAAAAAACTAAATGTATATGATTGTAAAAACTGCACATGAAAACATTAAGAACTTACTAATAATAATATCTTGATTAGATTTTAAAAATTTTGTTTGGTCTTTTTGTGCCACTACTTAAACTTTAACTCTCATTTTCTCAAAACTATCTAAATGTCACTTTTCCTCTCAGCCCCTCAAATATTAAAACCATGGAATGGTAGAAATCCCAAATCTAAAACGAAATACTTGATCCTGAGAATAAATATTTAGAAAAGTACGGTGCACATCAGTGATAAACAGCAGGTAAAACCCCCTAAAGAGAGCAAGGGAGCAAATATCTGTACAATTTTGGGATATCCTATTTTTAATTTTGTTCATCGATGACCTTGTCAAAGGAAATACCATCGATAGCGGATCTTCTTCTTTGAGTGACTCTCCTACCGGAGATTGGATATCATTAGGGTGATTCTAATTTTATTTACTGCTGTTTTGAATAATTCGTTAGTGATGTAGCCAAACCACTCTCTTTTAGCCAAACGAAGATTAAGGATATCGTGGACAAAATTACAAAAATAAAATGGCGCTGGACAGGTCACATAGTCCGATATAATGACAACAGGTGGACATGGAGAATTCTAGAATGGAGACCAAGGACGACAACAAGAAGCATGGGAAGACCTCAAAAAAGATGGGTAGATGACATAAGAGCAGTGGCAGGCAAACAGTGGATTAGATTGGCGCAAGATAGAGAAAAATGGAAGCAATTAAGAGAGACCTACATTCAGGAGTGGATGGAAAATGGTTGACAAAGAAGAATCTCTTTGCACAATGATAACTGTCCTTCTCCGATAAAACAGCCGCAACTATTCCCTCGAGATCTGTGTAGAGCATAGTCATAAAACTTAAAAACACAAAAATACCGGAACACACTCAAAAAGTCTCAAAATTTCTTAAATTTCAAAACTATCCAGTCCAAAATTTTAAACTGCTAAAAACAAGAAACAACCGACTCACGACAACTACAAAACCATCCAGCAACACACAAACAAAACAAAAGTACGTGCGTTGGAAGTCCTAAATAAGGACATTAAAATGGAAAATATGTTCATTCTCTTTTTTAAATAAAGTTTTCCTTAATATGAACATTATAGTAGTTTGTGTTTGAGTATGTTTGTGATCTACCAGTATATGATCAACTCCGATAAGACGAAAGATATTATAGTATGGACGTAAGACAAAGAACAGGACTATCCTGCTTTCTATATACTTTTTTTTCTGGATCTTTTTATATTTAAAATTATAACTACTTAAAAAAGATTGTTTACTTAAGTCTCTAAAAAAAAAAATGAATATTTTCTACCAATGTTCTTTCGAATCGTTTATACTTAAAGGAAAATACTTCATACAAACCTCTAAATCTTCCTTAAATATAACAGTTTCTTCTAATCTAAATTGAATATCTTCAGTCTTTCGCTTTTCCTCTTCAAGCTGAGAAGCCAATTGAGTATTTTCGTTTTTAAGCCCATTTAATAATAAAAAGTCCTGCTCTAACTTGTTCCCATGTTCGTCTCGATACTGAAAAAATATTAAATATTGTTATTACTAAATTAAAACAGTAATTAAAATACAAAGCTGAAGTTTGGTTTCGTCAACTTAGATATTTTCGGATTTTTACTTTCTGGTTTTATTCTCAGATGTCGCTGTAGCATCTTTACTTTAAAAACAACGACGTATTTAAATTATTCACTATTTGTAAAATTGGTTTCTTCAGTTAAACTTTATCAGATAACTACCAATAGACCCGGGAATTAATATTACGAGATACCACTGCAAGATCACTATGACATAACATAGTTATTCAAACTCACATTTTTACATATATTTAAATCTAGGAAAATACATTGATAATAGATTGGCAGTCAAAAAGTGGCCGCAAATAGTTTTAATTCAAATAATAGTAATTTAGTTTTGAACAAAAATTTCGTCCATTTATTATTTAAATAAAATACGCTGCTCGCGGCGCATATGCATGTTTTTGAAGTTATACTTCTATACGCGCATTCGACGTTGGAAATTTCTATGGGAGTGAATCGGCAAAATCATTACATATGTAAGATATAGGTAAGAGAGAGACCGAAGATATATTTTCTCTCTCGAGAATAAAAATGTTCCTTTTGTAAATATATTTAATATTTATTAATATTATTATTATATATATTAATTCGGTAGATATACAGGGTGAGTCATAACTATTGGAGCATAGACTAAGGACAGGTTATTTGGACCAAAATTTGGACCAAATGTTGCTAAGAAAAAAGATACAGGGTGTTAAAGTTAATTTTTGTTTTTCGTTTTTTGCTAATAGTTTCCCTGTATATTTATAAATTCCTTAGGATTTCCTAAAAAATCCTAAGGAAGATCTTTGGACCCATCACTCAAAATGGGATGTGGAGATCTAGATATAACCATGAACTCTACCAACTGTTCAAAGAAGCACCTATTGCAGAGTTCGCTAGAGTACAAAGGCTTCGATGGGCTGGTCATGTGGTACGGATGGATGCCGACAGATTGCCGAGAAAGGCCTTGGATGGTAAAATGCAGGGCAGAAGACCAAAGGGAAGACCACGTAATAGATGGGAGAACGAAGTCACAGCAGATGCGCACAACTTATTGAACGTCAGGGCTTGGAGACGAGTGGCGCGGGATCGCCTTTGTTGGAGGCAGAAGTTACAGGAGGCCAAGGCTCAATTTATGCTGTAGCGCCATTGGAAGAAGAAGAAGAAGAAGAATATTTATAAATTGCTATCAAAATTGGCACAGAGGCATAATCTTAGACAAGAAATAGTATTTTATTTACAATTTTACGTTTTGTCATAGAGAGCGCCACGTGGATTATTCCTAATGATCAAATTTAGTCTAAACTTTTTCTGATGAAACTTTTTAGTAATTTTTATTAGAAAATATGACGTAAACATCATTTTTACGTAAAATTGGTACTCTTGTTTAAACATGATAATTTCAACCGTTTTCGATAAAAAACGCAGTCGAACTGTCTTAGAGTCTTAAAAAAGAATTTCCATTACCAATTGTTGTTGGTAATGTCATTTGTTCAGAGTAAAATTATTTTTGATGTGACAGTCTAGTGTAATGTTGCATTTTTTAAAAGTAATCATTACTTTTTTAGATTGAAATGCCTCGTCACAATCATTTTACTAATGAAGAAATGCGAGATATGATTTGCGTATACGCACAAGAAAATTTTTGCTGTCGCTCGGCAGCCAGAATGTATCAAATGTTATACGCAAACAGAAGGCAACCAAATCACAAAACATTTGCAAGATTATATCGTAGTTTAGGTGAAACTGGGTCATTTCACACTAAAAATCGGGGTGGTCGACCGAAACAAATCACACCTAATCAAGAACATGAACTTTTGGTTCGAGTAGATGAAAATCCTGAAATAAGTTCACGATATCTATCAGCAGCAACAGGAGTAAGTCAGTCGTCTATTGTTAGAATTCTAAAAAAAGAGAACCTCCATCCTTATTACTTCACTCTTGTTCAAAATTTACTTCCAACAGATCTTCCACGACGGTTACAGTTTTGCCAACGTATTTTGAAATAAACATCGCAATGACAGACACTTTATTAAGAATATTATGTTCACCGACGAAACAACTTTTACCATACGAGGGATTTTTAATTGGTGAAATAGTCATTATTGGGAAGAAGAAAACCCGCATGCTAGACATTTTCAGCATGAGTTTAAATTTAATATTTGGTGTGACATTATAAGCGAGCAACTACTAGGGCCTATGTTCTTCCTCCGAATTTAAAAAGGAGATTCTTATTTATTCTTTTTGGAAAATACTCTTACTGATATTTTAGATGATCTGTCACTGGATGTAAGAAGAAAAATGTGGTTTATGCATGATGGAGCGCCACCTCATTTTTCATTATCTGTTAGAAATCATCTTAATGACGTATTTCCTCAACGATGGATTGGCAGAGGCAGTGATTTTCAATGGCCACCAAGAAGTCATGAGTACAACCCGCTAGATTTTTATTTTTGGGGACATATGAAGTCCTTAGTTTATGCCAATGAAATTAATACACGAGACGAACTTTGGGAGATACATTCAAAGTGCAGCTAATCTTATAAAGGGACAAAATAATATTTTTTTAACGTCCGAAAATCCTTTATAAAAAGAATTAGAAAAGGCATAGAAATCGGAGACCATGTAGAACATTTAGTTTGAGTTTTTGTGAGTTCTTTTAAGATAAAGTGTGTTTAGATTTGATTTATCGTCAAAACGGAAACCTTACGTTAGTTGCAACTTTGTTTATTAGTTTGGTATTTGATAGTGGAATTGTAAATAAAATACTATTTAAAGTGAAAAAGACAGCAAATATTTGATTTCACGCAAACAGCGCCTTTGTATCTGTTGATACGTTTTTCGACCTAATAGGTTTCATCAGAACAGTTATTCAAAGGTGTTCTCAACGTGAAAGATCAATATTCTCTGTCTTTTAAGAAGCAACACTAAAATGACTTCAATACGGACGCAATAGCGACATCTGATAATAAAACCGTAAAATAGTTTCGAAACACAATTCAGATTTCAGATTTTCAATTAAAAGCCTTTTAACACCTTTATCAACGTCTGTTTTTCTTTGCAATTTTTAGAAAGCACAGATTAAAGCGGAAATCTTAATTGTATTTCGAAATAATTTGGAAACTCTGTGCCAATTTTGATAGCAATTTATAAATATACGGAGAAACTATTAGCAAAAAACGAAAAACAAAAATTAACTTTAACATCCTGTATCTTTTTTCTCAGCAACATTTTATTGAGGCATATTTGGCCCAATAGCCATATTTTGGTCCAAATAACATGTCCTTAGTCTATGTCCCAATAGTTATGACTCACCCTGTATACATTTGGCCAAAGTCTTTTACGAATAAATATTCTTCCTGGAACTTCTATGATTCGAAATAACCATTCCATTTTTGGAATACAATAAATAAATAAACACAAACACAAAATACAACCAAAAAACTGACATCTTAAATAACGTTTTTGTCAAATAATGACATTGATTAGCCACTTTATTATTTAAGATTACTTGGCGAATGAGTTGAAGCGCGGTATTTAGAACCAGAAGTCGCGAGTTCGATCCCAATGAGGGAATATATTTTTTTAATTATTATGTTCTGATTTTTGTCACTTTGGTTTTAAAAATCAATGAATGGAGAAACGGGCAAATATAATGATTGTTATTTTAAATTTCTTTTATGTATATATTTACGTATGGAGATAAATCTCAAAAGAGAGTTAATTTAATAAGATTTTCACAATTTAGTAGGGATTTTGAAACGCTGCCACAAAGAATCAAAAAATTTCTAGGACCTAATGATAGCATGAGGTGACATGCTATCGTATTTATTTTACATTTTTCATAATCTCTGGAAAATTACGCAAATTTGGATACCTCTTGCGATAGTGGGGCTCAAAAAAAATTTTTTATGCACAGGCGGCGAATTGGGTTTAAACATTTCTAGTAAGTTTAAAATTAACAAGAAACGTATGTCAGCGGAGTCAGAAGAAATCTACCACCCGGACATTTGCTATATCATGTTTGATGTCTGCCAAGGCCGTAGACGAAATGTCAATAGCAGACCATAATCCCGGAAACCAATAATAATTACTAAACACCGGATAAGCTGCTGTGGGCTTACAACTTACCTTTTTATATTCTTGTTCCACCATTATAAGTTTATGATCTGCCTCTTCCCTCTCCTTCAGAAGTTGTTCGATGTGTTGCTGCTTCTCCTTTAATACATCCTGTAGAAAAATTTAGTACTACTTAAAACTATATTATTAGAACGATTATATTCAGCAAAATTATAAAATAAAACTGGTAAATCATACCAATATGATAGCTACAATGAAATTATTGTCCAATTATTACACAATACGTTAAGCTTTGGATTAGAACAAACTATATAACACGCTAAAATCGGCAACATTGCCTCGTACGAGGTAATTGTAATTTTCCGATTCTCTCCGACGCCTTAGCCTGAGACTCCTAGACAGAAAACAAGAAAACGAAAACCATTTAGTAACATATAACAACGCAAGGGATATGCATCTCCGTTCTTAGATTTTTGTTTTACTTACGTATACCCGGTTCATTTCTTATAACATAAACTCGATAAAAATTCACTGACCATTATAAGTCAGTGCATTTGTATCGGTTTTTAATAATGTGAACAATTTTTTGTGATTGAATTAAAAATAAAAGCACATATCTTTAAAAAGTAAAACAAAAAATATATTCTTATTGAAAATAAAAATAATTCCTAATAAAATAAGAAACAATTCTTTATGCCCTCGGAAATTATTTAAATATTTGACTTTCTACGGCTGAACAGTATCCTAATCTGTCATAAAAACTTCTGCGGACAGATGTAAGAGTTTCTGCTGTAACAGAATTGGAGACTTCTCATATTCGGTTTTTTAATTCATCCACATTTTGGGCTCTAGACTCTAGGATGATCGTAGATGATGCTTTTTAAATGTCCTCAAAAAAGGAAGTCCATGGGTGTAAGATCCGGAGATCGCGCAGGCCACTTAATGTCGCCTGTACTACTGATAACTCGATTTGGGAAAGTATTGCTTAAGTACTCCCTAATTATTCGAGCGTTGTGAACTGATCAGCCATCTTGATGGAACCAAACATTCTCCAGATTTACATCAGGAAGATTGAGAATATCGGGAAGAACATGATTCTGTAACAAATCGAGGTATACTGTACTATTCTAGTTGCCCTCAATAAAAATAGACTTATATTATGTGGTCTCTTAAAATCCAGTACAGAAATTAAGTTTTTGAGGAAGTTGAGTTATATGACAATACCTCGTAGTGGAAGGATTGTGTCTCCCTACTAACGAACCGGAAGATTCATAAGTAAATAAAATGTTTTAAATAAAATTGGGTTCATCATTAGCCTTCGTTACTAGAGTTTCACGAAAACTCCATTCTTCAAAGTAGTCGTCTGAATAAGGCTGCTGCGTTTACGAATCTTTAAAATTCTTGTAACCGTGCTTTTTCCATACTTTCGTTACAGTAACATTGCTAACATCTAACTCTTTAGCAACGCTTCTACTTGAACGTGTTGAATCTACCTCGATTCTTGCACACATTTGTGTATCCCGGTATTCTCTTTTTTCAACTTTTTCTAGTGACACTTTCTGTAATTTTTGAGCCAATAATTCTCAAATTTTTTAACAATATTATGAATTGACTGTACGAAAAGAATTGGTTTCCCCTCAAAAAACACAGAAAATAAATCTACACATTGTTGTCCAGAATTACCACCATAAAACTATTTTAATATTTGAACCTTTTCTGCGGGCGTATAAACAGATATGTTGTTTACAAAAATAAATTAAAAATTTACGTTCTTATTGCTTCAATAAGAACTTCATAGCCATAGCCACTTCATGCACAAATAACTTCATAAATCAAACCTTTACCCACCTACATATCTAAAACAACACCATACACATCATCACATCACACATCACTCAACACAACATCCACCCTATACACACTTTACCTCCACTCCGCTCACAATCCTAATTAATAAACACCTAAATCCCACACCAATCAACCAGTAATCACACAATTCTAACCAGTAAATACACAAAACTCCACAAACATCTAACACATAACCTACACTGTGAGCACCGCATACACTCCTTAAGAGTCGATTAAATAATCACAAGGACAGGGGAGATTGGTTTTCTGTGGTTTCCCAATCTCATTGCATAATGATACCTGATCCTAGGTGAGGATATAGCCACAGCTATCCTCCACGCGTTTTCCAACAGACAAAAATGGCCAACAATCTGAAAGGAATCGTTTTTTCCACGGAACTTGTACTTCGTGACAGGCTTGGTTCACTGGGTTAACTCTTCCGAAAGATCCGTTTTTCCACCTCTTTCCTTCTTCTTGTTCTCGGTATCCTTCCCTATCCCTCTTCCGAAACACTTCTTTAGCGGCGGCGCCTTTAGTCTTAGGAATCCGAGGTCGTACGAGCGAAAACCAGCATTCAAACCAAATAAGCATAAGCACCCAAATAAACAAACCCATCCTTGAAGAAGCATAGAGCTTAAAACAAGGTAAAAACGGGATTGATTGATTATTGCTTCAAGCAACCACTGTATAATGACACATTATTGACGATGGGGCAACGGAGGTTCGTCGAAAGTCGATGGCGCACAGTGTTGCCATTTATAGTGTATATATCTAATTTAAAATTTAACGTACTAATTAACTCAAATTTAAAATATACTCACTGCTTGAAAACATTGATTTATTTATTTATTCTTCTTGGTACCATACCTAAGTTGGGAATTTTATGGGAACATGTTTGCATCGCTGGGCAATATTATTTGTTATTATTAAAGAGGTCACCTAGAATTTTGAAAGAATTTTTTAATAACTTGTAAGTTTATACAATTTATTCTATTGTAACTAAATTCCCACAATGCAGAAACATTTTTAGCGTATTTTAGGCACCGACAAACGGTGCCCACAGGTCAATTAAGGGTAATAAGTTTTCAGACTTGACGACTTCGGATAATGCAGGTGTTGTTTGTTTGTATCTTATTTTTATTGGAATATGGCTATTCTGTTTTTCAAAAACCTTTCACTAGTGTACAGTTGTTCGAAGAGTAAACTCGCGCAATTTTTAAATTAAAAACTATGGCTGAAAAATTTGTTAGATTTGTTTAAATTGTTATTTTGATTGGTAATAGAATAAGTAAAAGAGCCAGACAGCTTGGAGTCAGTCGTTGTATGGTGCAAAAAATTTATCAACGATTCGTAGAGACTGGATCTCACGAGAGACGAACAGGATCAGGCCCGATAAGACCGTTCTTTACAACGCACTTCTTTGCAAAATCGTTCTTTACGGCTAGATCAATTCAAAACCGTTTTCAAAATGCTCACAAGTGCACTTCTAACGTGAGAAGAAGGTTGAGGGAATTTGGTCTAAGGGCTCACTGTCTAGCAACAGGACCTTTGTTATAAAAGCATGCACCACGAGCATTGGACGATAGAAGATTGAAAAAATGTTTTGTTTAGTGATGAGTCCAGGATGGTTTTTTATGGCTCAGATGGTCGCATCAAACCTACAGAAGACGTGGAGAACGATATGCTGGTTGTGTTCGATGAGTACGTGTTACTTTTGGAGAAGGTTCGGTAATGTTTTGGTCAGGTATTTCAATCGAGGGCCGTACTGATCTCGTATTCATTGATAGAGGAGCATTGAATGCACTACGATACATTACCGAAATTCTAGACGAGCATGTAATGCATTTTGCTGGGTTTGTCGGCGAAAACGTTATTTTTATGCAAGACAACGCGCTCACACACGTAGCCAGGATTGTAACGCAATATCTGGAAACTGTCGGTATGCCAAAAATGAACAGGTCGGCTCAAAGACCAGATTTGAACCCGATTGTACATGTTTGGGACCAACTCAAACGAAGGGTAAGAAACAGAATACCTGCTCCAATAAATCGTGAGCAGATTCGGTTGGAGCTCATGGAAGAATGGGAAGCTTTTCTTCAAAACGACATCCAGAATTTGATCAATTCAATACCAAATCGAATGAGGAGTGTAATTCACAATAGAGGTGGTAATACACAGTATTAATAATCACGACTTAATTGTAATTTTATAAAGAAAACAGAAAAAATCTACAATGATTTTTTTTCATTTTTCAATAAAATCATTATTTTGGAAGAAGGTATTTTTTGACATAATTTGTTATTTAAAAAATGATTGCATACTGCTTTATAATCAATTCACAAATTGTTGAGAGCACGAAATGTGGCTCAAAGTCATAAAACGGTCGTAAAATTGGTATCATCATAGGCGTTCCTGAGGTGTTTATTCATTAAAATTAATGCGTTTTACATTTATTTTCCTTTCCAAAATGTTTATCAATATTAATAATGTTTTAATACTAATATATTTAGCAAAAAACAATTAAAACTTTCACGGCTAATGTTGGTTATTATATTATATTAATAAAAATAAGAATTTAACCATTAACAATTTTGTAAATAAGAATACCTTATCTCTTTGGATATTTGAATACTAATCTTCGCGTTTATTCACCTTACTAGAAAACCTGTAATTCATATCCGCAGGTACTATTTGTTGCAAGATAATTAGGATGGAACTCCCCAGATTTTTAATAATATAATGGGTATAAAGATGCCGGCGTTTGGCCACGTGCCTCGTCTGTTCAGTGTATATTCGAAACTTAACTTGAAAGGGTGAAGTTATTACGAACGAAAATAATTTTTTTCTTTAGTACGTTTTTTTGATCGCATGTAATTTACGGCTCGTCGGTGTTTCCGCGTCGACGGCAGTAATTAGCGTCTCGAATATTTCTTTTGCGAATTATATGCAGTGCATGAGTGATTTTTTATTCCATATACCTACGAACATATACGTACCTTTCGCTCGTGCTCGTTTTGTTGGATTGTTTGTGATGGCTTCATCATCAACATCATCAAGTTTTACAACCGGTACTGTTGCGTATAGTCAGTAAGTCTGTCTATTCACCAAGAGAGAAAACTATTGTCCTTAATATCCACGATGCTCTGGTTTCTCAGAATCTCACAAACACTGTTCGCAACATAGTTGAAATTGTGCCAACATGACTGGCGTAGGAGAGTCAACTATATATAGGTTCCTATCAGAAAGGAAAAAACACGGTATAGCTAACCCAAACACAAACGAACACGTAAAGAGAGGGAATTGAAATTGAGGAATTTGCCAAAAATGATATTCGAAGGAAAGTTCATGGATTTTTTTTTCAAAAAAGAAATACCAAACCTAAACAAAATTTTACAAGAAGTTAGAGACGACCCGGATTTGCCTCATATCAGACGAACTAAATTGTGGCAAGTTTTAAAAGAATTAAATTTCCGGTAAGAGAAATCAGACCGAAAATCACTTTTCACTTAAGTTGCCTCTTTTTAAGTTGACGCGCAGTATAACTTTAAAAATTTGATATCTTTTGATCAGAGTGTCCTATGGATAAAAAACAATATGCGTTTTAAAAGTAAAGAGAGCAACTTTCGTATTTCATTTTTGGATTTTGCCTCAAATGAAGTCAGTTAGTATAAATGTGTTAAATAAATAAACGTTTAGCGATTCGCAGCATTGGGCGGAAAATATATTATTTGGATGAAACCTGGATTAACGAAGGTCATACAGTTGGAAAAGTTTGGAAAGATTTAAATATCAAAAGTAAAAGCGAAACATTTATAGAAGGCTGTTTACAGGATTAAAAGCTCCATTAGGGAAGCGACAACATTTGATCATTATCCATATAGGAAGTGATACAGGATTCCTTGATGATGGTTTGCTGCAATTTGAGTCAAGAGAAACAGGAGATTATCATGAACAAATGACTGCCAAAGTATTTGAGCACTGGTTAAAGAGAATCAACAAAATTAGAACCTGGTCAGGTCACGTTAATAGATGTTTTAGCGTAACTGCCCCGACAGCCGGGTAGTATCAATAAGCTTCTGCAAATTTGTTTTTTGAAGTTAATTTAAATTTGTACAGGAGTGAATCGGCAAAATCATTACATATGTAAGATATAGGTAAGGGAGAGACAGAAGATATATTTTCTCTCTCTTTCTCCTCAAGAATAAAAATATTGCTTTTGGAAATATATTTATTATTATTAATATTATTATCATTTTTCCATTCTGTTCAGATTTGTCTTGAGCCTCGTTAGGCATGTTACAATTACAAATTAAAACTTGTAAATATATCAAGAAAGTTCAAATGTGTACTTATATACACAACAAACAACAATTAAACTTTGTATCTGTCAATGTCAGACAAATTACCAGTTGTATCACGAAACAATATTTTTATTTTATTAATATTATTATCATTGTAAATTAAACATATGCGTAAGCATTTTAATTTGTATTGTATTATTATATTGAATTATGTTGCAGTGTATTGTATTGTATTGTATTTTTATATTAATAACAAAATAAACAATGAATTTTACTGCAGAATATGAGTAAACATTTTTTTTGCATTAAACTCCTTTCATACATATAGGAAAATAAAAAAATATATTTTCAATAAATTATTGATTCAATCCTTTATTTACTATACTCCTATTACCACTGTTTATATACATCAAACGATGCACTATATACTATATACCTAATTCTTTTTCTCTTTCTGTTCTCTCTTACCTATAGAAGTATAACTTCTACCGGCAGTCCCACTGGACTGCCACACCCGTTTTTTTATTTATTACGTTGGAAATAATGTTCTTCAAATATAAATTCACACTATTTAAAAGACGCTGGTCACCTGAAATTAAAACTCAAAAATATACATGTACCTCCAAATACTAGCAGTAGTTATGTATATTATCATGTTTAAATACTTATGATATTACATTTTAATTTGTATTGTATTATTATATTATTATGTATATATTATATTTTTATATTAATAACAATGAATTTTACTGCAGAGTATGTGTAAAAAAATTTTTGCATTCAACTCCTTTCATACATATATGAAAATAAAAATATAATTTTCATCAAAATATTGATTCAATTCTTCATTTACTATACTAGGTCAAATGTTGTTTATATACAGCAAACGATGCACCATATACCTATATACCTAATTTTGTTTCTCTTTCTGCTCTCTCTTACCTATAGCATTACATATGTAATGAATGTGCAGATTGATTCCCATATAAATTTGTAACGGCGAACGCGTGTATAGAAGTATAACTTCTATCGGCAGTCCCACTAGACTGCCACACCCGTTTTATTTATATAGCATTTTGCTTATGACATTCTGGATTTTTTAGGGAAATGTAGGGAATAAGCCACAAAATATTTATTTACATGTTTAATTAACTGACGTTTCGATCTGTATTGATTTGTTTTGATTTTTCAAAGTAATACTGTGAGAAGTTGTCGCTGCCCTAAATAGTTAAAGGGTTTTTTGATATATTTGAAGTTTTTTTCTTTTTTAAAATAAAGTGTAAACAAAATCAGGTAAATTAACCTAAAAAATGCAAGCTATGGGAGAAACTGTAAGTATTGATAAATCGGGTATTGTAAATTAAATTTTGCAAAATGGGTTTTCATATATTCCATACGAACAACAAATTGATATTAAAAATAAGGAGCGTCCTTTGATTAAAATGTCCCGGTTTATAAATATTAGTACGGGGGATAAGGGAGTGATATATTATTTTCGGATAATTGGTACAGCAATTACTTATGGCTTACCAGGAGTGAAATAAAAAAAACAAACTTCTCTGTTGGCCGTGGGTGGTGTGAATCTGGTTACGCTAATTTAAAGAAATTCTTCAGGGTTTTATAGAAACATGATATTTAGAAAGATACAAACCAGATTAAGTTTTGGAAAACAAAATATTTTTTTTATGTTTTCAGGAATGATCATTTATGGGACACGATAAATCGGAGCATTCGTTAACTCAAGATAATTATAGAGAACTAATAAAAATGTTCAAAAAATACGATTTAAAATTTACTTTCTGATTCGAAAACATTTAGCGACGTATATAATAAATTAATAGAATCAATTAGTTACATTTTGAATAACGTTATTGAATCTGAGATTCAGGAAGCCATTTGCTTTTCGCTAGTAGATGAAACTACCGATATATCATGTTATTCACAATTATCAATTGTTGTTCGATACGCGTTACGTGGTAATATCTATGAGAGGTTTTTTAGGTTTTACAGACGTGAGTAAAAGCCATACTTAAAGAGGAATATATATTTGGTGTTTTAAAGAACAGATTAAAAATTTTTGATATCAAACATAAATTGGCATGGCAAACTCATGACGACGCTGCCTTGATGTCCGGTGAATTGAATAGTCTCAAGGCAAAAGTTAAAGCTATTGCACCGCAAGCTTTATTTACTCACTGTCATGCGCATAGAATGAATTTGGTTTTGCAGGATATGTGTAAAAAATTAAAGTATGTCATCTTTTTTTTTGCCAGTTTAAGCGGATTTACTTCATTTTTTCCAAGCTCGCCTAAGCAGACTAATGTTTTATAACAACTTTTTTTCGAAAAAAATATCAACAGTTTGTCAGACCGAAAATCACTTTTGATTGACAGGGAGGAGATAATATGCCGGAGAAGAAATTATCTAAGATCCATACGAAAATTCCGGGCTGAAGGAAGGCCAATCTTCTACCAGGATGAAATGTGAGTAAACTCAGGTCATAATCATTTCTGACCAAAAATTTGGTCAGATAAAAATATATTAAGCTCCAGGCAAGCCTTTATGGAAGGTTAGTCTACTGGTATCTCCCTACTTTCTGGTAAAGGCATGTAGATTAATAATTTCTCACATTGGCAGTGAAAAACGATTTGTTAAGCATGGTTTATTGGAATTTCAGTCCAAAAGCACAAAAGACTATCACGAGGAGATGACAGCTGATGTTTTCGAAAAGTATTTTGAGCAGATGATTGAACACATACCACCAAATTTAATTATAGTATTAAATAAGGCACCTTATCATTCACGACTAGTAGAAAGACTTCCAACGACTGCGTGGAAGAAACAGGATATTCTTGACTGGCTGCGGAATAAGTATCTGCCTTACGAAGATGGAATGGTAAAAGCAGAACTTTTAAAAATTGCCCGGCAACACAAATCTAAGTTCAAGAAATACGTAGTTGACAAAATGGCGGAAAGGCAAAACATCACAGTCCTTAGACTTCCACCCTACCACTGCGAAAGAAATCCAATTGAACTCATTTGGGCATAAATGAAAAGTTATGTAGCTAGAAAAAATACGTCATATAAAATACAAGCTGTACGTGAATTATTATACGAGTCTTTACAACATATTACAGAACAAAACTGGAAAGATGTAGTAAGACATGTAATAGAAGAAGAACAAAAAATGTGGGATCTTGATAACATAATTGATGCGACCGTAGAGACACAACCGCTACTTATTAACCCTCAAGACGACTCGGTTTCCGAAGTTGATCCTATTTATTTTGAATTTGAATAGTTTTATAATCGTAATTATATAAGGTAAGTAATAGTAGTTGTAATAATTAGGTGTTAAAGGGGAAAGGCTCAAAATGTCGCCTGTCAAAATGTTCAATGTGTTTTAAATGTATCCATTTTTTCTTCAAATCCTGAGAAAACTAAAAAGCATTTTTGAAAAATTTAAAGGCAGAATAAAATATTTATTAGAATAAATAAAAAGTTTATATTGTTCTGAAGCTATTTTCTTGTGGCATTGTAAATTAATTACTATTTATAACTGGGAATAAGCCACAATTAAAGATAAAAATACGTTTATTGACGTTTCAATTTCCAATTCGGAAATCGTTCTCAAAATACAAACAGTAAATTGTTTGTATTTTGAGAACGATTTCCGAATTGGAAATTGAAACGTCAATAAACGTATTTTTATCTTTAATTGTGGCTTATTCCCAGTTATAAATAGTAATTAAAAAGTTTATTTTGCATGCAATATTTTCAATTAAAAATTATACTATATTTTCTCTTTTATTTTCACTCTTGTTAAGTACATAACATATTAAAGTTTTCAGGGACTTTCTGCTCTCAGTAATAATGTAATCTTTCATTCTGCGTCTAAATTTTTCAAAAATATTTAATAGTTTTCTCCGCATTCGAAAATAATGGATACATTTAAAACACATTAAAAATTTTGCCAGGCGACATTTGGCGCCTTTCCCCTTAATTAAATAAATGTATCTTTTACAAATGGCAAGAAACTTTTTATTTTTTGAATCAAATAAAGAAGCTTTATTAAAACAAAAATACAATTTACATAGGTTCAATTTAAAAAATAGATTTATTTAGTTCAAATAAATGTTTCAATCATATACTCTACGACACTGTTCGGTCATCTGTAACCAAAATACCTTCGTAATCGGATTATAAGGTTGATTGCTGTATTGCATTCCTTTAGATACAAGGTAGGTTAGTCGAAAACATCTTAAACCGTCAGTTTCAGATTGGTTTTTACTATTATATCATATTACCTATCCTCTTTGTATTTCAGTTCTCTAATTAGGGTTAAACTTGTAGTAAGCTATCGACAAATTGTGAACAGATTATAGACAAGTTTAATTCTCTCACTACCACCAATTTCTGCTATAAATGAACGGGAATAGAAAAACAAACTTTTAAAATCTCTCCAAAACTTAATAAAATTTTACGATGACGTTATAACCTCCATTTTGTTACTTTCACACAACGTAGACTTAAGCTAATTTATAAACAAGTTTAGGTTCGAAATTTATAGGAAAAAATAATAATTTATTAATTTCTTTCTTTCTTAATGCTTTTTTTTAACCAAAATGATCGATTTAAAGTAATAACGGCTCAGTCAGTAGGATTAATAAAACATTGTTATAACAAGTAACTAAGTTTAGTAAAATTATCCTTTTTTGTAGTGATTTCAAGAAAATAACAGATTTGTACTATATTTTATAGTACTTATATTTATTTATAACAAATAAAGTTCTTTTTTAAAAATTTACAGAAGTACCTAATTTAGGGACTGCACCAATTAAGTAATTAGCGCAGTCAGGAGGATTCGTTTAACGTTGCTAGAGCAAGAAAGTAAAATAAAAGTACACTTTTTGTAGACATTTCAATAATATACTGTTCTATACTATATATGTATATATATACAAATTCCATCACATTCGTCAAGAATGCAACCATGAACTAGCGCAGGTAAAGGTTATTAAGACTAACAAATTTTCGTATGGTACCAAAAATAAATAAATAAATAAAAAAAATAAAACACAGTCAGTCCATTTATTAATAATTATAATTCAATATTGAATAAAAAGGGAAATAAATTAACAACAATGTAAGTAAATTTTATTTCAATGATAACAAATAAATAAACTTTATTCGGATTAAAAAGCATTATCTCTTAAACCAAACCCGTGGTAATAGTTAATAGAATCTGGTAACGGTAATATATTAAGCTATTGTTGTAGGACAGTAACTTCATCGTCAGTTAATAAGTTGTTACCTGTAGAGCTGTCCTTGTTGGAATCGGGGTGCTGCTCGTCTTAGGAGTAGTTTTCTGGTAAATACAGACTTTATGTTATTAGTATAAAAACAGCACACTTATTATCGTTTTAGAAATTTAACACATAAATCGCTTTAATATTCAAGGGCTCTTGTCACGGTTTTAACAAATTCAAAGTGACTCTGTTCAAACCTAGTGTAAAAAGTAGCGCATGCTGTGGGAAAAAAGGGTGATTTTACATTGTAATCCAGGAATGTATGTAATGTGGCTTAGGTTATAAAGGGCAGCCTCAGGAGCAATCCCCCAGTTTATTCAACAAAAAATTTCTGGTTATTGTTTACTTATGAGCGTTTATAGGTACAAAATTAAAATTACGAATCGAATGAGCCGTAGTAGGCCTAGATCGTTTAATTTGTTACTGAGATACGTTAATTAGTTTATCCCACGACCTACAACTTTGAATGCTCATAGGAGAATATGGCCGGTTTGCGCTCGACCGTTTTGCGCCCTTACCTGAAATCGACCGGATTGCGCTTTGCAATTTTCATAATAGAAATATCTAACTACTATAGTTTCCTTAATCGGTCGATTTGCGTTCTCTTGCAATATAATTTTAATTTCATTCTACAATAATAGTCTGGTGAACCTGCAATGAACATACTAACATGTCAAATAAACAGAAACATCTTTTTCCTTTAGATTTGAAAAAAAAGTCAAATCAAAACTAACAAAATTATTAAATTTTTCTAATACTGTCCAACAACAGAGTGTTCTTTAATACCTCTTTTATAATCCTTCTACCTAGAACAGTGGTTCTCAACCTTTTTGTGGCGACGGCACCCTTTTAATTACCGAAAAAAATTGCGGAACACCAAAGCAATAACATGCATATATTGATAAACAAATTAGGATTAGCACATAAATTCTGTAATAAACTTTATTATACGTACTCAAATTTGTAAAATTTTACTTAAAATATGAAAGCAAAAAACAGTTTTAAAATTAGCAAAAGCGTAATTCTCAAAATACATCATATGAATAAATACTTCAAATTAGTGAGACACTTGTGCCTGGTGTCGTTTGCAAATTTGCTCAATATCAGGCCTGATGTGGGAAAGAGCTACTCTCATTTCTTGTTCTAAGTTTAGCAGCCTTTCCTGTTTCTTATTTTTAATGTTTGTTAAAGATGAGAACCCAAATTCACATAAATAGGACGTTGAAAACTGTATTAAAATACTAATCGCTTTTTTGGCAAGAAGTGGATATTCCTCTTGGACCAAGATCCAAAATTCCTGAACATTCACTTCTGAAAACTTAATTTTCAGAGTACATTTTATAAGAATTTATACAACGAAATAAATTCTTCTTCTTGGTTCAGAGAAAACTGGAAATTGGCTGTATTACTTGTGCTAAAAGGACTTCTTATCCAGTCATATTTTTCTACGTTCAGAGATGGAAAATACCTGGCAATTGTCTCCTCTAATAGTGATAAGTGTTCTGTAACTATATGCGTGATTTCTTGTTCTTTATCTTCATCACCTTCATTTTGAAGCAGTGGAAACATAACCATTTTATTTGTCTCTAAAATGCGCTTCTTCCAAAATGACAATTTTTTCTGGAAAGCTGACAGCTTGTCCGTGGATGTTAAAATATTTTCATTTTTGCCTTGCATACTTGAGTTAACGCCATTTAAATAATTAAAAATATCGGCCAAATATGCCACTTTAGTGCACCATGCATCATTTTCAAAATATGTGGTAAATGTGTCATTACCTTCTTCTTGGAAAAAAGTTAACAGCTCCGTTCTAAGTTCATAAATTCGACATAATACTTTGCCCCTTGACAATCATCTAACTTCGGTGTGCAGCAACAAACATTCATACTTTGATTCCATTGAGATGCAGAGTTGTTTAACAAGACGGGTTTTTTAGTGGTCTTGATTTGATGTAATTCACGACATTAACCACTTGGTCTAATACAGATTTCAAAGTAGCTGGTAGCGTTTTTGAAATTAGAGATTCTCTATGCAAGAAACAGTGCGTAGATATGATATTTTCATTTCGCTTTTTTGCAAGGGTACAAAAACCTTTTATGGAGTCTACCATGGAAGGGGCACCATCCGTACAAATTCCTACGCAAAAGTCCAATGATATATTTTTTTTCTCTAAATATGACGTTATGGAATCAAATACATCCTGACCTGTTGTACGTACTGTAGGTTCTCTGCAGCATAAAAACTGATTGACTATTTCACCTTCGTCGACAAATCGAATAAATCCTAATAAATGAGCGTTGCCACTATCAGTGGATTCGTCCACCTGCAATGCGAAGTTTTTTTTGTAAAGTTTATTTGTAACTTTTTTCTCACTATCTGCAGATAAATCAACAATACTCCTTCTTATTGTATCATCCGACATAGGAATTTTCCGTATTTCGTTTTGTGCATCGTTGCCAAACATAATTTTGACCATCTCAACAACATGCTGGTAATATAAGAGATTCTGCAACAGTGTGTGGTTTCTGTTTCAAAGCAATTAATTCGGCGACCTTATATAACGCTATTTGTGCTTTGTCGGAAATTGTTAGCGACCTTTCAAATTGTTTCGCTTGTTTAGCTTGTGTCTCCAAAAGTCGCTTGAAATAATCTTTATTTTTTGAAGCTACACTAGCGTGTTTGGTAGTAAAATGTCGTTTTAATTTAGCCGGAGCCATTCCGCTATTAGCGAGTGTCTGCCCACAAACAATATACTTGGGAATTGGACAGTCTTCTTCCCAGTCCAAATGAAGCCATAATCCAAATATTTATCCAAATATTGCCGGTTCAACATTTTTTTGCTGCGCTTCGATTTGTCATCAACCCCACTTCGTAAAGTTCCAGTATCTCCGCTGGTGCTCGCTTCATCATCATTAATTATGAGTTGTTCCACGGTAGTTTTTCTTTTAAGTTTGAGGAACTTATCCATTTTAATTTATTTGTCACTAAACAAAATAATGCGGATGAATGCTTCACATTTTGTATAAAATATGCAATTACTTACCTTTGATAGATAAGCCGTACGTAAACCTTATCATAAAAAAACTGACACAGCGATTTTCACGTATTACGTGTGTGCAATGTAACAAATTCAACATTCAGTTGCAGACTGTGGCGTGGGTGGCTCAGATTGGTTGTGGCCACTGCGGAGCTCAGCGCTTATAAAATCCAACGAGTGCACTGTGCCGACGCGGTGTTGTCACGTTGGGCAAATGAACATTTACGCTGCAGAATTTTATTAAATTAAAATGTACGTAAGTGGCTATTTAAAATTTGAAAATATTTATTTGAAAAGAGTAATTTAGCAAAATGGTATGTAGGATTGCGAGTATTTCGCGGAACACTTGGAAGGAATTCGCGGAACACTAGTGTTCCGCGGAACACCGGTTGAGAACCACTGACCTAAAAGCTAATTGTTTAGATATAATTAGTAACTAGATTTCCCAAAATGAGAGATCGCTGGAACTCCATCCTGGAATCCATAAATTCCTGGATTAGAGAGTACTTTCCCCCCACAGCCTGGGTTAAAGTTTTATTTCTCATTGATTGTTAATTTTAGTACAATTAATAACATTTTTGAATGTACATTAAATCACCACAAAATAAAATAAATTAAATATCAAATTGTACCTATTTTCGTATTTTAAATTTTAAAAGTTTTTCGGAAAGGTAAGCAAAAGAAACTTTTAAAAAACAGATTTACGGCGCACAGTAGTATTTCTTGGTCTTCCAAAATGTTCGAAATAGGAGTTCTTTATAAAAAGCGATTCAAATTAGGTTACTTATAAGAAATGTTCCAAAACGATAATAGGTTAAAAAATATTGCAGCTTTAAAAGAAGCAAAACTACAAACACATGCGTGAAAAATTAATAAAAAATAATATAAAAAAACAAATCATAACATTAAAAAAATGTTCAAACAACATTCTCAAGCAATGCAAAAACAATAAATAAAAAAATGTTAATGCAAAACACACTATTCACATAAAACGCAATACTTTACAAAGATGTTTCGATAATTACGTGAGCTAACATACAAAACGCAAGTTTTTTGGCAACAGTATTTAATTTTTCAGTATTATTTACGTCCAGACTAAAGCTACATGGCTCCCATTCCGCTAAAGTGAAAATTCACTCATGGGGTTTTAAAGGCATGGGTGACCTGATATACTGGACGTCAATGTAGGGAGCAGTTTCACTTTCTCGTGGTCTTGGAAACCAATTTGCCAAGAACAAGCTGCTTGATGTTATCTAGGAAGCTTTTCGGAATGACAACATGCCCTGGCCATACGGATGATCTGGTCATCTTAGCCCACAATAAATGTAATGGCGCAGCCAGATTCAATTGCCATCTCCGCGGCGGAGTGTCGGCAATCATCATACATTAGATATTCGGACTTTTGAGACGACTGCTCTGAAAAGTTCATTTGATGTACTACTCTCTCAGGTTGCGTAGCCATGACAGTCTACGCCTCTCTATGCTTCTCTTTCCTTGGATCTTTCCCTGCATAACCAGTTGTAGCAAGGTCAAATTGCTACATTTCTGATTCTCAGAACCTCTTTATTGTGACGTGTTCTGTCCACGATAGTTTCAGAATTCTTCTATACACCCACAGCTCGAATGATTCCAGTTTATTCATTAATGTTGCATTCAAGGTCCAAGATTCCATTCCATCAAATAAAGTCGAAAAAACATAGCACCTCGCCAACCTAACTCTCCAGTTTTAAATCCCTGGTATATGGCACTCTTTTCATTTTGTTGAAATTTGCTCTAGCCTTTTCTATTCTGATTTTGATTTCCTGAATGTAATTATTTGTGGAGTTAATCATTGTTCCCAGATATGCATACTTGTCCACTTCTTCGACGTTGGGTTGACGTTGGTTCCGTTTATTAAAAGATTCTCGTTATTTCTTTGAGTTTTCGATATTCTCATAAATTTCGTCTTCTTGACATTCATTGTTAGACCATGTAACGATGAGTCCAAGCCATCACCGTTAAACCAGCGTGCGCGCGAACCAACCCGTATAGTAGGAGTGTATCGACAGGAAAGGGCAAAACTAATTACCAAGCTCCGCTATATAAACCGCAACATTTCCTCATAGAGGCAGAATCAACAGGTGTTGACTGAAGGTTCTCTTCTTCCCTACCCCGGCTTGTGGACGTGTTGAGTTCACAAGTTGTTCCGTTCCATACCGCCGTTACCCGAAGAGCGTGTTGAGCTCTTCATTACCCGTACTCTGAAGCAGTCGTGTTGAGACTGTCGAGGAGTGTCCTATTAACCTGAATCACTTAAGGAACGTGTTGAGTTCCTTTCCTTTCTTTTCTTTGTACCTATCGTCCGCTGTTATTAAATCGATACAACGTTCACGTAAAATTTCAAAAACACACTCGCTTGCCGATAAGACTACGACAAGGTCAAACTTAATTTGAATAAATAGGCCAGGTACTGAGAAGACTAAACCAAATTGTAAATATGAACATAAGATTTTTGTCAATTTAATTTAAGGAAGACAATAAAGTTTTTATTTTTATTTTGAACTCTGTCTCTGACTGTCCAAAAGCTACCCGGATAGTGACTCCTACGAGAGGTCATCACAACCATACTCTTCTCTATACTACGCTATTCTGGTCACCAGTCTCTGAAGATCTTCAATATTTTCGGATAAGATCACAATGTCGTCAGCATATGTAATGTTGTTAATGGGAACTCCATTTACCTTTATTCGAGCTGTTTCACCCTTAAGAGCGTTTTTCAGGATCTCTTCGGAGTAGGCATTAAAAAGAATTGGCGATAATACGCATCCCTGTCTCACTCCACATCTAATTTCAATTTTTTCTGACAGCTGTTCGTTAACAGGTACTTTTGCTCGCTGTGTATAGTATAAATTTGATATGATCCTGAGGTCGTTGTAGTCAACCTTCTTTGATTTCAGGACATTCATTAATTGTTTATGTCGTTCTTTATCGAATGCTTTATTATAGTCAATAAAACATGCGTATATACCTTGATTGACGTTCAGGCATCTTTGTATCAGTATATTAAGTGAAAAAAGAGCTTCCTAGCCCTTTGCGAAAACCAAATTGTGTAGCATTAACGTCTATGTCCAGTTTGTGATATATTCGGTTATGGATGACTTTAAGCAGTAACTTTAGCATATGAGACATCAGCTAATGGTGTGGTAATCGCTGCATTCTCTTGCGTTTTTCTTTTTAAGGCGTCAAAAAAAATCGATGTTAACCTAATCTTTTAGGAAATAAATAAAAGTTAACTCAATAAGTTTTTAAATAAGAATCATAATGCATTATACTATTAAAGCTTAAAATTGATTTTGGAATATTGATTGAAAAAAATATAAATCAAATTTTACATGCTCACACATAGGTTGGTTCGTGTTGAAACTTTTAAAATTTATATAAAAAATATAAAAATCATGCCAAATTATTATCACGCTTAATATGCAGTTCCTAAAAATAGAGTTTATATTAGATAAATTAAAACAAAGTAGAAATCAACGGTTTTCGAACTCAAAATTCAGATTATTTCTTAATTTTTGTTCATTTTAACAACTGATTTAGACTTTATATGCAATTATTGGAATGTAGGTTTCGACTTTTGTGTTTTTGGTAACGAGCAACGGTGAACAGGTTAAAAAATTTAAATACCTTGGAGCTACATTAAAAATAAGAGATCGCCAATAAGAGGAAGGAATGTATTGCCGTCAAAAGACAGACTACGAGGGCAAGCAAGAGGAAGAGGTAAAATAACCGAGTAAATAGTATACAATGCGCGAAAGAAGGAAGTTAACAGGAAGATCCGAGCCAAGAAGAACAGGGACTGGAGAGAACTGTATGACAAGTTGAATGGAACGTATGGGTCAAGGGTACAAAATCGTAATGAACTAGTTCAAGTTGTACCTTCTGTATGAGATGCCACTGGACAAAACACTGCTTAGGGTTGCCCGACAGCTGTTCGAGAACTAGCACTAAGTCCAGTGAGACACCGAAGCTAAACGAGCTGTACCTATTAGACATAGACAAACTCAATGAAGCATTGAGTGTCCTTAAAACACGAAAAGCTCCAGGACTCAATGTCCAGCAACTTGGAATATCTCGAGGCTCGTGCTAATCCCTAAGGCTAAAGACAAGTACTGTCTTAAATAGGTAAATTATACGAGAGAATTCTAAGAGGGCGAATCGACACAGCCATTTAAGAGACAGGAGGACTGTCATCCAGGCAGTACGGTTTCAGACAAAGCAGGAGCACGGTTGAAGCGGTGATGGGAATCTTCCAGGAGTTGCATAAGCTGGGGCTGATCAGAAGTGGACGATCGTACTTCTGTTAAACGTACGAAATGCTTTTAACAGCTTGAAATGAAAATTACGATAGAGGTGTCCGGGTTACTTGATGAATTTGGTCTCGGTTTGTCAGGGATTCTCTGGTGAAAATGTTGTTGATTTCCAGTTTATTTTTGCACACAACTTTGCTTGCAAAATAAAAGTTCACAACGATAATATTTTCGCCATTATCTTTAGTATTATCATGCTACTATGACTATAAGATAAGTATTGCGCATGTTTTGTGACGTCACTGGAGAGTTGCAGTTCGAAGTTTTTTGTATATATCAATAAATAATCTTTAATAAATAGTTTGGAGATATCCTTATGTGTACGATTATTGTAATTATTAAACCTCTTAACTTATTTTCGTCTAGTAATTTCATCACAGAATGCATACAAATCACATTTAACTTTAACAAGATTTCAAATTCTACTCTCCAATGACGGCATGCGCGAACCCGACCGATTTTGAGCCACGGAAGATCCTATCTTGTTATCATATATCATGAGTATTATATCTAAATTTACGAAATTTTCACCCTTTACATATTAGAACTAAAAATTTGTCATGATTTTTTTATGATTTCTTCAACACTGAGCCTACCTTTGGACTTAACGATGCCAATCCGAGTCTTACCCTTCTGGCGTTAGATGCAGCACTGGTAGTTGACATACTCGACATTAAAGATTCTTTAGAATTCATACGCTTTATACCGCTAGGTGGTAATCCGGCACCGTGTACTTGGCAAGAACCAGGCTTTATTTTTGAAGGAGATTTGCTTACTTTTGTAATGGGTGCGAACAGTCCGAAATTTGGACGACATTCGAAATACCTAAAACAAAAAAAAAACAGTCAACAAATCAATCACAAAAATTCTCTGTCCTATCGCTAATAGTGTAAGAGGAAGGATTAGCTATATTTTATTTTGAACCTACCTTTTTCCGTTAACAGAACCATCGTTTTTACCCCTAGGATCATCTAGCTCTACTCCAACCCATTCTCCAGCTGCAAATTCAGTAGCACCCATATACCTTACAGTACCCACTTTGGAGCCTTGACTACTTTTAATAATAACTCGATCTCCTATTTTGAAATCGATCACATGGGAAGCCGATGATATAAGACTTATGTTTGATCCACCTGCAACATAAACATGAGCTTCAATGATTTAAGTGGGGGGAAATGCAGTAACTAGACAAATTTACATAAAACTTAAACTTATAGTTTTATTACACTGTTTAACATTAATTATGCATAAAATGATTAATATTATGTAATCATCATCATCATCATCTTTGGCTCGACAATCCTCTGTGAATCTTGGCCTGCTCTAAGATTCGTCGCCATTCTGTTCGGTTTTTGGCAACATGTTGCCATCTTCTAATTTTTAATATTCGCGGTCGGCCTTTGCTTCTTTTCCTACAGGTGTTCCTGTGGTTAGCTTTTTAGCAATGGTATTTTCTGGCATTCGTATTATGTGTCCAGCCCATCTAAGTCGCTGTGTTTTAATGAACGTTATGACATCTAGCTCATCAAAGAGCTGATACAATTCAAAATTATATCTTCTGCGCCACTGCCCTTGGTCGTTTACAGCTCCAAATATTTTGCGGAGTATTTTACGCTCAAATATTCCCAAAAGTCTTTCATCTTTCTGCGTTAGAGTCCATGTTTCTGCTCCATATGTGAGGACCGGCCTCAGCAATGTTTGTAATTGTATATAATAATTTTAGTTCTTCTTTGAATGTTTCTTGAGTGGAAATGCTTTTGGAGTCCATAGTATGCCCTATTTGTAAGATTTATTCATCTTTTGATTTCTTCGCTTGTTTTATTGGTAGCAGTCAATAGCGACCCAAGGTATGTGAAGTTGTCAACACGTCCAAAGGTATGACTTCCAAAGACTGTTTCTCGTTCCTCATTTGCTATCGGATCCTTTGTAACCAACATGTACTTGGTTTTGTCTTCGTTGATGACTAGACCGACCTGTTTCGCCGCTGTTTCCAATTCTAGGAGATATTTCTCAACATCTCGCTTGCTACGCCCTACTATGTCAATGTCATCAGCATATGCTAAGACTTGTATCGATCTATTGTAAATAGTACCGCCATCCCTAATTCGTGTATCTCGGACTGCCTTTTTTAAGGCAATATTAAATAGGAGGCAAGCCAGAGCATCTCCCTTGTCTGAGTCCATCCTTTATCTCAAAGGATCTAGAACTCTCTCCCTGTATTCTAACAGTGGTTTCTAAGTTAGACATTGTCATTCTCGTTAGTCGGATAAGTTTCTCTGGTATACCAAACTCATGCATTGATTGGTATAGCACTGTTCTCTTGACACTGTCGTATGCGGCCTTGAAGTCGACGAATAGGTGATGGGTTTCAATATTGAATTCTAATGTTTTCTCGAGAATCTGTCTTATTTGAATGAATCTGGTCAATTGTTGATTTTTCTGGAGTGAATCTAACTTGATATTACCAACTATGCCCACTGTGTAAACTTGCAACTTTCGTAGAGAATATTTGCTAGTATTTTGTAAGCAGTTGTTAACAGGGTTATACTCTATACTTGTCACACTGGAGCTGGTCACCTTTTTTATGTAACGGGCATATCACGCATTGAGACCATTCACAAGGAATGGTCTCATTATGCCAAACAAGAAGTAAAAGCTTATGCAGTGTCTGTAGTAGGGTATCGCCACCATTCTTGTAGAGCTCACTGCAAATTTGATCAACTCCTGGTGATTTATTATTTTTAAGCTTTTTAATGGCTTGGGCAACGTATTTCGATGGTAGGTGTGTCTTTCGTTTTGGGTTGAAAGGATTCCAATCATTTCGATTTGCTAGGGTGTTATCTGCTTCTTCGATATGATGGCCATTAAATTTTGCATCGAAAAATTCAACCCATCTGTTTAGGATTGAGGCCCGTATCATTTAGGATGTTTCCTTCTACATCCTAACAGCTCCTTATTCTTGGCTTAAACTCTTTGCGCATTTTGTTTAGGTTTCTGTAGAACTTTCGAGTTTCATTTTGATTTCTTAGCCATTCTGTACTTTCCAATTGCTTTTGGAATTTTGCATTTTTTTTTCTTTTTTTTTTCTTTTTTCTCTTATCAATATTATGTAATAGAAAACCTAATATTACTGAAAACTATACTTTGAACAGCATAGATTTCATCATTATAACGGAGCGGCAGAAAAACCAGAAAAGAAGTACGAGAGTTTCTATCAAGAGATCAAACAGCTAATGAAGATCACAAAGAAAAAATGCTGTGAATATTATTATGGGAGATTTTAATGCCAAAGTAGGTGAAGGGCGGACCGAAGACGTAGTAGGAAACTTTGGTTTGGGCCAAAGAAATGATAATACTGGTCCAATTTGCCAAGAAGAAAATCTAATGATCGCAAAAACCTGGTTTAAACAACCAAAAAGAAGATTATATACATGGAAAGCACCTGGCGATAATCAAAACCGCATAATAAGAAATCAGATTGATTATATTATATTAATTGACAAACTTTATAGAAATGGAATCAGGGGAGTTAAAGCATATCCCGGGGCAGACATCGGTACCGACCATAATCCTGTTGTTGGTAAAATTTCAATTAAACTGAAGACAATCAAATACAGAGAGAAGATAAAACCTAGCCTCGAAACACTTAAAGATCCAATAGTACAGGCAGAAATAGAGAAAACACTCAATGATACACTCAAAGAAAAGTTCAGTGAAGCACCGCGGAAGTAGAAGAAACAATAGAAAGTATTTGGCACACCTTCAAACAACAATCACAACTATACAAAGAGAAACAACTACAAGACAACATCACAAAAACAAAGAATACATGGATGACAGAAGAAGTCCTAGAACTGATGGACATAAGGATATCTTACAAAAATCGCAATGAAGAAAAATATAAAGAAACCCAGAGAATCATCCGAAACAAAATCAGGAAAGCCAAAGAAGAATGGATGAGCAGCAACTGTGAGAAACTGGGAGATTTACTAAAAAAGCGTACAAAAAGATTAAGGAAGTCACAAATACGAAGAAAAAAATCACTACAACAATTTTAGTACATGATAACAACCAAACAGTATCTAGTCCAGAAAATGTAGAAGATATGTGGGAAAAATACATCAAAGATCTGTTTGATGACGAGACAACAGAACCACAAATGAATATAGTACAAGAAACAATACTTGATATATTATAATCGGAAGTTACAAAAACAATCAATACGGCAAAGCCACGAAAAGCCCCAGGTCCAGAGGAAATATACCAGAGATCTATATGTTTGTATCTATAACAATTATATAGAACCAGTACAAAGATTCCAGTATCTTGGTTGCTGGGTAAGCTAGGTCCGCATTTCAACGAATGAAAAAATTCCTAATAAACTCTACGTTATCGTTGGATATCCGATACCAATTTGTAAAAAACGTTTATTTATTCCATATTGCTATACGGAGTGGAAACATGGACTCTTGGAATTACAAGTATGAGGCGTATAGAAGCCTTTGAGATGGGGATTTTTCGAAGGATGTTGAAGATCTCTTGGACAGAAGACTTATAATGGAAGGGAAAGTGGATCTCCAGGAAGAAGCAAATCCTCCTGGTTGAAGAATGTAAGAGACTGGACAGGCACGGACACACATTCGATACTAAGAATGTAGCATTTTCAATTTCATTGATTCTTTTAAGTATATTGAAGTCCCTCGTATACGAAATATTAAAATCACCTTATATATTTTTGATAGATCTAAAAATATTTCGTACGTATTTAAACCCAAATATCTTTTCATTTCTTTCTTAGGTCGGCCAAGTTGAAATAAACCATTTTAGAGTTGTTTATTTATTTTAACTCCTCGGCAAATTCTTGTTTTATTACAAGCGCAATTTAATGCGTCGCAAAAGGATATGTACGTCGTTTCGTGGTGTCTTGTTATGTCAGCGTTTGTATGTATGCGTTCAATTTTAATAGAATTTCTTCACTCTCGTTGGAGCAGCTTTCAAGAGCGGTTCAGCGTTATGTCCAAATTCACGTCGAATTTGTAAAGTATTCTGTTTTCGTCTTTTGTTATGAAGAAATGTAGCAGTTTGTTATTGGTTTTGTGGCAGTAAATGCTTCAATTATTAATGTTTTGAGTGAGGATTGGAGGACATCCTCGTTTTGTTTTTTTTGTTCCTGTTTTTATCCAAGGCTTTTGGCAGTTTGGAGATGGAGGTTTTCGTGATGCAGAGAGAGTGGAGCCCTCAGTTCCAGGTTCCAGTTATGGTTTCAGAAACTTAAGTGTGATCATGTGAATTAAGGTAACATTTTGTTCAAATTTTAAACTAAAGACAGACATTTTTTTATAAAATAATAATTGCTTTCGTTGACATTTAAAATTGTAAATTTTAGGTTTTGAGTAAAGCTGTCAATTTGTGTTTAGTTTTTTTTGAAATTTAATGTTAATTTATGACAGCTCGTTTTAGTATTTTTGATGTTGATTTGTTTTGTTTTTTTTTTAAAGGTTAACCTCCATGCAATTTTGTAAGTTTTGTAGCAATGGAGTTTGTTAATGGATGACACATGTAAGTTTTTGAATTTTGTATTTCTCCATGTAACTGTTTGTGGTGACACATAAATAAATGTTAAATTTTGTTGTCTTTAACTTTTTATTTATTTTTTTGAGCCAAACCTTTTTTGATTCTTATTTGAAAAAGATATGTTTTTTATGTTTTGATTTTGTTTTCTAATTATTTCCCTAGTTACAACTAGTGGTTGTAATAGGCATAATTAGGCACCTCAAGTGGCGCCCTATATTAAATTCCTTGAGGTGTTTCTTGTTTTATTTTTATTTTGTTTATCCCAAGAGCCCTTTATTTCATTTTTTTGTAGTTGCCCCATTCTAATCCCTTTATCTTTTTACTTATCCACGACCCCAGCTCTCCTACGAAACCCTGAGTGCCGTTCGCATCAGTAGCGATTATTTTGCTTGCCCTATCTCAACCCCCAATAGTTTTTTCCCCCAATTTTCTATCTCCCGTATTAATGCCCCCTGTGGTAGGCAAAATATTATCGTTACAAGAACAGCTCAAGATAGAGAGCAATTTGCTGTAGTTATAGCCAACCTTCAGTAATTGAGAAGGCACCTTAAGAAGAGTACTTGGGTTAAGAGTCCGAGAAGGAATTGAACAGATTGCACTGAAAGTCCTATTACCAACTCTATCATGCTAGATTTATACAGTTGGATTATAAAAGAAATTTGCGCAATTTTGGGGCATTAATGAATCAAAACCTGTGAGAATTGCTTACGCGTAGTAGACCGAAGAGAATAAGGGCGGCCGTTAGAAACATCTTTTATTAGCTGACCCGCGTAGCCAGAGGAAATAATTTTAACTCCCCAAAAGATAGTCTATGAATATATCAAGAGCAAGGGACTTCCTGGTGAAGTTTAACGAGAATAATGAAAAGGAAAGATTTGGTACAACTGTATTACGACCAGGTGCCAAAAACAAGAAGTGCTTTGCCTGAGATAAGGAGAAGAAAAGTAGTTGTTGAGATAAAAAAGACAGCTCTTACAGTGATTGAACAAAATATGTACCCCATTATTTTTACTATCGACACCCCTCTTTATCTAAAACAAAGTTAAGTTCGTCTTCAGCGCATATCAAGCGCAAATCTACCCATTCCTGAACATGACTTCCTCAGAGGAAGTTCAAACTTAAATCGCTCTAGAAATTGCTATCGTTCTACATATGAATAACATTTTATACTTACTTATAGATACGGGAGATTTTAGAAGACCATGAGTACTACCAGTGGGAGAAATCGAATTCCTTATAACGTTTTCTGGTGATGGAGTAGTAGCATAGCTAACACCTTCTAAAGGTTCTTTTGTTAGTCGAGTTAATCTCGAAAATACGCCTTTCTTGGCTTCACATTGAAAATATCTTATACCATTAACAGATCCATCATTTTTACCTGAAAATAACAGAACAATTGATTAAAAAATAATATTCTAATAGAACAATTTAATAAAAAACTATATTCTTTTAAGAAATGTTTTAAATTGCATCTGGGGGATATAGAAATTTTCGTGCCAAAAATATAGCAACAGCTGCTGAAACGTGGAAATAAACTTATGAACTAGGCAAATTTGCATTAATGTAAAGAGATCCGGTAGAATTTGGGAAACATAAAATTGGCAATTCCTTTCAAATACTTGTAAGTATTTTCTTTCCTTTGATGGAAATAGCAATTACATCCATGTATTCGAATATTCCAATCATTGAGGAAGGATTTCTTTGTCCACATTTCTCTTATTGCGTGTTTAGACATTGGTATCAATTGATGGATTCGACCGTTACTTGATGGAAATTTATTTTATGTAACAATTAAACACTGAAAACTTTGTTTTCAAACTTCTACAAAATTTATTTTAAACTTTATCACTACAGCTGTTTCGGCTGATTGCCTTTCTCAAGTGATCTATTTTTGCCATTCGTTTACACTTTATAGTATCTAATAAAATATGTTGAGGAGGGGAGAACTGTTTGTCTCAAGTTGGCCATTCAGAATTATTCAGTAGACGACGTACTAGTATGTTTTACAGGAACTAACAGACAACTCGACCAATTTTTATTGTATATTAATTCACTTCATAGTCATATTGAAGTTACAATAGAAACAGAACAAAATCAATCCATACATTTTTTAGATTTAAAAATTATCAGACTTAAAAACAAACAGAACTTCTCCATATTTCATAAACCTACCCATACTGACACGACTATACACAATTCATCATCCCATCAAACACAACGCTTATCATAGTATGTTACATAGATTAATAGACATTCCGATGTCAAAATACAACTTTGAGACAGAATTAAATATCATTAAGCAAATAGCAGTAAACAACGGATACAACGAACAAACAATTAATAAAATACTAAATCAAAAACTACACAAGAAAGCCCTGAAATTAGTATTTCCACCACCAGAGGAAAAACCCAGTACCTTCTGCTCGATTACATATACAGGCAAAATATTAACAAAAATAGCCTAACACATAAAAAACAACACGAGCCAAAATAAAAAAACACTTACACAGTGGTGTGTACAAACTTAAATGTGGCGACTGCCCAAATCGGTCAAACTGGTAGAAACTTTAATAAACGAATAGCAGAACATAAAAGGGCCTTCAATAATAGAAAAACAGATTCTACATATACGCACTTCACCTTTTAGATCATAATCATTCTTTTAATGACGAATTAAAAATTCTTCACATTCAAAATAAAGGCCTTAAGCCATCTTTGTTAGAATCTATGGAAATCAACAAATTAAAAAACACAGATATAATTCTGAATGACCAACTTGAGACAAACAGTTCTCGCCTCCTCAACCTAATTCATTAGAGGCTATAAAGTGTAAACGTATGCCAAAAATAGATCACTATAGAAAGGCAATCAGCCGAAACAGCTGTAGTGATAATACTTTAAAATAAAATTTTGTGGAAGTTAGAAAACAAAGTTTTCAGTGTTTTATTGTTACATTGATAATAGTTTACAATTTTTATGTTGCCTCGAGATTACCCACAAATTCTTGAAATATGGTGAGATTACGACCAGTTATTGTACATATTCCTTCTTCTTCTTCTTCCTACTTTATAAATAGGCTTGATGCTTATTTTACTTCGGTTTTTAGCCTCTATTGACGTTGTATGACCATCTTTTCCTCGGTCGTCCCAATGATCTTCAATTTGGCGATTTGTCTCTTGCTATTCTATTTTCTGTCATTCTTTCGATGTGTTGATTCCTTTCCACTTTTCTTTTTTTGGTCCACGCGTTTATTTCCTCTATACCACATCTCACTCGTATTTCCTCACTTCTTACTCTGTCTCTTAGAGTTTGGTTTGTTATTTTTCGTAAGTAGTATAGTGATAATTAGTATAGTATAGTAATCTGATAATTTATTTATCAGAAATTTAAAACCTTTGAGTTGATATACTAGTAATATAAAGAAATAAATAACATACTCACCAATTGCTTCATCTAATGCGATACCAGCCCACTCTCCAGGAGCAAATTGTGTTTCACCAATAAAAGCAATATGCCCAGGTTTCGTCCCAGAAACCCAAACTTTTTGTCCAATTATAAAACTGTCAGTGTCTTCCGTCAGAATAGTACTGGAATCTGTTTATAAATTACACATAAAATATATAAAATAAAAAAAGTAAACAAATATATCTGTTATCGCTACTATTAAATAATACATATAATATAATGTATACAAAACAAAGTATATATTTATGTTATAAGAAATGTATGAGCCATTACCCATGAATTAGTAAAAAGAGTACGATAAGATCTTTTGGTCGCGGTTTATTACGGGGTTAAATGCTAATAGCTAAGAGTTTAATCATTATTTACAAACAGCTTCCTTTAATTTTACTTTTTGTGTGACATGGAATGTCATTTTATTACTTTTATTCGAACAATATGAAAGTCATGAGCTCTGCGACAACAAAATCATTTTTTTGTACATCACAGACTCAATGATATAAGAAATAAAAACTAAGTGGCTAATGCCTTGTAAGTAAAAAACAAAAATATTTGAGTATTTTCCCAAACGATTATCGCCTTCATGGTCTCCTCAAGTACACAAGACAATCAACTACTATTGTTAAGTGTCTAACCACACTACCATTTTGCACTCGATCACGTATAAGAGAGGCAATGAAGTACTAAACCAAACAGTTTTTCGCAGCATCAGCATGACGAATTGATATTCAACTTCCTCGATTCGGGGGAGTATCAAGAAATTCAGGAAAATAGAAGTCGCTGAACACGAATATCACGATGACGACGATTTCCGAGCTACCTGGTGCCCAGGGTGGTCTCGTCTCCTGAAATTTTTGTGTTGATTTCACTTAAAATCAGTCAAAAGTCATTATATGGGGGTTCCTGCGGCCGCTGATCCATGACGCCAATATCCCCGAAGTACCTAGTGTCCAGGGTGAACATCGTCTACTGGAGTTTTATGTTATTTTCAATCAAAAATCATTATTCGGAGCTTTTGGGATCGCCGAACACGAAGATCATGACGCCGATGGGTAAGTATCCGATATTCATAAAAGCTGGTAAAAACGCCTGGAAATATCTGGAGTATTACATCATTTAAACGGGTATTTTAAATTGTTTATTTAAGATTTATAATAAAAGTGTAGTATTGTTGATAAAATGCGTTAGGCTTTCACGGCCATCGCCCAACTAGTTAAACTGTTTATTCCTGCTGTTAGACTGTTGTCTTCTGAGATTAGTTCTCGACGTTTCATCAACACTAGGGGTTGGCTTCTTTTGGAGATGCTACTGCTTCGCTTGTAAGCTGAAACTGACTACGGCGGCCATATTTATATTTTCTATTTGTCTCCCTCCACTAGTGAAGGGATAAGGGGGCGTGTCGTCGTTCGTTGCTTTTCTTGCTTCGTGTTTTGCGGGAAGAGTGTTTGTGGATTTTAATATTGGTATCCATGTTTTGTTAATTTCTAGTCCTTCTTCTATCCGATTAAAATTATTTGGATGCTTAATTATTCCCACAGCTTCCCGATATAACCGAGAGTAGTACTGTGATGTTTTATTCAGCATCTGCGTTTCTTCAAAGAGTATCCGATGTTCTCCGCTTCCCAAAGCGTATTCGGTAACGCCAGATTTATCGATATGTCCTAAACGACAATGGCTTTTATGTTCGTTTATCCTTGTGTTTGTGTGTCTTTTCGTCGTTACCGCATATACCATTCCACATGTGCATGGTATTCGGTATACTCCGGCCGTTGCGAATGGGTCGCCTTTGTCCTTCACTGATCTTAGACAGTCCTTGATTTTCTTTGTAGGCTTTAAAATGGTCTTTACATTGGCTTTTATAAGTATTTGCCCAATTCTGTCTGTTACCCCCGATATATAGAGCAAGAAGGCTTTGCCTATACATCCTGTTTCTTCGTCATTTTTTCAAGAAACGTTGTTAATTGCTTTATGTATTTCTCTTCTGGTATATCCATTAGAGGTGAGCGATTTTTAAATATGTCGAAGTTCACTTTGTAGATGCTGTGGTTCACAAATTCTCTTCACCCTCTCCGCCAGAGTTTTGATGATACCTTGTTTTTGGCCTGGATAATGATTTGAGTCTCTGTTTAGGTATCTGTCGGTATGTGACAGGTTAGGTTTTCGATACACTTTATGTCTTAAATAGCCTTTTTTTCGATTTACCAACACATCTAGAAACGCTAGTTGTTGATCATTCTCTGTTTCCATCGTAAATTGAATATTTGGATGTGGTGTGTTTATATAAGACAGGAAATCGTTAAGTTTTTCTACTCCGTGACCCCAAATCACAAAAGTGTCATCGATGTACCTAAACCATACCCTTGGCTATCATCGCTAATATCGAGTCAGTGATTCTTAAAATCTAATACCGTCATTATGTTTTATTTCTTTACTTCGTTTGGAGTACCAGAAACTGAATGCACTACGAATTTTGATCATGATGAACGGCATGTGGAATGCAATTTTTAGATTCCCTTGTCGAACAATTTATCAAGCTGTTTGCTTTGCAAGTTTTAGGAAGCACAGTGGTAAAAATTTGAATTCGGTTTCGCCAGGTAGAAATCGTATGATTTCTCTTTTTGTTTTTTAATTTTTTTTGCTTTATTCTACCTGAATTATTTTAGTTTCTCCTAGACAAAAATCCCAAAATGTAGTTATGTTACTTTCTTTAGAAATTTATATAACCGATTAACTTTACCCTCAATTATCTCAAAAGACTTTAATGCTAAGTTAGGTAGAGGAAAAGTTTCTGGATTGATCGGAGACTTCGGACTTGGAGCAAGGAACGACAGGGGAGAGAATGACCGAATTCTGCCAACAATACAACATGATAGTGACAAATACATGGTTTAAATTACACCCTCGCAGATTGTACACTTGGACTTCACCACAACACAATGAAAACAGAGTAATCCGTAACCAAATAGATTACATATTGATCAACAAAAGATATCACAATGCAATCATCAGTGCAAAAACATATCCTGGAACTGACATCAAATCCGATCATAATCCTGTTGTTGCAAAAGTTCGCGCAAAATGGAAACTAATAAAGAAACAAAAACCTCAACACCAACTATTAGACATCCAATTATTGAAAAAACGACACCATACATCAGACAGTAAATAAAGAATTAAACAAAAATTTAGGAAATACCGACCACAATAGAATTAGCGAGTACGATGACATACACGTTCTGTGGAAAACTATTAAAGAACAAATGAACAATGTAACGGAAAAACATCTAAAAGTAATACCTACAAATAACAAACAGGAATGGGTGACAGAAGAGATTTTACAATTAATGAACAAACGAAGAGAATCTAAAGGAAAAAAATGACAAGGACGGAGAATACAAAAGATTAAATAGAATAATTCGAAAAAAAAAATAACCGAAGCAAAAGAGAAATGGCTGGAAACAAAATGCGTAGAAATAGAAGAACTGCAACAAAGGCACGATTTTTTTAATTTACATAAAAAGGTAAAAAAGTTTACATCGACTACCAAGAGAACGACTTTTCACACCATGCTGAACACGGATGACAAACTGCTAGAATCAACGGAAGATAAACTGAAAGAATGGGAAAACTATATTAAAATTCTTTTTCACGACATACGAGAAGAACCAAGATTGGAAAATAACAACGAAGGGCCAACAATTCTGAAATCTGAAATCATAAATGCAATTAATCATCTCAAAACAAATAAAAGTCCAGGTCCAGACGGAATATACCCAGAAACGTTCAAATTAATCAGCGAAGAAAATATCGAATTATTTGTCCTTTTATTCAATCGCATTTATGATACAGGTAAAATACCCCAAGATTGGCTGGAGTCAATATTCATCCCACTACCAAAAAAGCCAAACCCACAACACTGCAATGAGTTCCGTATGATAAGCCTTATGAGTTATGCAGTAAAAGTCCTACTAAAAATCGTACATAATCGTATCTATAGAAAGTGCGAAACAATCATCGGAGACGATCAGTTTGGATTCAAAGCCGGCATGGGAACGAGAGAAGCCCTGTTCAGTTTACTAGTTCTCGCCCAAAAATGCTACGACCAACAGAAAGATATATTTATATGCTTTATAGACTTCGAAAAAGCATTTGATAGAGTAAGACACGACCTACTATTAGAACGTTTGCAAGAAGTCGGTTTAGATAGAAAAGACATCAAATTCTTAAAAAACTTGTACTGGAACCAAAAGCCAGAGTTAGGATCGAAGGTTCCACATCCGCAGAAGTAGAAATTAGGAGGGGAGTTAGACTAGGATGTGTTCTGTCGCCTCTGCTGTTTAATCTTTACTCCGAGTTTCTATTTAAAGAAGCATTGGAGGATTCCAAGGATGGAGTCAAGATGAATGGCGTAAATATCAACAGTATCAGATACGCCGATGATACAGTGTTAATTGCGGATTCCGACTCAGGTCTACAACGACTCATCGACAAGACCAACTCGACCTGTGAGCAATTTGGTATGAAAATAAACATTAAAAAATCCAAAGTGATGTCAATCCGAAAAAACCAAAACGTACCTCAACCTTGCACAATAAATGGGCACATCTTAGAACAGGTCAATAGATTTAAGTACCTGGGATGTTGGATCGATAGCAGCCTAAATTCTGATCAAGAAATAAGATCGAGAATAGAACAGGCCAGAAAATCTTTCGAAAAAATAAAAAAACTGCTTTGTGATTCTCGAATAAAGCTCTAAATTCGACTACGTTTATCAAAATGCTACGTCTGGTCGACTCTTCTATATAAAGTTGAAACGTGGACCCTTAAAACATCAACCGTAAATAAATTGAAGGCCTTTGAAATGTGGATCTACCGGAGAATACTCAAAATTTCATGGACCTCGCATACCTCAAACGAAGAAGTGCTGCATAGAATAGGCAAGGAAAGAGAACTTTTTAACACAGTAAAAGTTAGAAAAACATCATACCTAGGCCACATACTGAGAAATAATAAGTACCAATATACCCAACTTATAGTGAAAGGAAAATCGAGGGAAAGAGAGGCCTAGGAAGGAAAAGACTATCGTGGCTCAGAAACATCCGACAATGGACAGGGCTAAATTTTGAATAGCTAATAAGAACAGCTGAAGATAGAGAAGAGTTTAAAATTGTAGTACCCAACCTCCATTGAGGAGAGGGCACTTTAAAAAGAAGAATCTCAAAAGAGTGAATTTGTTGTATAGTCACCTCTGGTTCTGAGCTACTCAAATAGTAATATAATACCGAATTTTCCTTGAACCTATTAAACAGTTTTTAATGTATTTCTAAAAATAATTTTAAAAAGAGTAGATGAAACCAACGCAAGAAAATAATACTTGGCACACTCTAATTATTTGTGTGCTTTATAAACAAGTCACAATCAGGACTTAGAAAGACCTTGCTTGATGTTTTTTTACTTATTTGCATTAATTACACCTTTACTACACTTGTTTTAAAGATGACAGATAAAAAATAGAAACATCTGTATTTTCGTATGTAGGTAGATCAAATCGGACGCCTACATTAAAACTGTATTAAGCTATTAGCTAAATGATGCGATTTAATCATTATACGGAAATACGAGCCACGGCAACTAAATGTTCAGATAAACAAAAATTTATTCAAAACAGTTACCTTAAAATAAATTAAATTATGGAAGAATTTAAGGAAAATATAAGTGAGATATTAACGGATGTAATAAGGGTAAGAAAAAATATCTACAGTATGTCAATTTTAAAACTTACAATGGACTATACTGGGTGTTCCATAATTAATTGGACATTAGCTAATGGGTGATAGCTGACATCAAAATAAAGCGTTTGAGCTCAAATTGCTTAGGAAAAATGTTGCTAGTTTTCGTTCTACAGGGAGATTCATTAATATTTTTTTTATATTCTTTTTATGGATATATTGAAAACTATTCAATAGATTTAAGTGAAATTTGGTATCTTGCTATTATTTAGTATGCTTAATAAGAAAATGATATTAGTTTTACCATTGACACTAGGTGGCGCCACCTACTGTAACATTGGTTCATTAATGGGGCCATAATTTTTTTGTCCGCCCTGTATAAACATTCTAGGAAAAAAAAACATGAAGGAACATTCAATTCTACACAAAAAGGTATTCTTGTTTCAAATCAAAAAAAGTATACCGTTTTCGAAATAAACGTATTTTGTTAATGATGCATGTCTCTATTGAATTTTTTGCAAAACAAGTATGCTTTGAACTTAATGACAACGTCAAGACGTAACTACGAATTTATTTATTATTAGTTGTCAAAGGTAACTACGAATTTATTTATTATTAGTTGTCCAAGTGCAGTGCGAGTCATTATTTGTCAAAGTGCTATTAAGTTTTTTTATAAATCACTTAAGATAAAGGAAAAATGCCACGTCATAGTGAATTTTCTAATGTAGAAATGCGCGATATGATCTGTTTGTATGCCCAGGAAAATTTTTGTTCTCGTAAAGCAGCTGAACTCTATTTCGAACTTTATCCCAATAGAAGGCAACCAAACCATAAAACTATTAGATCATTGTTCGACAGATTAGGCGAAACAGGGTCATTTCATCCCAAAAACAGGAATGCTGGAAGACCGAGAGTAATTGATGCGGATATGGAGGATGAAATTGTTGTGCGTGTTGCAGAAGATCCAGAAAACAGTACAAGGCTTGTTTCTGCAGCCACTGGTATAAGCAAATCTACGGTGTCAAGAATAATACGGACAGAAAATCTGTATCCGTATCGTTTTACTCCAGTACAGAATCTTTTACCACAGGATTTTCCAGCAAGGCTCCGATTTAGTCAGTTTATGATGGGGCCGCATTTAGACGATCCAATGTTTTATAATAAAATTTTATTTACCGATGAAGCCACATTTACTAGAAGGGGTGTATTTAACTGGCGCAATAGCCATACCTACGCGACAGAAAATCCTCATGCATTTCAAGAACATCATTTTCAACACGAGTTTTCCATAAATATCTGGTGTGGCATATTTGGGGATTGTATTGTAGGACCATTCGAATTACCAACTAGGCTTGACGGAGTAACGTATCTAAATTTTTTGAGAAAAGATTTACCAACTCTTTTAGAAGACATACCTCTAAATTTGAGACGGAACTCTTGGTACATGCATGATGGTGCACCAACACATTATAGCCTAGAAGTTAGAAATTATCTAGATGAAATTTATACTCAAAGGTGGATTGGTAGAGGTAGTGTATACCCATGGCCAGCACGCAGTCCCGAACTAAATCCCCTAGACTTTCACTTGTGGGGCTACCTAAAGTCACTTGTTTATAAAAAAATAAATAACCGTCAAGAGTTATGGCAAAATATTGTAGAGGGAGTTAACGTAATTAGGGCCCAAAGAAACTCATTATTTAAAATAAGACAAAACTTACACAAAAGATTTAGATTATGTAGTTTATCTAATGGTGCACATTTTGAACACTTATTGTAATTTTTTTTTCGTTTCGTTTTGAATTATTCACTTTGTTAATTGTTTTATATTCACTTCATTGTTTAATTTAATTTCTGATTTTTTTTAAATTTGTTACTGAGTCAAAGGTTTAATAAAAATAATTGTTTCAATCATATGCATTTTGTTTGCAAAAATTATCTACTACTAATACATTTAATATTCACTTTTATTTAAGACCTTTTGAATAATGTTTCAATTTACATAAGTTTTTGTAAAACTTTTTTTATTTTATGCATGTCTCTAAAAAATACGTTTATTTCGAAAACGGTGTACTTTTTTTATTTGAAACAAGAATACCTTTTTTGTGTAGAATTGAATGTTATTTCATGTTTTTTTCCTAGAATGTTTATACAGGGCGGGAAAAAAAATTATGGCCCCATTAATGAACCAATGTTATAGTAGGTGGCGCCACCTAGTGTCATCGGTAAAACTAATACCATTTTCATATTAAGCATACTTAAAATAGGAGATGGTGAAGAAGATCCAGAGTTAGAAATTAGAAAACACAAAAACATGCAATGAATATAAATATCTCGGATCTATAATATCTAAAGAAGGCACTACCAAAAGAGACATCGAAAACAGAACACAGCAGGGAAAAAAAGTGGTAAACATTCTAAACTCTCTACTTTGGTCTAAAGATATTAGACAAGAAACGAAATTGACAATCTATCGAACCTTGGTAGAGTCTATTATGACTTATGGGGCAGAGGTTTGGCAGATAACGCAGAAGGATAGAAAAAGAATAGAAGTAGTAGAAATGGATTTTCTAAGGAGAGCATGTGGTATATCCAAAAAAGATCACATCAGGAATGAAGATATTAGAAGGAGGACAAATACTGTATATTCCAGTGTAGATAGAATTGAAACGAGACAACTAGTGTGGTATGGTCACGTGAAACGAATGAATGAAGATAGATGGGCAAAGAAAGCTTTAAATTACATACCCACAACAAAGAAGAAGAAGGGGAAGGCCTTCAGTTGCCTGGGAAGAAAATGTACGGCACATAATGAGAGATAGAGCCATCAGAGAAGACGAATGGATGGACAGAAAACTATGGCGGTCGAAATGCGAGAAACGGCAGAGGCTGTAGGAACCTCGCTTATATATATATATATAATATATTTATATATATTATATATATATATATATATATATTATATATATTATATATATATATTAAGCATACTAAATAATAGCAAGATACCAAATTTTACTTAAATCGGTTGAATAGTTTTCAATATATCCCTAAAAATAATATAAAAAAATATTAATGAATCACCCTGTAGAACGAAAACTAGCAACATTTTGCCTAATCAATTTGAGCTCAAACGCTTTATTTTGATGTCAGCTATCACCCATTAGCTAATGTCCAATTAATTATGGGACACCCTGTATATCACGAACAAAAACTGATATCGAAAGTTTCTATGCTAGTACGGAGGAACTAAAATGACATGAAAGAGAACTCATCCACATCAACCCCTAGGCCCCACCTACCACAACCAAAAAAGTTTGAATTGCAAACCCCTACTTGTGATACATCATTGAAAAGACTTTAAAAATTGCAATCCAATGGTATAAATAATAATTATACAGGGCAAAGCAATAATTGTGAAACTTTGGCTTAAATGGAAATAAGGTTCTTGTTGAACTACAAATTTGTTAAAAATGTCAATTAAGTAAATGTTCAAAGTGGGTTCTATTGTTTTGTAAACAATAATGCAGCCTATTTTTTAAATTCTGCACGAACTCTGGCAAATGTTGTTCTAGTAATAGCGTGACATGCTTGCGCTAATTCTTTCTCGCAATTGTCCAAGTGACGCAGGTTGAGTTTTATAAACAACTAACTTGAGGTAACCCCATAGAAAAAAGTCAGGTGGCGGTAAGTCCGGTGCCCTTGGTGGCCACTCAATAGGACCTCTCCTTCCAATCCATTTGTTCGGATAATTAGTGCCAACTGAAGCTGCATAGTGAGTAGGTGATCTATCTTGTTGGAAATGCAGCAAATCTTCGTCTAGAGCTAGGTTGCCTTGGTCGTCCTTTCATTCAATTCATGTACAATTAAGAGTTCGATGATGTTTTCCTGCATATCGAAATAAATGTCGCAAACAAATGTTGCCTGGTATGAACAAGGGGTCATCGAAACGAGAAAGGATGTTACAATTCCGTCAAGAGCAGAACTTTATGATTACAAACACATTTTTCAAGTTACCAAACAGACGACTGTATAACCAGATAGACTACATTATGATGAATGAAAGATACCGTAATGCTGTTAAAGCTGTGAAAGCATATCCTGGATCAGACGTGACCTCAGATCTCAATCTACTTATGGGCAAGATTAAACTCACCCTTAAAAATATTAAAAGACATCACAGATTCCCTATAATAGACACTCACAGCGCGTTATGTAACATGGTTTGATAGTTAAATAAAAAAAAACAAATTAAAATCTTATAAGTTAGCAATTCTTTTCGTTTGTGTTTTATGGGAAATGCTTCGATTGTATTGTACAATATTATAATTTTGTTTATGTTTTATGGGTAATCTTTAGATTGTATTATATTATGTCCTTTTTATTTTCCTAAAGATAGCTTGCAGGATCTAAATAATCTAATCTGCCATGGTATAACACTATACACAATCCGCAAATCACAATATTTCTTGCAACTGGTTAAGTGCCCCTCCCCTAGTAGCAAGCTCGTGATACCACCACTAGACCAGAAGCCCAGGAATCTCCTTAAAAGAAACTTCTTAAGACTACCTCGATCAGTCCTGAAAGCACTCCAATCACAGGTTCGAGTCGCATAGGCAGTGTGGATGAGCCTCGTCTTCTTAGGGCGTCAACCCGTTTCAAATTTTGATCTATTGGTCAGCGCAACATCAGCTAGTTTAAGCCGATGATGCTTAATTGCATTCAAGAACCAGCTTAGAAACTTCCAAGGCCTTTAGAACTAATTGGCTGTCAGACTAAATGGTGACAGTCTTATCAATCCTGAACACAGACCAGGATCGCAAAGACCTCTGTCTGAAAGACTTATGGATGAGATCCGGTAACCTGACTTGACTCAAATCCGATCCCATGACCACGCAAACCCGCTCAGTACTCCATTCTGGACCTATGTGTGAACCAAGTAAGACCGCTCCAACGGATCAGTGCAAGTTCTCGTTCTACGCACTCATCACGGTTAGGACATTGCACCAAGAAGGAAGATGAGCATTCAAATGGAGGGACCATGTTGCCCTGAATCATAAAAAGCACAAGACAGCACTCGATCCGGACTTTCGGTATTTAAAACCAGAATTTAAAAAGTCACATAGAACGTTTTGACTTCTTTTCTAAGAGATACTACATATTAGTCCAAGAATAATACTTTTGTTTTTTTAATTATCCTATAACGTAATATTGTTCTGAAGCTAGTTTTTTGTGGTATTTTAAAGTAATTACTATTTAAACGTACTTTAACCTTTAATTGTGGCTTATTCCTATTTAAATAGTAATTACTAGAACGTAATATTAAAAATGTTTATTTCGAACTATATATAGCAGCCTAATAATAAATAATTTATCTTCTGGAAACTTCTTATTTTGACACTTCGGCATGCTGCAAGTTAAAAATCCAGTCTTTATTAGTTTAACATCAGTTCTTTGCAGATTTAATTATTTTAACGATAACTAGAACTTACATATTACACAATAAAACTACTAGAAGCATGGTTTCAAAGGTATATTGTAAAGAATTAATGAAGCAACCAAAAACATACATAACCTTTACCATATCTATATCGTTACCTTAGAAGAAGGCCATCATATCTCAAAAATTCAAAATTACTACAAGGAAATAAACGTTTCAGCATAATTTCTTATAGACAACAGTCTCCACGTTGAGTATTGACTTAATAGTAGTTGTGTTTAACATTTCTATGTTAAAATGGAAGCGAATTTTAATGAGATTGGTATGACGGTTTTCCTCCAACGTAAACATGCAAGCAAGCATACTCAAGACAAGCTCGTTGGGAGAATAGAATATTTATTTTTATAATAGACAATATAGTGCATCAATTCGTGAAACATTTCAATCCAGATAGTTAATTTAAATTAAATGTAAACTCCAAACGACTCAGTCCGTGAATACTCCTTTTGATGATCGATAACCGAATAACAATTCCTCAACGTTTAAGCAAGCTAAATTAGTGTTTTTTCATGCACAATTGTTACCAGGCGATAAAGGTGATATACTTAAGTTGGATTATTTTTTTAATTTACTTTAAATAATTTGATTTCTTGTTGGAAAAGTGTTAGATGATTGACAGCATCCTAGTAAATGTATACAAAAACAAAAGGCGTGTTTAATAATCTATATGTTATAAGGCTGTACAACCTCTTAACCACGTTAATGAATATATGGGAGAAATAATAATTGATAGATAGTGTTACGCTGATACCCTCCTACGCCCCTGAACATACTACGCGACGATCTGTTGATCCACAGCTGTTAGGCCGCCGAAGAAATTCTACCGGGTTTCAAAGTATGTATAAGAGCAATTTAGATTTTTAGAGTTTAGAATTAAAGATGTCCCGGTAAAAAGAGAGATTCGAGAGATCTTTCTGTAATATTTATTATACGATGTATTTGATTTATTGTTGATATGTTGTTATAAGTTTTATTAAAATTATGCCACTCATGATGTACACCGCAAAAATATAGTTTTTTTTTATTTGCCGGACAACTATCATTTACATATCCAATAAAATGTGGGATTTTTGTTATGAGTGAGTGTCTAAAAATAAATTAAGCTCTTGTTTATTTAGGTTACATCCTTTTTATCACAGTAAAAAACTATTTGTTTGTATAAGTATTTCTATTAGTATAATGTATAAATAATGTAACTAGATAATTTTTGGGGTCATGTAGGAATGTTTAACTTGGTTTAGCAACCACATCCACAAACCCTAAAATAAATAAAAAGACGTGTAGTATACTTGACGTGTATGAAGATTATCAACTGTTTTTTAAATAATTCTATAGTGTGTATTTTCAAATATTTAAAGAGAAATAGAAGAACAGGAATAACCCATACCATGGGCATAACTAGCAACTAAAATAAAACCATCTAAAATAAAAACTATAATAAAAATATTTTATTTTAATAAAATTTAGTATACAAACATCAAGACCGATGGTAAGGATGTAAGATATAGTTACAAACGAAAAAGAGGAAGGCCACAAATGAGATGGTCAGATGACATGAAGGGCTGTATAGATAGATACATAGATAGTGAATTCATGACATAATAATCTTAAATGGTGCAGAATACGATTAACTTGGGACCAGGAATGGAACGAGGTTGTCTTTAGTGATGAAACTCGATTTGTTTAGGAATGCATGATTGCCGAACGAGGTACAGAAGACGACGTTGTAAAAGACGAAATCCATAGTTTTTTGCCGAACGGCACTGTTGGCGTTATGGTGTGGAGTGCAATCGCTTATGGTTTCAAGGTCACATTTAATCTTCGTCAGAGGAAACATGACAGCTCAGCGATACGTAGAAGAAATTCTGGAACGTCATCTCATACCCCACCTTCAGACTTTCAAAATCCAATTTTTCAGCAGGATAACGCAAGGCTACACATTGCGAGAGTCATCATGGATAGAGCTTTTTAAATAAATATCCCTTTTATAAAGGATTTTTTACTAAATTTTTTGTGATATGTGGTATACAGCCGACTACAGAAAATTAACTTTTCTTTGTGGATATATAAAAACATTAACGAGAACAATGTCTGACTCAGACATTACGAGTATAGATTCGAGCTCTCACGACTTTTAAAGGACAAAACATCGTTCAATTTGAGCGATTTCCACTAGGTGGAACGCATGAAGAAAAATTAAATACCCTAGAAACGAAACAAACATACACCAATATGGAGAAGAGCAAAGACGAGACCCAGACTCAGATCCTTGGAAGAAGTGGAATAAGACAAGATTATTCTAAATATAACCAATTGGAAAACCAAAGGACTGGCCAAAGCTCTTTTTCCACAGCTTTACGCAAGGTTTACGACAATCCAGTTGGAGACACCGTGGCTGAATTCACAAGGGAATAAGTGACGGAAACTGGCAAAACGCTCAAAGCAGGAAAAGCGCCTAGATCTGATAAGGCAGCATTCGAGATAATAAAGATCATCATTAAGGTGAAGATATTATGAACAACCTTCTAAGAAGCCAAGAGTTACCAGGGTGTTCGAAACCGGTTCATAATTTATAATTAATTACCGGAAAGGAATTAGAGGAGCCTAGGACGTACAGACCTATATGCTTATTAAATACCTTAGGCAAGGTCTTTGAGATTCTTGCGAAGACCAGGCTGGAGAGGGAGATAATGGAGAAAGATGGCATATCCGACCGCCAGTATGAATTCAGCAAAAGAAAATCTGCGGTACATGCCATAAGCAAGATCAATAGGGAGCTATCCATATGTAAAAGCAGATGGATGGTGGATATAAGAAAAACGCTTTTTAATAGTACTAGTTGGAATATAATCGTCAGACTTCTGAGTGGCTTGGGGATATCCTCCTATGTGCAGATCTTGGTCATGGACTATCTCACATATAGATCCATCTACATTGCGAAAGTAACTGTTATGCAGAACACGGCAGGAGTGCGCAGAGCTCAATCCTAGGGCCATTTCTTTGTGATATTCTGTACAATGAGATTTTGGGGACACTTTGGATTTTTGGTGCCTGTATATCAATACCCACAGGCCTGGGCATTGGTGTACAGGCAACAGCATATGCGGATGACCTGCTGGTGCTGGTGGAACACAAACGAAACGTGGTCAATCATGCATTGAGAGAACCGTGCCCTCAAAAAAGTAAAGATGTGGATGAGAAGTAGGGACCCCATGCTGGCGGCCGAGAAAATAGAAACTATGATTTTCAAGGGCCCAAGAACCAGAGACCATATAGTTTTTCTTGAAGGGTGAAAAGATCTTATGGTTTATGGTAAATCAGAGCTTAGAAGAATTTATGAACCATTCAGACACTTAAATCTCCTAAGACGGGTCCACTGTATCAAAGGAGAGAGCTGAAATGTGACAAGGAATATGTCCAACGTGGGAGGCCCAGGGACTACCAAAAGGAGAATTTTAATGGAAGTGGTCCACTCCACTGTACTCTACGGGGCATTGATATGGCAATAAGAAATATAGGAGGATGCTAGAGAAAGTCCAAAGAAAAGCACGACTATGGGTAGCACTTGCATACAGAACAACATCAACGATGACCATGCAAGTGATCGCAGGTGTGTTACCCTTCCACCTCATAGTGAAATATAGGGTGGAAGCCTATGGGAAGGATATGCAGGAGAAAATGGTAGCTAGGAATAGCAGCATAACGGTATTGATTCCAAATATTGCAGAATAGATGAAGTACGATGACAGAAATACTAATTACTTTTTCACCCAGCTCCTAACAGGACACGTGTCCTTCAGGGCCTACCTCTACAAAGGATAGGAAAGGTTGCGGATAAAAACTGTATAGACTGTGGAGTTCGACGAGTACAGACACGAATTACACAGGTATGTAGGTAGGGTAAGTGCAAATTCCATAATGCAGATAGCAACGAGAGGAAAGGGAAGTGAGTGAAAGAGAATGAAAGAGAGAGAAGAGAAGACGGGCTATTCGTGTGATGCACCAGTCTGGAGAGGATCACCGCATGGGTAGTCAAGATGAAGGGGTGAACTTTAATTGGTAGTAGGGAGCTATGGGTGTATCTGTGAGCACGACTCCTTTAAGTGCGTGCAGATGACAGGCCAGGACTTCCACCTGATTCCAACACATGCCAGGTCATCTTTAACGGAACATGGTCAGGTACGATCTTTAGAAGATTTACTTTTTCTTCACATAAAAAAAACTGAAAAAGGCGCATAAAAGGCTTTGGGAAGCATCTTAAAGCAGGTTAAAAAACATCTTAAAACGGGATATGACCCACAAAGTAATGTCGAGCTAATGATAATAATAATACCGAAACACGATTTATTTAATACATATAAAAAAAGGATAGATAAGGCGCCATCAGATCATAAATACTCTCATTATTAAAATATTACTTGTAATTAATACTCTTGGTACATAAATAACTGTTTATAATTATTAGATAAAACGATTTCCAACTATATGTATCTACATTTTTGGCCGAATCTTCTTATTTTTCAATGATTATTCATGCATACTAATGAAATAACCTGTATATGAGTTAAAAGATAACAAATATTGACAAATTTCTACTAAAATATTTTTATAAATAAATAAGATAAATCAAACAGGTACAGTATAGATACAAACGTGTAGGAGTCTACATGATTATTATTTACAAATGTAAAAATCTTTTGCGATTTTAAATCCGCGAAAGGTAATTTGACCTTCAATGTAAGATTAGTAAAAGCTGATATATGACAAAAGGAAAATTGGTCGCTTATATCACCTATATCACCTGGTCTTATCATGACAACTTACCTTTGTGGCGGCTTAATCCAGCTTCGTATAAAGCGTTAGGATGGAGGTCCCAAAGAGCGTCTAGCGAAGATGCGGTGCTACCATCTATACACAAGTAACGTACAAAGCTAATACACTTACATGCACACAAGCAGTGACATATTTATATTGAATATAGCAGTAGTAACCGTGGATCTTTATCTTGCATTAAAAAACTTTTATAATTGAGTTATAGATCGTAATCAGTTCTAGCGACCTAAAGTTACATAGTTGCAGGTTGATTGTGTTGATTGTATCATAGAAATGAAAAAAATTTGAAAATACGAATGGGCTAACTTACGAAGTTGCGAATTATACCAAAACTACTCAGTACATAAATACGTAAACGAATGCAAGAGTGGGCTAACCATCCTCTTTGTGGATAGACCCGTAGAAATTAAGATATGTTGTAGCATTTCTATTTCTTTTGTATGTATCAAACACAAGATATTTCAATGTATTTCTATTTCCTATCGTACATGTTAAAACAACGAAATATTTTTTTTAATCCTTTTGCATCATTGGGATTGATAATATAAACATTTCTGGTTTGTCTATAATAAATTGTAATTGCCTTCTTTTGATATTAATTACTTACTTACTTACTCCGTGGCGTTACAACCCTTCGTGGGTTTTAGCCGACTCGACAACATGCCTCCACTGTTTTCTATCTTGAGCAACCTCCATCCAATTCTCCACGCCCATAGTGCTTAGGTCTCCTGCTATATTATCTCGCCACCGAAGACGAGGGCGTCCCGCGTGGTCTCCTTCCAGTTGGGACTTCCTCCCACACCAGTCTTACTGTTCGTTCATCAGAATGTCTTCTGAGGTGTCCTGCCCATTGGAGTCTTCTGGACTTTATTTCTTTTATGATGTTGGTGTCTGGGTAAAGTTCTTCAAGCTCTTTATTAGTTCTTATCATATATTGTCCTGATGCTTCATCAAGCACCGGACCAAAGATCTTCCTTAGGATTTTTCTTTCCCAAAACACGTAGTCTCTCTTCATTTGCCTTTGTCATCGTCCACGTTTCGCTTCCATACATCACAACGGGTCGTATGATTGTTTTATAGACCTGTATCTTCGTACCTCGTGTTAGTTGTTTTGATTTTCTAAGGTTTTGGAGGGCAAAAAATACATCTGTTGCCGGCCTGAATCCTGTTTGTTTATTTCTTGTGATCCGTTATTGTCTTCAGTTATTGTTGTTCCAAGATACTTGAATTCTCTAACGCGCTCAAAGTTAAAGTCATCGATGGTAATGTTCTGACCGATTCTGTCTCTGCTTTGGTTTATTGCGGCTCATATACATATATTTCGTCTTATTTTCGTTGATTTGGAGCCCCATCTTCCCTGCTTCCTTCTCAAACCTTACGAAAGTCTCCTTCATCTTTAATCGCGTGTTTCCTATTAGATCTATATCGTCTGCAAATGCCAGTAGTAAGTTTGGTCCTTCTCGATGAAATACTGTATTCGGTTTTTCGATTCTTGCACTTCTGATTATGTGCTCCAGAGCTAAGTTGAAGAGTTGTGGTGAAAGTGCATCTCCCTGTTTTAGTCCATTGTTTATTTCAAATGTCTCCGAGTATTGTTGTCCAACTCTCACCTTACATCGTAAACCGTTCCATACACATTCGTATCAACCGGACTAGTTTTTTTGGAAAGCCAAGTTCCTGCATCGCTGTCCACAGTCTGTCCCTACATACTCTATCAAATGCTTGTTTAAAATTTTTTTATTTTTGATATTAATGCCGTCTAGTATTGTGCTTCAAATAAATATCTACTTAGATTGGTGAGAACGTGACGCTGGGAAAAAAATGACGTCACTATAAGATGAATCGTTGAAGTGGTCTGGTCAGTTCATCGTTTAGTCCCGAGTTTCATCAAATTCGTTATTGTTTTTCGTTTTTGTCATGGAAATATAGTGTATTGTAGCAGTTAAATGTGGAGTTTAAGTGAAAGTTGTACATTGCATCTCTCGCATGGGAACACATAAGTAACAGTAACAAAAAGAGGATAAAAGCAGCCTCAGAGAAGCTGCAAATGTGCGCAGATAAGTTGCTGCGCGATTCCTGTTCCAAGAACTTAAACAAATAAGGGTAATAGACACCATGGAAGAAAAAATCAAAACAAAATAAATTCGCTGAGCTACAAAAACCACCCAAGCCATATTGTGAGATATATTCCAAGGTATGATATGTTCCATCGATGGAAATACAAAAGACCTAAATAGCAAATAATGGCCAACATTTAATAAAGCCTAGTTAATTGTAGCTCTATCAACAGAAGATTACAATCTTCTGTTGATCAACATTCTGTTGATGAAAGAAGATCACAAAAAAACAAAAAACGGCTTCGGCCACCAAAAAAATTAATAAAATATTAACAAGAGCGGGGCGTAGCTCAGAGCGGGGGACTCAAGGCCCGAGCAAGATTGACTCACGCAATAGGAGGAAAACGGAATCCAGGCCGTAGAAGAATGTCATGGTTGCGTAATTTGAGAGAGTGGTTTGGCTGTACCACTAATGAACTCTTTAGGTCAGCTGTAAACAAGGTCAGGATAGCCTCGATGATTTCCAATCTTCGATAGGAGTGGCACAAGAAGAAGAAGAATTGACTCACGCAGGCCTGCATCGGTCGGGGTAGGGTTTCGTGGGAGTCCTTATACGCAGGACTCCTACATGACAAGCACTGTGCTGATAGAGAGCCATCAGAGTGCTATTGGTGGGTAGTAGATGGTCTTGAGCATTGGGGCGGGATGGAGTGATTTCTGTTTACACGAATTAATCATTTTCGTCCCAATGAATTGCATCACCCGAATACCATTCAAAGAGATGTACAAGTCTGTCAGGTTGAATTGAGTTCAATCAAGCTATATTTGTATCCTAAATGTATGATTTAATTTCTTGCCTACCTTTTTGTTACAACCTGTACAATATTTTTTCCGGGCGTCAATGGTCATAACAAATAATAAAATCTATTGTAGGACCTCTCACGATACTCGATTTGAATTAAACTATATTTTATACGCTGTAAGTGATGATGCACTGGTAAAGATCCACGGTTTCAACTGTATGTATATATCAAGCGTGAAATTAAAAACAAAAAATAAATTAACACAAAAAACAAGTGCTATAAGCAAGTGATGTCAACAGGTCCAGAAAAGCCACCCTATTTCGTGTAATTTTAACTGTCTCAGAATATATTCAAAAATCTTTAAGAGGCGACTTTGTTTTTATTGTCAACGTTTCAAGACATCAAATATTACACTGACTTTATATTGTCATATACCTTATGAGATCCCAAAATAATATAAGGTTTTCCATTATTATTGACTGTCTTTTTTTCTTCTCTCTCTCTAATATAATATATATATATATATATATATATATATATATATAAATATATATATATATATAATATATATATATATATATATAATATGTAGAATGAATTGCATACGTTATACACTTTTTATTTAACTGAACTATAATAAAATTAACATTTGAAATAAACATTAAATAAATTGAAAAATTGACAGTAATAATTTCGAACTGGCTTGTTGCGATGGTCGCTAGCTAAGAGGGCGACTTGTTAAAGCCGACTCCGCATGGTCCGGCCGGAACACCCCACGTTGCCACTTGATTCAATTTTCAAACCATATTCCCCGCCTTGAACGGTTTGGTTCAATAATACCTGGTAGAGACATATTTAGTTACAGCCTCGTTTTAAAGTTCCTTTCGACGTCTTCACTTTGAACGACTCGTACTAACCCGTCTGGACCTGGGTGAAACTTCACTGATTCGTCCTAAATCCATTGACATGGAGGACATTCTCATGATCTGGAATGTCACCAAGTAACCACATACCAACATTGGGTACCTTTGTTGCCCTTTATATCTGCTTTGAAGGCTGGAAAGGTAGGAAGTAGATAACCATGCTTCAAAAACTTTGCTGCAATTGTTGAAGCAGCTGTGAAATCCTTGTTAACCTGGTTCAGGTTTTAAAACCGTTTCAACCAAAAGCTGGATCAGGAACTACAGTATGTATCTTTCAATCCAAGAAGTGAGATGGGTTAAGGGTGAAAAGTCATTAGGGTCTGAGGACATAGGGTAAAGGGACGGGAATTTACCGTAGCCCACATTGTGTTAGTTAATCGTTTACAAATTCTTCATACGTTAATCAAACATTTTTTAATCTGTCTTAGTAAAATGATGTTTTTACACTTTAATGTTAGATTCCCACAATCCGTCTCCAAATGACGGAGAATTCGACGGAATCAAAATGAATGCCATTGAATATTTTTATTTGTTGAAAAAAATTTAAAATTGTATCATAAGAGGTAGAACAAAAACATAAATAATATATTTAACTCATTTTTTGCACCTAGCAAAATTAAGTCCCATATCCCGAAAATATGTGAAGATGGTTTACCTCTGCGAGCAACAAATCTCGAAATGTTGCGATAATCTTCGACGTAAGAGCAGTGACTAGATTCTAAATGAAGCTGCCTATTGGTTACTGAAACAAATGAACAAACAGAATGTATGCTTTATTACGTTTTTACAACCACGAACCTTTGCGATCTTTAAGGACAAAGGGAGCTGCATAATCAACACTCCACCGTTAGTGATCAAATGGAATGAAAATAATTACTCTAGATTGAGGTAAATCGGCCATGAATGTGAGTAATTTGAGTTGGTTTCAAATTTGGTGACATGTTTATGCAATTTTCTAACAACAGATTTATACCTGCATTCATGCCTCCTGTTGGCCAATATTGCTGCCTTAAAGTAACATAATAATTGTGGACCGCATGAAATAAGATTTTAAAAATGTTCATCCTCAATTAGCAACTGAGTAAGCCGATGCTTACCCAGTCTAATAAAAAAGGATGTTGGTGATTATACTCTAACCCAGAGTGGGTTAATCGAACCACCTACTTCGTAACAAATATTAACCATCATAAATGGCGACAAACTAAGAGTTTGTGATTTTCGTTGACTTCTTTATTAGCATTTGGCATTAATTGTATTTCTTCCTGAAAACATTCATTTTGAGCTAATTTTAACTTAAACTTAATCGACCTTTTTCTAATTCAATCTTGTGATAAAAAGGGATGTACTGATTTTAGCGAGAGCCATGATTATGCTGATGTTTGCATCTGGTAGTTTTCTATTTTTTTGCTAGAATTAAGTAGGTCCTTAAGTCCCTTAAACAATAACTTGTGGACTCGCAACAGTTTAACGAAATAGTAGAAAATTTATTAAAAATAATAAATTGATCTGTTCTTGAAATTAAGGAGATTGTTTTTGTTTGATTTCTGGAATAATAATAGAATCTGACTGTTTAAATGGTGGAGGAAATAAAAAGAGCAATCCAGTCAAAAAATATAGACCATTCCACCAAAGACGTTGATTAAGTAACCTCAGTGGGGATAAGAGCCTCTGAAGCAATATCAGCTGGGTTATCCCTTTGATGCAACATAATGCCATGAACGACTTTTTGAGAGACGCTTGATTTTCACTAACTCTATAGTGCCTACAAACACATGAAGATTACTAGGATCTGCGTGTAACCAATGTAACACAATTTGTGAAATCACACCAATAAATTGGAAGTATAGAAACCCCTATTGCGTCTATAACTGATTTCATTAATTTTGGCCGAATAATACAGCTTTCCACAAATATTCTAATCGTGGAATTGTAAGTAGTTTTTTATAGGAGACACCTTGGTTTTTGAATACATAAAAAACGAACTGTAATGTTTTCCAGAATTATCGAAGCGACCTGATATACACAACAGCGCTGTAAGCAATGAACGATGCATCGCAAATCCGTGTATCACGTATCGTTGATGCGATTCGTGGTTAAAATATAATCATGTTCAATTGAAATTGATTATCAAATGTAATTTGGACTTGAATCGATTCCAGTCCTCTACATAATCTGTGGGAATACTGATCATCCCAATTCAGTTTTGTTTCCATAACTTATGTAATAATATTTTGAAGACCAAAATAATACATGGACTGATAAGTCCAAACGGATCATAAACCTTTGCAATCTCTGACAAGATCTGTCCTTTTTTATTTATTGTTTTTTTGGATTGTTCTGGAAGATTGTAACATAAAATATCAGAGAGTTTAGGGAATCCATTGTATTCTAGGTTGTCTTTACAGGATCTGAATTTCCCAAGTTAAGAAGACGCTAAGATTCATCGGCATTGTCTTTAAATGTTCATAATGACAGGATCATTTGGAAACCCATTTGGCGTAAATTAAAACCACTTGACTGCAGTAATATTAGAAATAGTTTCTGACATGTTTTGTTTCGCAACATCACAATCATCAAAACCAGTAATCAAATCATCGACATAAAAATCCTCATGAATTAATTTGGATTCAAATGGAAAATTATCTGGACAATCAAAGAAATTTGATCTTAAACATCTCATTGCGAGATATTGGAGCACTCGAGGTGACCGTATGTCACGGTAAGGTAAGGTCATAATTGAAAGAGGATGATGTACATCTTCTCCATCCAAAAATATTTTTTGTAATTCTATCAATCTGGGATGGACATCAATAACACCATACATCTTTTCGATGTCTGAAATAACTACATATTTATGAAACCGAAAAACCTTAACAATATGCAAAAATATCATTTTTGAATATGCTGGGTCCTGCGGTACTGAATAGAATTAAGAGACTTACCATTGTTTTGTATTAGCAGAACCAATGGAAAACAACCCTTAATCTCGTGTAACTAAGGCTTTCATTGCGGAGACAAGCCACCCCCGTTAGAGGTAGAAAATATGACAAATATGTTGTCATCCGAAATATGTGTCAATTGACATATGGTTAAGTGCCTGTATTCCTTGCATAAATGAAAACATAAAGATTCTTAATTTAAGATCTATTTCGAAATTGTCTTTCAAGATTTAGAAATCTCCTCACAGCTAAGTCTTTTGAATCTCCTAAACTGTTCTCTACTTCTTTTATAATGGAATCTTGACAATAAATTTACATTGAATCTTTAGAATATGTATTCTAGAAATGTTCTTCACATATGTTGTACCTCGCTTGAGAAATAACTATTATTTGAAACTTCTTTCTATTGACCAAAATTTTATTTCAAGAACCTTCTGTACTTGATCATTCTCGTACAAAAAAACATTGGACCTTATCGACATTTTGTGACCACAACCCGGCAACTACATAACCAAAACATGTGTTTTTTGTAAACAGGAAGATTTTATATTTAATATAACCCAGGCCAAAATTTTTTCAAGATCCTCTGTACCTTGATCATTCTGTACAAAAAAAAAAACAATTGGACCCTTATCGACATTTTGTGACCCACAAACCCGGCAACTTACTCATAACCAAAAACAATGTGTTTTGTAAGACAGGGAAGATTTTTACCAGTGATATTTTTCCATTTTAGACGTTTATCCAGAATAAATCGGAACCAATAAGGCATTATCAAAATGATTCTTGTCTATGAAACGAAGGTAGATCTGACAAAAGAAATTGTTTTTAGGAATATTTAATTTAGAACCTTCAATGTTATAATAGGTTAAATTTGCAGTAATTTTAGTAGGACAAAATTGTTAAATTGAAGATATACTGAATCTTAAGTAGATCAAATAGAAACATTGCATTTATAACGTAGGGGGGATGTGACCGATGTCCCCAACAATTGAAAGATTTGATTATTTCTGTTAGGTTATGTTTTTTGCATTATTTTTCTGTTAGAAATGAAGTCTGGCTACCATTGTCAAGAACAGTTCCTTACTGTATGAACATTGACCATTATCATCCATATATAACTGATGGCAGTAGGACAGTAAAACATATGTATTATTAGTTTTTGAGAAATTAGACACAGGTAGATCTGTCGCGTTATTTGTTCATGACAATTGGTGCCATTATTTGGTACTTGTAATGACTGAGCTTGAGTGCTCGCATATTTGATTTTGTATTGTGATTAATTGAATAAGTTCCTTTGATCTTGATAATGATGCAGTCAGGGTATTATGTTTACCTTATAAACTTTACAGGACCCATGACTGCAATCTTCTAAAATGTCCCTTGATAGGAAATTTGTGCTTAATTTCTACCTTTAATCTTGTCAATCTTTGGAGAGGAAAAGAAACACTTAATTGTAAAAATTGAGGACAATAGTAAAATAAGATGATCACTTTGACATAAATGACATATTTTCTTTGCATTAGAAAGATTATTTGACACTAAAGATACATGTTTTTTAAATGTTTTCTCTGTTGAGAACTTTGTTGAACTTTGAGAGTTGCATTATTCCCCTCTCTTCAAGGCTTTTCTAATTGAGTTTGCTTTGTTATCTTGAAATTTAAATAAATATTGAGCTTTGGTAAAGTATATTTATCGTAATTTTTGTCCATTCTTTTAAAGTTACTTGTTAATTTGTCTGATATAATATGAATCAAAATAGCACTAGATAATGGATTTTCATATGACAAGTTTAATTCTTTTAAAACATGCAAATGTTGATTTACTGTATCTACTAATTCTCTTACAGCATGTGACTTTCTTGATGTGTGACTGATTTTAAATTATATAACGATTTTATATGACTATTGACAAGCACAATGAGATTGTTCAAAAAACCGGTTTGCTTTAAAAGCTGCCATGCTAAATATATTTTGTGTTAGTTAATTCTAAATGCTTATCAATTTGTATGCACTACTGTTACTAATAGAAGTTCGTAAGTAATGAATTTTTGAATGTCATCTCATGCAGAGTTTTGATGAACTAATAACTCAAATGTTTCTTTAAATTCTATTCCATTTGCAAAAACTCTCCATTAAAGGTCGGAATGTGACTGGAGGAGCTTGACAAATTCTACTTATTTTCCAAATAACTCGCTGGTGAGTTGTATTATTTGTTTAAGAACTAATTATAACCAATTTATTTTGGGGATACCAAACATAAAGCAATTGCTGTGTAAGTTGCATGGTAGTTTGTAAAGTTAATTCGTTCAGCATATTCATTTTCTAATTGATAATCATTCACATTACTGTTCAATGTCGGTTTTGTAAAATCATTAAACTTCATCATTATAATGAACCTAATTTTGCAGATCTTTGTTGTAAATCAAAAAATGATGTCTGTTTCTATCTGTTCACTATCTTCGTATGTTTTGAATTTTGTTGAAAAATGAAATAAACTTGTCAATTGACTGTTTAATCGAACCTCGTTTACGTCTTAGTTTTTTAAGATCAGCCATTATGTAAAATAAATGAAATAAAATATACTGTGAGATTTCTATACATTAAATGCATAAATGAAACATAAATTTCAACTTTCAAAAGTAATAAAAACTTTTTTTACGTTAAAATGAAACGTGCATAATTTATTGTAAAGCTTTTAAAAAAACTTGCAATCATTAATAAAAAAGCTTTTAATTAAAACAAATGAAAAGAAAAGAAAAGTTTTTAAATTACTTATTTTAGTCCGTAATGAAAATAATAATTAATTTTTTGGAATCCTGCATAAATATTTTAAAATCGGATCTGTTAAACTAATCGGCAACGCTGTATATATATACTTGATATGAAACTGAGATTTTTAACCGTTGGAAAACATGTGGTTAAACAATAAATTTCGGTACGGGTAGGGTTTTAGGATAGTTAAAGAAAAACACGTTTTGTAAATTATGAGGTTAGGAAATTGAATAATGAAATAGGTTCCTTTATTATTGACATGTCTTTTTTCCATCTGTCGTCATCTTTCGTAATATCATAGTTATACATTTTTATTATAATATAATATAATTAACATTTATAATTATATAATATATATGTATAATTTCATAGTCATATCCTATAAACTTTTAAACCAGATGTGAAACGCATATTAAATTTCGAATACATACGAAACGAAATTATATTCGGCTACAATTCTGCTGTAGGTGGTTGACCAACAAAAGGTTGTCAAATAATTATATTATATAAATCCAATACTTCAGCGGGCTGCTGGATTCTGAAATCATAAAAATTGAAAGCTATAACATAAATCTACGATTTTATTATGCTGTCAAACCACTTATAGTCCAGGAAATGAAGCATTTCACCTCGCAATTTTTTCGTCCTGCGTGGATTGACTTGAAATTTTAACAGAAGGTAGGTAATAGCCAAGGATCAAAATCTATATCGAACCAAAGTGCGCCAAAACCTTGGGGGTGGTTGCACCCCATCTCGGGGGTGAAAATTTTTTTACGTTTTAACTACAGGTTTCGATTAAAAAAGTGATTATAAACAAAAAATGTTCTATACATTTTTTTTGTAAAACTGATATTTTTCAAGTTATTCGCGATTGAAAGTAACAACTTTTAGACGAAAAAATCGTTTTTAATCGATTTTTCCCGAATAACTCGAAAATGGTGCATTTTATCAAAAAATTGTAGAGAACAAATTTGTAGCTTTTAAAAAGACAAATACAATTCATTTTTTAAAATGTTTTTGCGATATAATAGGAACCGAAATACGGCCTATCAATGTTCAGCGGTTTTCTTCAAATGCCAAATTTGAAAGATTCAAAGTCAAATATCGGGAAAATGATGCATTTTTGGAAGAAAACTCACGCAATCTTTTTTAAAGAGCATAAATAGATCTATCATAAAAAAAGACTCTAGCTCAAAAATTGAGTGAGTTATGATGAAAATAAGGCCAATACCTCATTATTTACGAAAAAATCGATGAAAACAACCCCCTAACCACTCCCATAATTAAAATCGATCTTCACCCTTCTGCAATTCTCTTTGTACATGTATTGTTAATACGTCCAATTAGTTTGACCCATTTAAAATGCTTAGTTTTAGAAAAAGTACAGCTTAAAGCGAGAAACGATTTACAATTTCATATTTTTTACCCTTATTTTTTTAAATATCCCCGAAAATACTGAATATATGAAAGAAATAAAAATGTACTAAATTGTAGCTTTTTTAATGACTAAAATTTTCCTTTATTTAGATTTGTTGTACAATGAATATTTGGCGAGATATAGCCGTTTAAAGCATCGATTTACGATCAAGCACCATCTTTTTCGAGCCCTTTAAACTCACCCCATTTAAAAACCAAGAGTTACAAAGAGATTTATTTCACAGATCCTTGTAGCTCTTAAAAACCTCTACAAAATCGTTTTTGAGGAAACACTCTATCGTTAAAAATGAAGGAAATACGTTAAAAAAACCAATTAATTTTTTTCCGGAAAATTCCATTAGTATAGTACAGTACATTTCGGAGCATAATAATCTACACAACCGGTATATTAGGTAGTGGGGCGTTATACATTCGAAATTTCAAGCCTTCTTATTTTGAAATCGAATACAACAGAATAAAACATCTGCTCATACGTCTATGGCTTGGCTATGAAAATATCAGAGCAACAGATTAGGGACGGTATTCCAAAGATGATTTATTATTACCCGTAGGCATGAACAAACAACCTGCACCCGATGAACTTTTGAAAATTATTTTTTGCCAATGTAAAAAAAGGATGCGGCGTTTCATGTGGGTGCAAAAAAGTTGGTTTATACTGCAACTCTAATTGTTCTGGGTGCTCAGGTGAAGGGTGCAATAATAGTCCACCAATAATTTAAGAACATGAGGATGACATAGATCACGATGAAGATGTAATTGATGACGAATAAAATTAATATTATAATTGTTTTACATATAAATGTAAATATTTTCAACTATTTATGTAAATGTATAAGAATATATACATTTTTATGTTGATAAATTTTTTTTTCTACTTTTTTCAATTTATATCTATTAAATTAGTTTATAAAAACTGCAATGTTGTAAAGAGTGATTTTCAAAAGTTGAAAAGTTGCAAAATTTTGGCAAAGAATTGTTTTCACCTATAGCACTCATAACAATTGATTTTTAAGGGTTGAAAATGTATGAAATTGTATTTTAAACTATAAAAAAATCACTATTTAACTAATCCAAACCAAATTTCACTCATCTTAAGATTTGTAATGTTATTTTACAATTTTTGAAAATTAGGGGTAGTTTGCACCCCTAAGAACAATCAGGGTTCATCGGCATGACATAAGCTATAAAGCAGAGGGTGAGTTGAGCTAAATTCCAAATATTTATGCAAATCGTTCCAAAGCGAAATCATTTTCTTCGCATTACTACTTTTTTTTACATTAATCTCTAACAAGGGTCGCTTTTTAAGGGTTAAAATATGATGGAACTTTATTCAAAAGCACGAAACTATCATTATTTAATTAATTCAAACCAAATTTTACCCATATTCAGGTTTAATATGTTATTTTATAATTTTTGATAATTAGGGGTAGTTTTCACCACTAAGAACAATCAGGTTTCGTCGACATGACATAAACTATAAAGCAGTGGGTAAATTGAGCTTAAATCCAAATTTTTATCCAAATCGATCCAAGACGAAATCATTTTTTTAGAATTAGTAATTTTTTTACATTAATATCTAACAAGGGTTGCTTTTTAAGGGTTGAAATATGATGGAACTCTATTCAAAAGTATAAAATAATCATTATTTAACTAATTCAAACCAAATCTTACCCATATTCAGGTTTAATATGTTATTTTATAATTTTTGACAATTAGGGGTAGTTTTCACCCCTAAAACCATTCAGCGCACTTCGGTTCGATATAGATTTTGATCCTTGGGCTATGACCTACCTTCTGTTAAAATTTCAACTCCATGCATGCAGGACAAAAAAATTGCGAAGTTTTAACTTTTTTCGAGCTTCATTTCCTGAACTATTATCGCTTCCTTTACGCAAACAACATTGTTGTGAGACGATATTTTATGCAATGTTTATACCCTGGTATGGATTTATTTTTGTCCAAGTTTTATATTGGTCCACTATTTCAAATGCAGTTCAAACAGACATATATTAAATTGTATGATCCGTTTTAAATTCGTTCAATCTGTATATATTAATAATAAGATATTGTCAATTGTAGAATATCCATCCCCGAAACCTTCTGTTATTTAATATGGAGTATGTTATAATCTTTTTTTATGAATAAAGATAATATTTTCCCATAAATGACATTTTCGGCTAGTTTTCAGCAAATTATGTACTGGTTTCAATTAAAGAACATTGCTGAAGGACCATAATATCGATTTTTAGCATAAGATTACTATTTTATGCCTGTAAATAGATTTTGCCATTTTTCTTCGTCCAGTCAAAATAAAAATACCGATAAATTGCAGCATTGAATTCATTAATTATTTAGTAATAAAGTGCACATGAACAGAACACGGTGCTTGTTTAAAACATTCACATAATTAACACACAAGTATGCAAATACCAAAAATCTGAAGTCTACAAATCATGCTCTGTTGATTGTGTTTGCCGACTAATACAGTGAGGTGTATCATAGTGGAATCAGCCTTATGAAAATTTACTAAAATTTCAGTAAAGTATTTCTCAAGTTGAGTAAATTATTACTACATAATATTAGTTTATAGAATAGAAAGAATCTTGAGTGGTATGGTGTGGAGTGGTTTGGACATCTCCATTGTGATTTCCGGTAGTAGTTTTGATCCTTGGTTGACAATGCCCTTTTTCTTTGTTAATATTTCTGGTACTTGATCTTCTCTGCTATTTGCTTTGTGTTGACTTGTGTACAGCAATTTGTCAAAGTTTTCAACTATTTTAAGGCTTTCGTCTCTGTTGGTTGTAAGATGACCATTTCTATCTTTAATCTTTATTATCTGCCTTGTCCCCCTGCTTAATCTTTTTCTCAATACTTTCATACTTCTATTGTTCTCAATAGTATGTTCGATTTGTTCTTGCTTATATTTTCGAGTGTCTTGTCTAACAGCTTTGGATATTTCTTTATTTAATTTTTGTAGTTCGTCGGCTTTAGTTTCCTTCTCGCTTCTCATTTCTCTTCTTTTCTGCATTAGTTGCCTAGTATTTTGGCTAATCTTCTCTTCTTTTTGAGTTCTAGGACAGAATTTGTTTTGACGTTTCCAGTAAAACATTTATTAATTTATTATTTAAGTTATTTATATTATTTTCTGTTTCAGGATTACTAAGTATGTCGGAAATACATTGCTGAAAACTATCTACATCTGATGGTTTCATCCATGGTTTTGATTTGTTCTTCTTTTTAATCATCTTATACCTCTCCTTCTTTAAGTTTATTTCTATTTTACCTCGTGCCATTATATGATCGCTACTGGTAACAAATCTGTTTAGAACCGTGATGTCTTTAACAGTGTGATTTTTGTCCGTGATAATAAAATCTATTTCGTTTTGAGTTTTTCCATTATGACTTTGCCATGTTTATCTTCTCTGTGGTTTTTTTTGAAAAAACTATTCATTTGGAATAGTTCATGTTGCAGCATGAACCTTAACACTATTTCGCCACGTTCATTTCTACCATCCAAGCCAAAGTTTTCCAGTGATGTTTCTGTAGGGTTAGTTTTAATTCCTGTTTTGGCGTTAAATCACCACATATAAAAGTAAAATATCCTTGATGGTCTTTAAGAGCAGCTTCGATATCATCATAGAATAGATCCACTTCTTCTTCATCATGGTCTGTTGTTTTTAATTTAAGAATAATACAAATCACTCTTGTGGAAAATTTCTTTAGTGTGCTATACTTGTTTGGAGATGCTTTTGTATAATACAGCCGGTTCCTCCCAAGGAATTATTGTCGTCATCTACGTGGTAAAAACTATGTCCTGATTTTTTAGTGTTCGCCACATCTTCTGACTTCGCTGAGACCGACTATGTCCCACTTTATGTTTTCAGTTCAGTAAGTTCGCACTCAAGTTCATAAATTCACTTAGGGTCATCGAATTTCATTTTCATCATCATCTTTGGCTCGACAATCCTCTGTGGATCTTGGCCTGCTCTAAGATTCGTCGCCATTCTGTTCGGTTTTTGGCAACATGTTGCCATCTTCTGATTTTTAATATTCGTAAGTCGGTTTCTACTCCATCTAACCACCTAATTCGCGGTCGGCCTTTGCTTCTTTTTCCTACAGGTGTTCCTGTGGTTAGCTTTTTAGCAATGGTATTTTCTGGCATTCGTATTATGTGTCCAGCCCATCTAAGTCGCTGTGTTTTAATGAACGTTATGACATTTGGCTCATCAAAGAGTTGATACAATTCAAAATTATATCTTCTGCGCCACTGCCCTTGGACGTTTACAGCTCCAAATATTTTGCGGAGTATTTTCACGCTCAAATATTCCCAAAAGTCTTTCATCTTTCTGCGTTAGAGTCCATGTTTCTGCTCCATATGTGAGGACCGGCCTTCGCAATGTTTTGTATATAATAATTTTAGTTTTTCTTTGAATGTTTCTTGAGTGGAAATGCTTTTGGAGTCCATAGTATGCACTATTTGTAAGATTTATTCGTCTTTTGATTTCTTCGCTTGTTTTATTGGTAGCAGTCAATAGCGAACCAAGGTATGTGAAGTTGTCAACACGTCCAAAGGTATGACTTCCAAATACTGTTTCCCGTTCCTCATTTGCTATCCGGATCCTTTGTAACCAACATGTACTTGGTTTTGTCTTAGTTGATGACTAGACCGACTTGTTTCGCCGCTGTTTCCAATTCTAGGAGATATTGCTCAACATCTCGCTTGCTACGCCCTACTATGTCAATGTCATCAGCATATGCTAAGACTTGTATCGATCTATTGTAAATAGTACCGCCATCCCTAATTCGTGTATCTCGGACTGCCTTTTCTAAGGCAATATTAAATAGGAGGTAAGCCAGAGTATCTCCTTGTCTGAGTCCATCCTTTATCTCAAAGGATCTAGAACTCTCTCCCTGTATTCTAACAGTGGCTTCTAAGTTAGACATTGTCATTCTCGTTAGTCGGATAAGTTTCTCTGGTATACCAAACTCATGCATTGATTGGTATAGCACTGTTCTCTTGACACTGTCGTATGCGGCCTTGAAGTCGACGAATAGGTGATGGGTTTCAATATTGAGTTCTAATGTTTTCTCGAGAATCTGTCTTATTGAATGAATCTGGTCAATTGTTGATGTTTCTGGAGTGAATCCAACTTGATATTTACCAATTATGCCCACTGTGTAAACTTGCAACCTTTCGTAGAGAATATTTGCTAGTATTTTGTAAGCAGTTGTTAACAGGGTTATACCTCTATAGTTGTCACACTGGAGCTGGTCACCTTTTTTATGTAACGGGAATATCACGCCTTGAGCCCATTCACAGGGCATGGTCTCATTATGCCAAACAAGAAGTAAAAGCTTATGCAGTGTCTGTAGTAGGGCATCGCCACCATTCTTGTAGAGCTCACTGCAAATTTGATCAACTCCTGGTGATGTATTATTTTTAAGCTTTTTAATGGCTTGGGCAACGTTTTCGATGGTAGGTGGTTTTCGTTTGGGTTGAAAGTATTCCAATCATTTCGATTTGCTAGGGTGTTATCTGCTTCTTCGATATGATGGCCATTAAATTTTGCATCGAAAAATTCAACCCATCTGTTTAGGATTGAGGCTGTATCATTTTGGATGTTTCCTTCTACATCCTTCCTTACAGTTCCTTATTCTTGGCTTAAACTCTTTGCGCATTTTGTTTAGATTTCTGTAAAACTTTCGGGTTTCATTTTGATTTCTTAGCCATTCTGTGCTTTCCAACTGCTTTTGCTCAAATTATCTTTTTTTTTTTCTTCTATGTAATCGTTTTTCTTCTCTTCTTAGTGTCCGGTATTCTTCCTTTGCTCTTCTTGTGCATCCAGCTTGATTTGTCTTTAGGTATGATCTGTTTTTGTTATCTGTCGAATTTCATTTTGTTCAAAGTAAAAATAACTATCCTATAAAGGTTCTTGAGCTCCTAAGTGGAGCATAGAGCTTCGGTGAAAACGCGCCATCGGGTTCTATTTTGCGCTCAGGCCTTCACATCATTCCAAGACTTTCATTGGCCTCTTATCTCGTCCATGATGGATCTTCTCTAAGTTTGTACTGGACAAAATATCTTTCCTTACTTATATAATAATATTATTGCTTTTATGGTTACGTAAGTTCAGTGGAGATTTTTTTTTAATTTCTAGAAAATGGTTTAATGCAGATTTAACCAGTTCAACTATGAAACACCTCATTTAAAATAGTTTAACAATATATTAACATATCGTAACGTCAAAACTTATATAATACATATAAAAAATATATTCTGTAGTATCCCATTCTACTATTAGCTAGTAAATACTTTCTTATCTAATTTTACCAAATACTCCACTAATCTAATTGCACTCCACTGTTTACTAATTTACCCCCAGTATACGTACCTGTGATGCGATGCCTTCTAACTCCACCAGTTATCATTCTAATTGACTCATCTGAACTATCTAGAATATTAACCGAATGAGATTTGTATGAAAAATTAGTAAATTGATTAACTATTAGAATTACCCAAAAGAAAACATAATAAAAATTAGGGAAAACTTATTTAAAAGATTTATTTTGCACATCAATATAGCTAGCCAAAATCCCGAATTTCCGAAAATCTGTAACCGTCGAGAATACTAAAAAATTTCACATTTTAAACAGTTTTTCTTTTATCTTATTTATCATATATATGGCAAATAAACTTGTTTTATGTTATTGTATAACTTTAGAATATTACAAAAAAAATGTTGCTGTTTTTTTTCATTGTTAAAAATGTATGTTAAAAATGTGACCAAAAATTTTTAGTCCAAAAATTCCTGCCCCATGACGGACAGTTATCTCTGGAACGGCAAATCTGAAATTACTCCAGTGGTCAGAGACAAAAATACCACTGAACCTCTAAAAATCATATGCAAATTTTGCGAATATCAATTTGAGGGTCCCAAAAAAGATGTAAAAAGTTTACCACTTTCACCCCCGGGCTTCCCCCTAAAAATTTACTCGTAGGGGGGTAAAAACGCAAAAAAAGACGATTTACTAAGAATCTGTATCCCATATAAAAATATGTTTCAAATAAAAAATGTAGCTAAGATAATTTTGAACAAAAATGTTTATTAGTATTTTTTTTGTAGATGAACTGTTCTCTTAGAAACAACGTTTGAAGCTATCGGCGATTTTGAATCTCAACCAGCGCGCGAATTTAATGTTCAATAAAATTTGTATCAACTCAACGGTAAAAATTCGATAACTTTTGATCAAAGTGTCCTATCGACAAAAATAACGATGCGTTTTAAAAGTAGGAGAGGCCGGGGTAATAGCGCGCACGGAGGAATATAGCGCATCAGTATCTTGACAACAAGGCGTAATTATTGCAAGATTCTACACAGAGTGCCGTCTCGTATTTGCTAGCCGACATGTTTGTAATATGACTGTATTCGTAGTATTGGTTTGGACAAGGTCACAGATTGTTTGTTTTTCAAGACTTTAATGTAATTTTCGACTAATCTTTAACAAGCGGTGAGTGCTTTTGTTATTAACTTTCATTAAAACTATTCCGTGATTATTTTGCTTTATATGTATAGATAATTTTACGTACAAAAATAATGCATTTTATTTAGTCATTAACGAACAGTAATAAGTTAAGTTAGATTACTCACTTTGGGGGTATATACCGCGCAGCTGTGTCGATGTAATTTCGTGCTGTGCAGTATTACTCCGTGTAAGAACTTTTGCTGATACAGTGTTTATTGCATTTTAGATTCCAAAATGTCCCGTGCTTACGTTCGGAAAACTGAAAGATCAAAATGGACAGAAGATGAATTAAAAGCTGCGATCACTGCTATACGATCTGGGCGAAAAATAGGAGAAGTAGGTCGATCATTCAATATTCCAGAATCTATTCTACGTGGCAAACTAAAGTCCAATAGCCATAAAAAAATAAAACTTGGCAGGGAACCAATTTTTAATGATGAACAGGAATCCACCATAGCCAACCATGTTGAAAATTTGGCGAATATGTTTTTTGGAATCACACCATCAGAACTAAGGCGTTTAGCGTACCAGTTTGCTGAAGAGAATAAAATAAAACAGCGTTTCGACTCGATAAATAAGATCGCTGGTGAAGATTGGTTTGAACTCAAGTAGTTAAATTATGAAAGTTTGTTTAGAGGTAATGGATTTTGGGAACAGCTATGACCTTGAACATTTCACATAAACTTGTGTACTAGATAGGCATAATGCATAGCTCTTGTCAAAATCCAATACATTAATAATATAATTACATATCTTCGATTCAAAATAATGTAAAAGACTTATAGAGTCGGAGTAAGAAAAGAGATATTTAGTTATATTCTTTGTGGCATTTTCAAGGTCATAGCTGTTCCCAAAATCCATTAACTCTACACACATAGGAAACTTTTTGTAAGTATTTTACCTTAGGTGCGCAGAATTCCCCCGGTTTCACCCAAAGACTGCAGCTTTGGTACGGGATTTTTTATATTTTGCCGCAAATAAACTCAGTTTTCATAATTTTTCATGATTTTTTATAAATTTATTTTCATAACTCCCAGAAATCTTGAACTTATCACGTATCTAATTGTAAAATGTACAGTTTTATGAAAGTGTCTATTATTTAGGATTATTACAACATTTAATTTGCCAATATAGTAAAAATCCAAACTTCTGCGGTTTTCTCACAAACCGTATAGGTCAGGCATGACCCTCAAACTATTCTCACACTATTTACAAACATATGCAATTTTTTATACAATGTAATTTTATTAAAACTTTTAATTATATGCAGCATAAGAATGTTAGTGCAATCTTGAATCACGACCGTGACATATACTGATAATTCCTTCGTGTAAATAAATTTGTTTGTATAATAATCTTTGATATTTTAGTCACATTGGGGAACCTATATCGAACATGAACTGCATAATAAATAATGTTATAAATCTAATTGTTTCAATGATATACATTAAATGTTAACAAGAATAATGGATGCGTTGACAGGAATATTAAAGGAATAAATATTCTTCAATTGGATGGCCACTACGTGGTGTACAACTTAATACAGTGAAACGTAAGCAATTCGAACTCTTTTTGCTACGAAAATCTTGCATGATAACGTGAGGAATCTTTCCAGCTCTTTTGTGTATGTGCATTATTTGGCACAAACTAAAATTTACTTTAGTTCATATTCTTTAGTTGTTCTACTCTTTAGTTGTACCAGTTTATTTTTTGAATTAACAATTTTGGTAAGCATTGTACCGGGTGGTCCAATAAGCCGATCTCTCAGCTATATATCAGAAAGTATTCATGTTATAACTTTGAGAGAAAAAATTACTTAGTAAAAGTGGCCAAGAGAAATCGCTGGAAATAACTTTCAAGATTTTGGATTAACCGCTAGAGGGCGTAACCTGCGAAGAAAATTTTGAAAACCAGTTTGTTGGGAAATATGTCCTATTATACCAAGTGTTAAATAAGTAAACTAGAAAGAGGCATAAATTCTGCAGAAAGTTTTACAAGTACTTTTTTTTATTTTTTCAAATAAAGGGTGGGGGAGAGTGGGAAAGTATTTGTGGATAAATACCTATAACTTTGGTTTGGATCAACCGATTTTAACAAAATTAGTGTCATTAGAAAGAGTATGGATGAATTAATTTACATCTGCTATAAAATAATTGCATTTAGTTTTAATTGTCGTAGGTAGGGGGTACTTTCGAACAGAAAAAATTAAAATTTGTTTTTCTTCAAACTTTTTAATGGAAACAACCATTTATTGTAAATTATAATGGAACTGGATTAAATTCGGAACAAAATGGCGCAAACCGCATGTTAATAGCTTTTATCGAACTCGAGATATGAATAAAAACGCATAAACATAAGTAAGTATAGTATTGACACACCCTGTATTATAAAATATATTAAAAAATAAGTCAGTAGGTACTTTCAAAATTTTTTATAGCAGAAAACTCTTAATGTTGATACCTATTTTGACCATTGTTATTTCATATGATTAAAAATTGTTTTTTCGAAACTAAGTAGGCTACGACAATGAATTTGACAGGGAGATCATATTGTTTATTTATTGATAGCAGTCAAAATATTGTTAAGAAGTGTTATATGTAGATATTATAATTCGAATTGAAAATTGCATTTTTTTCAATAGATATTAATATTGGTAATATTAGTAATTAATTATCAGTACTAATAATTCGTGATGAGTATATCAAATTGTATGATATGATTGGAGTTTATTTCGAATATCACCAAGATGGCGCTATTGCCTCACGTATATATTCTGTAAGATATCCTGGCAGGAGATATTGTGGCAAAGAAGTAGAGATTTCGGACTACTTATATGTGGATTCTGTTGAATTAAAGCAAGAACATTGATTGAATTATCTTCGGTCATAACTCTACTACGTCGTTTAAAACAAGGACGAGAAAAACTACCAGTTTCTCTTAATCTTTTTGCCTTTCTTTCAAATACTTCTTTGCCATAATGTCTCCTGTCAGGATATCTTACAAAATATATACGTGAGGCAATAGCGGCATTTTGGTGACATTCGAAATAAACTCCAATCATATCATACAATTTGATATACTCATCACGAATTATTTGTACTGATAATTAATTACTAATATTACCAATATTAATATCTATTGAAAAAAGTGCAATCTTTAATTCGAATTATAATATAGCACTTCTTAACAATGTTTTTTACTGCTGTCAATAAATAAACAATATGAACTCCCCGTCAAATTCATTGTCGTAGCCTACTTAGTTTCGAAAAAACTATTTTTTACAAAATAGGTATCAACATTAAGATTCTTCTGCTATAAAAAAATTTGAAAATATCTACTGACTTATTTTTTAATGTAATTTATTATACAAAGTGTTTCAATACTATACTTACTTATGTTTATGAGTTTTTATTCATATCTCGAGTTCAACAAAAGCTATTAACATGCGGTTTGCTCCATTTTGTTATGAATTTAATCCAGTTCTATTATAATTTACAATAAATAGGTGTTTCCATTAAAAAATTTGAAGAAAAACAAATTTTAATTTTTTTTTATTTGAAAGTCCCCTCTACCTACGACTATGAAGACTAAATGCAAGTATTTTATAGTAGATATAAATTAATTCATCCACACTCTTTCTAATGACACTAATTTCATTAAAATCGGTTGATCCAAACCAAAGTTATAGGTATTTATCCACAAACACTTTCCCACTCTCCCCCACCCTTTATTTGAAAAAATAAAAAAAAAGTACTTGAACAACTTTGTGCAGAATTTATGCCCCTTTCTAGTTTACTTATTTAACACTTGGTATAATTGGACATATTTCTCAAAAAACTGGTTTTCAAAATTTTCTTCGCAGGTTACGCCCCCTAGCGGTTAATCCAGAATCTTGAAAGTTATTTCCAGCGATTTCTCTTGACCACTTTTACTAAGGAATTTTTTCTCCTAAAGTTATAACATGAATAGTTTCTGATATATAGCCGAGAGATCGGCTTATTGGACCACCCGGTACATATAATTGTTGATTATGCTGTAGAAAGCGAAAGTACTTGGGCAAGATTTGATTATTAAATTTGTGCTCGATATTTGCCTTAATTTTGCAAAGTTGTCTATAATACACTGCTCAACAATTGAAGTGGACTTTAAAATGTCTAAAATTAGCATATAAAACTATTTTTAAAATTTGCCTGTACTATACTTTATATGCTATCTTTATAGCTAATATTTTTTGCATGTGTTTTTTTTCTCCCTATTCTTATCGGCCCTTATCTCATACAAAGAGAGAAATATTGTTAGAAACATGAATATATCATTCGTATAAAAGTGCTTCTATTGGCTTTACCAGTTGTCAATAAGTCAAGAAATCTATTTATCACAAAAACATTATGCCGCAAAGACGTTTAGAGCTAGTGCAACTCGAGCAAATAGTTTGTTGGATCCAACAAGGCATAACTCAACAAGAGGCTAATGTGTCGCAAAGTGTGATAAGTCGTGCATGAAATCGGTATGTAGCAACTGGATCTGCAACATGTAGGCATGGAGGAGGAAGAGAACAAACTACAACTCGTCGGCAAGACCATTTTGTAGTTCTGACGGCAAGAAGATACCCAACATTCACGGCTTCCAGAATTAACAGTATCTTCAGGCATGCTACTGGACGAGCGATTTTGAGTCAAACTGTAAGAAGACGGTTACGTGCATCCAATTTAAGGGCTAGACGGCGCGCTACCCATCCACGACTAACTAAGGAGCAGCGTGCATGCAGATATCGCTGGGCGATGGAACATTATCAGTGGAATTTCGAAAATTGGAGGAATTGTCTCTTTACTGATGAGTCCAGATTTTGTTTGTATACGAATTATGGCCGAATATTGGTGTGGAGGGAAAGAGGAGAGCGTTACAATGAAAATCTGAGAGTCCCAACCACTCTTTTTGGAGGTGGATCCGTTTGCGTGTGGGGAGGCGTATGTTTTGGCGGTCACACGGACTTAGTTGTCTTAATTAATAAGACAATGACTGCTACTCGATATCGAAACAGAGTCATAGTACCAATAGTTGTTCCATTTTTTGGTGCAATAGGTGAAAAATTTGTTCTGATTGATGATAATGCGAGAATTGCCAAAGAGTGTATAGAAGCTTCTATAAGAAGAAATCTTTGTAAAAGTGGTGTACATAGTGAAAGGGAAAAAGCTAGTTTAAGAAACCTCAATAAAGAAATAAAACGAAGATGTAAGGCCGACAAAAACAGTACTATCACAGTATATGCAAAGAAATTGAGAGACATGGTCAGAATAATCAGCCGAGAGATCTATTTAGAAAAATACGCTACCTGACAAGAGACTTCAGAGCCAGAACTTGGGCCATTGAAGATAACACTGGAACAAACAGAGAAGACATAGCAGAGACATGGAGATCATATTGCAGGGACCTATATAAAGATGATCAACGCCAAGAGCCTGTTAGCGAAATCTCTGACGAGATAGAAGAAGAACCTGATATACTCGAAAATGAAATAAGACAGGCTAGCTGAAATAAACAAGCTCAAATATAACAAAGCACCAGGTCCAGATATGATAACAGCAGAATTGCTTAAAGCCACAGAAGAAACCGGCGTAAAGTTACTTCAACTACTCTGTAACCAAATATGGCATTCCAAACAATGGCCTGAAGACTGGACAAAATCTACAATAACGACCATACATAAAAAGGCAGCTTCCATAAATGCGACAATTATAGAACTATCTCTCTTATATCCCATGCCAGCAAGATAATGCTACATATAATCAAAGAGAGACTGAAAACATTCCTTCAAAGAGAAATTCCACAAGAGCAAACTGGATTTACCAAAGGTAGAGGCACTCGAGAACACCTGCTGAATATAAGACAGATAATCGAGAAATCTAGGGAATTCAACATCCCACTATATAACTGTTTTATAGATTACCGTAAAGCGTTCGACAGGGTCAAGTGGAGACACTTATGGCGAATACTAAAAGAAGTAGGCGTACCACAACATCTAATTACGCTTATAACTGAACTATATGAACACACTACTGGATCAGTTAAAGTACTTGACACACTTTCGAACGAGTTTCATCCAGAACGGGGTGTCAGACAAGGATGTATACTATCTCCACAATTATTCAACATATATGGGGAGTATATTATGCGAAGAGCACTTGAAGGATGGGAAAAGGGCATCTCAATAAATGGTCATAAACTAAACAACCTACGTTTCGCAGATGACACAGCCCTTCTTGCAAATAGTCAAACATAGCTGATGGAACTTATACGACTGATCGAAAACGAAAGTCAAATATTTGGTCTGCAATTAAACATATCAAAGACAAAGATCATGATAGTGGATAGACTACACAACAATCATCCACACATAACCACAATTGACCGGTTCGAGGTTGTGAGCTCATACTTATATCTGGGATCATTAATCACAAACACAGGGTCATTACAAGAAGAGATTAAACGTAGATGTGATCTAGCAAAAGTTGCCACAGCAAAAATGACCAAAATATGGAAGGACTGTCAAATTTCAAGAGCGATAAAGATGAGGTTGATCAACTGCTTAATATTCCCAATACTAACCTACGGATGTGAATCTTGGACTCTGAGACAATCGGAGAGAAGAAAGATAGACGCCACTGAAATGTTCTATTGGAGACGAATGTTACGAATTCCTTGGACCGACCGTAGAACAAATAATTCAATTTTAAGAGAGCTAAAAGTTAGCCAACGACTCTCTAGTAAAGTCCATCTCCATCAATTAAAATATTTTGGGCATGTTATGAGAGCAAACACAAAAAACATGGAAAGACTCATAATACAAGGAAAGGTAGAAGGCCGAAGATCACGAGGAAGATTCCCAACAAGATGAATAGATCAAATTACACGAATATGCCAAAGACCTATGCATGAATTAAAAGAAATGACCAGAGACAGAGATCTCTGGAGACGGACAATACACGACATCACGTCGACCACTACACTCCCCCTGGGGGGTCAGGATTGAAGAGAGAGAGAGAGTTTAGAAGCTCATGGCATTACAAGAATGGAGTGGCCACCATGTTCACCTGATATGAATTGCATTGAACATGTTTGGGCCGAAATGTCTAGGCAACAAAACAGGCTCCTTCAACCGCCCCAAACCTTCGATCAGTTGGCCAATACATTAAACGCGATTTGGGAACGTATACTGCAGCAGTTCATCAATAATTTAATAAGAGGTCTTCTCAATAAAGTTAGAGCACTCAGGCGATACAGAGGTGAATCCACACACTACTAATTTTTTTTTTCGGGATATGAGAAATTGAGCAGGAATAGAAATTTTAGGTTGTTAATTTTACAATTTTTTTTTATTTTTCTATTTTCTTTTCTTAAAGAATTTCGTTCTTTCGGTTCATCTGTATGAAAATACGAAGTAAAAATAAATTTTTATTTATGTCACTCCATTTTTCTATTTCACATAAAAATAAAATACACATTTTCATAATATTCACTTCAATTGTTGAGAAGTGTATACAATATGCAAGTTTTGATTGCACCAAAACACCAGAGTTGTTTTATTGTGAAAAGACGATCGAATCCATCAACTTTTTTCTTACAAATTTTGCAATGAATATATGGATTACCATTTCACAAGATCCATCCTTTTGTTCTGTTTATGGGAACAAACACAGCGTTATGTAGCTATTTGCAAATAAAATAATATAATTTACATAGAAAATTATCGTCTCTAATAACAAAGTCACCTTGAAAATTTTTTGAATCATTGTTACCGGTTTGTCGACAACAAATATAGGAAATTCATCATCGCCATTGTCGGCACATCTCAAAAAATTATTCATTAAAGAATCATATAGAACAGGATTATGTAACGTTTCAGCGTAGGTAACTTGATTAATTAGTTTTTTGTTTTAAACTACAGAATTTACGCTCTTTGATAAAATCGTTTATGTTATTCACTCTTTAAGGTTCGATTATTTAACCCTTTCTCAAAACATACTAAAAATGAAAACAAAAAACTACATTATACAATGAAGTTGTATCTTTAACAATCTTAAGCAGGGTGCAGACTATGTAACAAAACATGTTAAATAACAAAGTTTTGTAACTTGTTACAGAATTTTCAATAAAAAAGTTATAAAACACAGTGTTGTATAAAATTTTTCTGGTTATATAGCAAGTTTTATGTTATCCAAAAGTTGTCGGTAAACATCATGTAAAACGTCATGTAAAAACATGTTATTGAAACATTTCTTTGGCATAGTACGCGAGCAGAAATCGTCGTAGTGATATCGCCTTGTTCATTCTGATTATTGAGTGATTTTGCTAAATTTTTCTTTGCTCTGTTTACGTGGGGTTATTTCTTATTTGCGCGATGGTATGGTCGAAAGAACTGACTACTCATTTTCTCTTTTACTAGTATATTTCAAATTCCACATGAAAAAAGTCCATAAAAGAAAAGCACAAAAACGGCCGGACATCCAGAAGTTGAAAGTCAAAAGGGAAATCAACAACAAAATAAACAGCATGGTAATCTAAGATATTAATCGAGAAAAAATAAGTGTGGATGATATGTGGAATACAATCAAAAATATCTGTAATTCAGTGGTAAATAATAAATTTAAATCAAAAAACAATATAAAGAAACAGCCGAGGAAAGGTACAAAGAAATCAACAGAATCATTAAGAAAAAGATTAAAGAAGCAAAAGAATCATGGCTACAAGATCAATGCATAGAAATAGAATCCCTAGAACAGAAACATGACACTTTTAACCTACATAAAAAAGATCAAAAACTTAACTGGGGGAAACGGATCACGAAGTCATAACTTCTACTACTTCTACTAGACCAGCACAACAATCTGCTCTATGAAAATAAGAGAATACTTGAGAGATGGAGGCAATATATGGAAGAATTATTCAAGGAAGAGCAAGATACAGAAGTTAGTGTTTCTGGATGTTCAGGATCAGAAATAACGCTCAGTGAAGTAACATATGCAATAAAAAGATTAAAAACCAACAAAGCACCTGGACCTGATAACATACAAGCTGAAATATTAAAGCTATTTGAAAACAACCAACTCAAACTCCTAACGAGTCTACTGATACTGAACAAAATCTATGAAACTGCAGAATGTCCTACAGATTGGCTAGTTTCCACCTTCATCCCTCTCTCCAAAAAGGCAAATGCCACCAGATGCTATGATTACAGAATTATAAGCTTAATGAGTCATGCACTCAAAATCCTTCTTTCTGTTATTCACTCTCGCATATATAGACAACTTGAAGGAAACATTAGCAGTGTTCAGTTTGGGTTTAAAAGCGGACTGGGAACGCGAGAGTCCCTATTTTCCATACAAGTATTGATACAAAGAGCTCGAGACGTAAATTGCGAAGTCTAAGCATGCTTTATAGACTTTGAAAAAGCATTTGACAAAGTGCAACATCAAAAATTATTTCAGATACTGAAAGAATCTAGTATTAATGACAAAGCAAAGGGCAACTGTACGAATAGACAACGAAACCTCGCAATAATTCACGATAAAACGGGGAGTAGGTACGTCAGGGCTGCATTTTGTCACCGACGTTGTTCAATACTTCTGGGCTGTCTTCAATCACCTCAGGAACATTTGATATATTATGCACCTGAACATTGACATAAGAACACAAGTCTTAAGATGTTATGTATTTTCTACCCTTTTGTATGAAGTCGAAGCCTGGACCTTGACGGAGGCAACATCCAAACGATTAGAAGCCTTCGAAAGGTGGTGCTACTGCCGCATGCTAAGAATTTTCTATATCCATCAGGTTACAAACAACACCGTGATCCAACGTATGCATAAAGATCTGGAAATTATGCGTATCATAAAAATCCGAAAGATGACATAGGTACTTAGGGCATGTGATGCGCAATGAGAAGTATCAACTAATTCAACTAATTTTACAAAGCAAGATAGAAGGCAAAAGATTTCAAGGGCGCAGAAGGACATCGTGGTTGAAGAATATCAGACAGTGGGCAGGAATGACTACCATATATCTATTTAGAGCAGACGTCAACAAACTTGTATGATCCAACGTAATTGCCAGCATCCACAGAGAATAGGCACCAAAACAAGAAGAAGAAGAAGAGTACATAATTTAGACATAAAATTTAAGAGAAACATTTTGAACTTGGAAATCAATACAATTACAGAAATTAAATTTATAGAAACTAACTTAACAAACATCAAAAGACAGTTACATTCGGCGCTGCCAATTCATATAGTTAATATTTTCTAAAGAAGTTCAACGATTATTTGAAGAAAACGTGATGTTATAGTGGTTTTGTAATCAACAAAGCATTTTGTTAGAATAAGAAAATGGAAACACAAAATATTTCTATTTAAACAGCGGCATAAAAGGGCTAAAGACTAAAGCAACTGAAGCAATCCATCATAATTTATAAATAAACACTATTTCCGAGATATTTATTGACAAACGTGTATTAATATACTTTACTCAATTTAAGTGGACGGACGTATAATGACCTTTTAATAGCGTAATTGAATTATGCCAATTTATTCCATCATTGTCACTAATTGGGTTGATTACCCTTGTCGAATGCAATTCTTGGGTTTGATAACGACTTAAGAACCCACACGGATAAAGAAAACTATCACACGCAAACATATATTACAATTTGGACATCAGCATAAAGTTAAAATATACAGATATATTGAAAAGTTTGTGAAAAGCAATATTTTTAGTTCCCAACAACTTTTTATTGCCATAAAACTTATTTATGCTGAAATAAAATGTCAAACAGGACCCTAATCACAAAAGAAGGGCAACCGTTGTTAGTGAATCAGCAAATGAGGGACAAACTAAATCTTTTTTTTGCGGCAGAACTAGTAGTCCAATCAGGGTCTTTACAAAGTCGTTCAAGTTTTTTCTAGTGAGTCGGACCTTAGATTTTTGTGTCTTTCTAAGAATATTGTTTTCAAATTTTTATCTGTCTTAATTTACTAAATGATGCATTCTAAGAGCTTACCTCTATGGCGTCCTCTTAGTACCTTAAATAAAAGAGTGGCTAAGAAAGAGATACCATTTACAGATGATATGTTAAGAGCCGAGCTATACACTTTAGCAAAATTTTACCAACCTCATCATAAATCGTATGAAATAGGTAAACTTCTAGAGGAAAATGGACATTCGGTATTAAGACTACCACCTTACCATCCCGAGTTAAACCCCACTGAGTTAGTTTGGGCATACATGAAAAACTATGTTGAAGAATGTAATGTAAGTTTTAACTTTAAAGATGTGACAGTTTTATGTGATCAATTTTTTGAGACATTTTCGGAGGATGAATGGAAATCACGGTGTGAAAATGCCAAACAGGCAGAACAGTTTTTTATGAAAAGCGCACTGGCAGTGGACTTAGTTACGGAGAAAGTAATAATTTTAAAATCCGAACGTATTTGCTATCTTCATTACTACGAATGCGTTCTTTGTTTATTTTTCGCGTCGCTAGAGTTTAAACTGAAAGACAGAGCTAACTTTGACGAACTGTACATTGTGTTGACAATCTGGAACCTAGACAGAGCAACAATAACTATGGAAAGTTCGACCAGTTTTTAAATAAGTCCTAAAGATATGTAGAAAACTGCAGATAGAAACAAATGTTTGCATAGACGTAAAAATCATACTCTTCAAAGGGAGACTATCTATAAAGCAATACATCAAAAACAAATCCAATTCATGGGTAGTAAATCATATTTATTAGGTGGTGAAAGTGAATTAATTTATAATTTTCTAATCTATCAAGGTCACAGAAATAGTCTTAGTCAATATTCTTATTTGAAATATGGACAGGGTGCAGCTATCGTATTGCAATTATCAAAAGTACTTGAACGTAATAAGATGCATTGTACTGTGACAATTTTTTTATGAGCTATAACCTTTTACAAATTCTCAACCAAAAATCAATACTTGTTGGTGGTACTGCAAGGATCAATAGATCTTCTAAACCACCTCTAACTGATGTAAAAGATTTTTCAAAAAACGAGTGAGGATCAACGGAACAAATTATCTCTTCTGATGAAATTGTAGTAATCACATGGTTAGATAACAAGCCAGTGATAATTGTATCCAACTTCGTTGAGGTTGGTACAGAAGATATTGTAAAACGTTGGGTTAAAAAAAACAAAATGTTCATGGATGGCATAGTTAAAACAGATGCTCTTATTGCTTTTTACAGAAAAAAAATCGTTGCAAAAAGTAGACTGTTCAACTAATCTTTGATGGACAAGGCCCTAACAAATTCTTAGTTAGAGTATACTATACTTTAAGGGCGAGCGCCCACCAAAGTGGCGTGGCAGTGGCAAGTAGCAAGTAGCACGCGTCTAGCATAATGTAACCAATCCTAACGAATGATTAGAATGAATGACGTTACTGTCATTTTGGTGTAAACTGAATCATTCGTTTTCATTGGTTACATTATGCTTGACGCGTGCTACTTGCTACTTGCCACTGCCACGCCACTTTGGTGGGCGCTCGCCCTAAGATGAAAGTTATGAAGCCCCCATGAAGTCAATTCTTTCAACAACCGAAAACGTGCAAGACCTTCAAGCGATACATCTGTAAAAAACGACGAGGTACGCCAGTTGATCGACGATGGTTTCGCACGCGTCACAGAGCAAAATTGGCGCAATTATGTCACTCATGTTGTTGAGAAAACGGAAACTGAGATGTGGACTGCGGACAACCTGCAAGATGACGTAGACCAATTGATAATACACGCGAACACAGGGGAGAGTAGCGAAAGCTACTCTCCCCTGTGAGTAACCTCGATTATTTTACACTGTACAACCACTAAAATGCATTTACCAGTCCAATCAGAGTATGGGCTTTTCGGATATTGGGCTGGGTGCACGGAAATCGAGTTCCCGGAGGTTCCACCCTGTATATTTATAGCTATCAAGAAATGTAATTTAAAATATATATATATATATATATATATATATATATATATATATATATATATATATATATATATATATCCGGTTTTTTAGGCGATACGCCCGTCCGGTAGGGATCTATGGAGGAGTATCACCGAGACGCAAGCCCTTATCTCTTGCCGTACTGCTCCACCATAGGCCGATCTGATCCCAGCATATCCTAGTCTAAGCCGCAGATTCATCTAGAATTTTAAACTGCTGCGTTAGACTTTTTGTTTTCTGTACACCGAGCTGGGGCTCGATCCCACATCCACTGAACCATTCGACAGTGAAGCGAATGAGAGGCAGCCGCACAGCCCGCTGAGATATCTGACCGACAATTTAAAATATATTTGTTAGTTTAATAAAGTATAAATATAATATAATGTTAAATAACTTACACTATAAACCTTATACCTGCTCATCTGGTCAAATGTGGGCAAGGAAAACCATTATCCCATATGGAATAACACAAGGTTTCGCTGAAAACTACCAGGTTGCTATGCCAAATAACTAGGTAAACTTATGTTGTGTGTAAAAAATGCGAGACTGCATTATGTTTTAACAAGGACAAAAACTGCACTTCAGATTTCCACAAAAAAAAATTTCATAGTAGGTGTTAAAATTTCGCAGTGATTCAAGTGCGCAACTTGTTTTTTTAATAACATCGCCGGGATTAAAAAATGTGCAAAGCTTTTTCGATATTCCCGTTCCTGATAATTTTTCACATATTTACAAAAGAAAAAGTTTTTCTTGGATATTGGGCTGGATGCACGGAAATCGAGTTACCGGAGGTTCCACCCGGTATATTTATAGCTATCAAGAAATGTAATTTAAAATACATTTGTTAGTTTAATAAAGTATACAGTTTTATAATAAAATTCTCGCTAAAAACTTAAGGTCTTTTTATTCAAATTCTTGCCTCTTACTTGGCTACTTGAAGGCAATTATTTTATGAATATATTATTTTATAATAAATAACAGAGCCCGGCGTAGAGATCTGGGTACCGTTCTGTGAATACCACTTGGACCTGTAGTCTAGGCGGGATCTGTTTTGGATTGGAAATTTTCTAGGGAAGCTATTTTTTTGCTGGAATCCCTTCAGGATATGCCCAGTATCGATAATCACGATATGCGCCAGTCGCAAACCCTGTGCTAAATTTTTTATTTAACAAAATCTGAAAACAATTGTAAATTTCTCATTTTTTTGGTCTTATTAAATTAAAAATTTGGTCTTAAAAAATTATAAGTAGTTAAAAGTTTCGTTATTAAATTTTACACAATATTTTGTTAGCTAGAAATTGAAAATTTAATGGTTATTGTTGAAAAAATAGCAATAATTGGAAAAAAAAGTACAAAAAAATGAAGTTAATCCTTTAAATGTTTTCGACTTTCTAAACTTGACTTGCAAGTTCCATATTCCGCCTAGAAAAACTGTTTAATATGTTTAAAACGTGAGCTAAATTTTGTTAAGATCGGTTGGATAGGTTTTGCATAATAATTTTGCAATCCAGCCTACTGGAAAAAAATCGCAAATTTTCAAATTCATAGTAGGCCCTAAATAAGGCCTTCAGATAGTTGCAATTTTTTTTACATATAAAGGAAACACTTTCAAACGCTTTTTGTAAAATTCAAATCGGTTTACGAGGAAAGCCTATAAATTTTTTTAAAATTATAAACATTTTTAGGCTTATAAACAAATTAAATAACTTTACGAGCTTTAAACATATCAATTTCAAAATATATACACTTAAAGAACATTAAAAGACACTTCTTTTAAGAAACAAAAAGATACATTCGGCTTACTGGTTGCCGAGATATTGAAGGTCAAAGTTGGTATACATTTGCCGTGTAACCATAAGTGATAGAGGGCTCGTTTTTAAACAAATACCCTCGTCTTGCCAAATACTTTTTATATGAAAAGTTTTACGTAATGCGCTTCATGTCAACATCCATAAAAAAGACAAATAAAAAACCGTTTTCGTGTAAAATGTCGCTCGGAATCCATGAGAGGTGGTGGTGAGGGACAATCACTTCAAATGTGAATCAGCGAGTATCAAGTAGGGGACCATCACTTTGTTTAATTTCGGGTTTTGAAATATAAACAAAAGTAAAGTGCTCCAAAATCTGTAAGGGCTTGTAAAGTAAATTGTTACTTTTAGTAAACAAATATGTATTTATAAATTGTTAATAAATAATTTGAATTGTTAAAACGAAGGAAATTTTTTTTTGTAAAAATCAAACATTTTAAAATAATTAACATTAAAAATAATTTATTTCTGCAGTTTTATCATAATAATGACATTATTTGATTTGAGAATATATTTTGATTCGAAAGTGACGTGTATATTGTATATTGACGTGTTTATTATACTGCTGTGTAATGCTGGAAATTGTTTTTTTTTAACTTGCAATTTATACATTGAAGTAAATTGTTACTTTTAGTAAACAAATATGTATTTATAAATTGTTAATAAATAATTTAAATTGTTAAAACAAAGGCGAATGAAACAAAAATTTTCTTTTCATAAATAATCTTTATTTTGACTCAATCTTCAATATTTTTTTTAAGTCTTTTTCTTTTTCTGGAAGGACAAGAATCTTCAGGTTTTATTTCTTCCTCAAAACCTTCATTTTCCATTTCAATATCTTTATCCTCGATCTGTAAATTTAATGTTTCTTCTCCTTCATCTGTAGCTAAATCTTGTGCCTCCAAAAAATCTAAGGAATCCATCGACTCCATATCCATATCTCGTTCAACTTCTTCCAATATTTTATTGTGATCAATATTTTTACATGTTTGACCATTGCAGTGAAGACAATAGTCAGAACATTTGAGACCATGTTTGATACAACTGCATGTTTTTGTACAAAGTTTTTTACATTTGCAACTAATATTCTGAATAATGAGTCAGGTAGTAATACTTGTTCAGTTTGTATTGGCTCAAGACCATTTTGAATTAGTTCCCACCCCCACTCAGTAGCATTCAGGTTATTTCCAAGCCACTGCTGTACTTGGAAATATACACGAAGCGAGTGTTGCTCAGCTGCAGATTGTGTAGGTGGCAGCATGGACAATTGAAAATTTTTATTTTTGCAACCTTTTTTAAAGCACAAGTAGCGAATTTTATTCAATGTAAAATCGCACTTTGAGTGGCCCATATACAATGCCGATATAATTTTGCATCCGCTGCGTTTAATTTCTTCCTTAGTTGCACTTTTTTCATTAAAAATGGTTGCTTCTTGCCATATATAATTATTTGTTGAAACCAATTTAACAATTTTGCTTTTTCCTTGATAAAAAAATGCAGAGGTTGTATCACAACCAGAAAATGCGTGTAAAAAGCCCACTAAATTTTTTAACGAAGATTTCGTAGATTCACTTATTTTAAGTGCATTATTGAAAGAGTTGTAGTAATAAATTTCTTCCGATTTTTTTTCTTTGCTAGGTTTCCAGAAAAAAATATTTTTATTTTCAGTTACTTTTTGTAAAAATATTACCAGAACATCAATATCCTCTGCAATTATAAAAACTGGCTTGTTATCTGAGGCTAATATATACTTGATACTCGCCGATTCACATTTGAAGTGAATGTCCCTTATCACCACCTCTCATGCATTCCGAGCGACATATTACGCGAAAACGGTTTTTTATTTGTCTTTTTTATGGATATTGCCATAAAGCGCATTACGTAAAACTTTTCATATAAAAAGTATTTGACAAGACGAGGGTATTTGTTTAAAAACGAGCGCTCACTTATGGTTACACGGCAAATGTATGCCAACTTTGACCTTCAATATCTCGGCAACCAGTAAGCCGAATGTATCTTATTGTTTTTAAAAGAAGCTCGTAAAGTTATTTAATTTGTTTATAAGCCTAAAAAATGTTGATAACTTTAAAAAAATTTATAGGCTTTCCTAGTAAAGCGATTTGAATTTTACAAAAGCGTTTGAAAGTTTGAGACTTCCTTTATATGTAAAAAAAATTGCAACTATCTGAGGGCCTTATTTAGGGCCTACTATGAATTTGAAAATTTGCGATTTTTTTTCCAGTAGGCTGGATTGCAAAATTATTATGCAAAACCTATCCGACCGATCTTAACAAAATTTAGCACACGTTTTAAACATATTAAACAGTTTTTCTAGGCGGAATATGGAACTTGTAAGTCAAGTTTAGAAAGTCGAAAACATTTAAAGGATTAACTTTATATTTTTGTACTTTTTTTTTCAATTATTGCTATTTTTTCAACAATAACCATTAAATTTTCAGTTTCTAGCTAACAAAATATTGTGTAAAATTTAATAACGAAACTTTTAACTACTTATAATTTTTTCTCTAAGATCAATATTTTTCGAATTATAAATGAAAATAGGAGCAAAAAAATGAGAAATTTTCAATTGTTTTCAGATTTTGTTAAATAAAAAATTTAGCACAGGGTTTGCGACTGGCGCATATCGTGATTATCGATACTGGGCATATCCTGAAGGGATTCCAGCAAAAAAATAGCTTCCCTCGAAAATTTCCATTATGGTCTAAATTTCTACAGATGCCGCCTAGTCTACTGTTTGTATCGCCAAGCACAAGGCGTGAAATCCGTCAATTGTGCATTCCTATATTACCCGTACTGCACTCTCGGTGTGACATTTTCTATCTAGTCCAGTAGTAGCTGCAAAACTCAAAAGCATTGAAGTTAGACCTCTTACTGAGGTGCAATTTGATAATATTGGACCTTTTCCAGAGCTACCTTTTAATATGCAAATACCCTGGTTGTACAGGAAAATCAAGATAGAAATGTCAGAAGTGCAACGTCCATTTGTGCCTTCAAAAGAAAAGAAATTGCTTTTTTATGTTTTATATGCGATAGTTTTTTAGATTTTATCGTTTGCAAAATCAAAATATAAATACAAACAAAAACTATTTTTTTTTTCGTTTGCTAAAAAAACGGTACTGAAAGGGTTAATTATTTATATTACAGTCAAAATGTTTAAATTCAGAGTGAAATGTTTGAGAAAACAAGTAGTTTAGAAGATAATAAACAGGTAACTCATACTATAATGGTTTAAAATTCGCTGTGAACAAAATAAACATATTATTTTTATAGCTCAGACATCATTATACCATTAAATTTTTTTTTAGCGTATTCGACTTTTTAGTATTGTCTTCACGGCAGAATAAGCAGAGAAACTACTCTTTACATTTGTTTTTTAAATAAATTTGATGGGACGTAAAATAACATTTCTTTACCGCAACGTTAAAAAAGAACAATACATATTTATGTTTTTATTACATCATCTTCTATTTTCAAAATTTATTAAATAATTTGCACAAGGTGACTAAGTTAAATAAAGTTATTGTTCGCGACACAGATGTAGATTTTATACAATATTTTATTTGCGAAAACAACATAGTAACAAACTATTAACCAAGGTATTTATAAAAAAAACCGGAATTTAAATTACCATATTACATTTTTTATAATACTACTTTTTAAGAATCTGTCAACATTCTCGATCGAGATTAATGCCAACTGTAAGGATAATATATTAGAAAAGCCTTAGTTGTCTATCCAAAAACAAATGTTGTTTATTGTCGGGAATCGATATTTTAACGACTAATTTTGAATATTTCAAATGAAATTATTGAAGAATTGAGGACAAAAACTCAATAAATAAAATATATTTGTCTATTTTGGTATGAGGAGTAGTAGACAAGAAGAAAAACTCAAGATTTTTTTGCATATCACTTTCATGAGATATTCCAAAATAAGAGATGGCCCAGTTTTTAAAATTGTTTTAAACATTTTTTTAACAAATTGTAACAATTAATTTTTTGGCCCGATCAAACTTTTGGCCTTTTTGCCTTTTGGCAACTTTCGCTTTAAGAAATTTTGACAAAATCATTCGACTGTTGTCTCGTAATTTAACTGTCAAAATTTAATTCGCGAAAATTGCCAGACAACAAGCTTTCATACCAATGAAAGTCGAAAATATTTCCGTCAAAATTCTTATGATATTATACAGGGTGAGTCATGAGGAACTTTACATACTTCTACCATATGTAGAGTCCCTCAGGGAGCATATCATGTGGCCACTAAAAAATGTCAACTCCTCTTCTTTATTAATTATAAAAAAACTATTTTATACTAAAAAACTATATTATAGAAAACCTTAACTGAGAACGACGTTCTCGAATGGCATGGGGATTTTCTTCTGCCCACACATGTGAATTTCGTGAATTATTTATCCCGTCTCTGGTAAATTGGGCTTCATCTGTAAATAGTGTCCTGTATAGCGTTGGTCGATTATTGTTAATCCATCTACAAAATTCCAACCTATCGATCTCATCTCCAGCATGTAGTCGCTGAACCATTTGAATGTGATATGGGTATACATTATTTTTTTGTAAGATTCTACTTACTTTTGATTGAGTAACATTGAGTTCTCGACTTACTTGTCTAGTGCTTATTGTAGGGTTCATAGTAACGACGTCCATAATGTCATCTTCCTGCGCTTCATCTACATGTCGCTCTGTTGTTCCACTAGGAAAAGTGCCATTTTCTCGCAAGTAATTAAAAACTGACCCAAATGTTGGATGACTGGGAGTTCGACGATTAGGAAATCTCCTGCGATATTCTCTACTAGCAGCCCTACCATTCCCATTACAGAATCCATAAACAAATATTATGTCTGCATATTCTGTGGTCGAAAACTGATGTGGCATTTTGAACGAAAGTAACAAAAGCTCTACCAAAACTAACACAATGTACTTAATGTAGATATGACAGAAGAAATATGAATTCTTGTACACATAAATAACAATTGATAATGACAATAATGACAATGGGTATAAAATATCAAGAAACGACAAACGGTCAATCCCAACCTTCATTTTAAACTTTTTTAGATTTATTTTTATTTAGTACAGTTGATGCTGTTCTCGGACGCGACTAGTTCACGTTCGAGACGCATCGCCACGCCCCTTATTTTTCCTGTTGGCCCCTCCCTGACCTGGAAATCCCTAATCGCTACTTTAGAAAGTATAAAAATAGGCGATTTTCAGGTCAATCAAGTCAGTCCTTCACGGGCTCTCCGAGAGCTCAGTGCTCTCGGGGCTCTGCTTCCTTTTTAGCTTTTCATACTCTGTGGCTGAGTATTTTATTTCAACAATATTTAGTGTTTTATTTCGACTATTTAGTCGTGTAAGAAATATCTTGCCTTTGTCAAGGCAAGCCACCATAGACTGCATCCTGATGTTTATTTCGACTCATAAGTCATGTCTGAAATAGCTCGTCTTTTTCAAGACGAGCTCATCAGAAGAGAACCTTTTACGAATCCATACCCCGCAAATGGATTCAAGTAGAGGGGCTTTCGTCGACGTTTCCGAAGCCCTCTACAGAGCACACGGTGGTATAGAAAGTGCTTACCTTTCCATTTACCCCGAGGTGACAATGCAATGTATTATTATTTGACATAAAATTTTAATCATTTACAATCAACAAAAACTAACACATACAAGAGGTTTGACTTTTTAATCAATTTAATTTATTATTTATCGAAAATAATGCCCCAATACGATCTATGAGTAAAAATTTAAAATTGAAAAACAATTGATTCTATCGTAGAGATAGTACAAAGTGACAGTAAAGATGTTAATTTTCTACGTATTAGATTATGTTGTAGGAACTCATTTTAATTAAAATGTTTGAAATTTATAACATTTGTTTAAATTAATACCTTATAATTTGATACTTCATTATGGTTGTTCTATTTTTGGTAAGATTTGATCGTTCACTAAAAATTTAATAAAAGTGCGACAACATTGTCGCATATGTCGTTTTCGTTGGCTATTTATGTAGTTTGAAAATCACTTATTGCATTTTTAAAAAAATATATACAGGGTGTAATATTTAATACGAATCCCTAAATTAATTTTTCCAAAGCCAGTAATGGAATTTTTTAGTTTAGCTAATACCAGTCGAATGCTTGATAGTAGTGTACTGTATCATGCAAAAATTAAAAAAATCAAATGAGCCGTATAAACAGTACAGTAAAATGAAATAAATGGTCAATTACACAAATCACCCTGTTAATTAATAAAGAAGAGGAGTTGACATTTTTTAGTGGCCACATGATATGCTCCCTGAGGGACTCTACATATGGTAGACGTATGTAAAGTTCCTCATGACTCACCCTGTATACGAAAAAACGCAATATTAGGATTTTCGAGGCCCAAAAACACAAATAAAAAATATTAATTTTTGAATTCACCAAGGACCTAAATTCAAGTTCAAACCTTGATCTATCATTTCCCGATACATATTTTGAGAATTCAACAGTTCTAAGTTAAATGTCATCTTAGGACTTATTTTTTTAAGTTCTTCTTCTTTACTCCAGTAAACGTTTCAATATTACTTTGTATAGTAGCAATGACACTATGACATAATTAAGTAACCGCAAAATACTTCGTTCTTATTCGTAAATATTCCATACAAAAAAATTTAATTTTACAATAAAATTAATAAATAGAGTTGACCTTATTGATAACCATACGATTGTAAAATTTTATCTGTAGAGATATTTGTCATATTTAAAATTAAATGAGGTATAAAACTTTGCATTAATTAGGTTTAGTAGAAAAAGTATGACAATAAAATGTTCACGATGTTGTAGAAGTTCAAAAGTACTGCATATAATCACCATTGGATTTGTTTTTATCCCTACGAGAAATTGACTTTCATCTTCATCAAGTCTCCTGCTATAATATGTCACGTTTCTTATAAAACGCATTTATTATAAAACATTATAAAACATAATATTTTAATAATTAAATTACATTCACCTGTTAATAAATTGTCGAATAATATATTTTCCAATTGAACCTCCTAAGTCTTGCAATTACGACCTAGATTAAATTGTATTGTAAGCTCATAGTTCAAAGTTTGTTAGTATGATAGAATCAATAACCTCTATGCTGAGGTATACATTATTTGTGAGATTATAAATTGGGGATTTAACCTCATGTGAGGGCAGTCTATTATATATAATTACCAAACTAACGTCTATGTCTAATTCGTAGTAGCTGTCAATAAAACCATCATTTTTACTCCACCACTTCAACATTTTATTATATTTAACATCGTCGATCGAGTAGAAGCGGACAACGGGGCATTATAAAACGATTCAATCCATATAACTACGTTCGAATCTGTCCAACGATCCTCTAAATTTTACAGTTGCCAAAACGGTATCGAAAATAGCTGTAGCAAAAACTATAAGAAGAATCGTATAAACATTTGTACGATCAACTTGTGAGACACCAAAATGAGCGACAGAAAAATATAAAATAATCAAGAAATAGTAAAAAAATTGTTTTAATTGTCCAAAATATTTTTATCCCTGAGAACGATTATTTAAACAACTGTACTTGCCCAAAAAGTCACTATAGAGGTATTTTGTAAATTGCAATTGATTCTTTGAGCCTTTGTTTTTAAGGTATATTAAAAAACTCTTAAGATTTTATTAAATTTGTTATTAAAAAACAGTTTTAAAAGGGGATGACTTTTTAGCTTATAAATATTTATGAGAACTTTGTTTCTAAGTACTCACGGTTGTATGAAATGCTGGTAAAAAAACACACTTTAAAAAAAATAGAACCTTCTATGACCAGACAAGAAACAAACCGAGATATTGCAGCGGACAATTCATTCTTCCACTTTCCATCATGTACTGAGTACCATCATTTTAACGGGTTATAACTTTTTAATTCTTCATTGTATATGTCATCTATAAGTTGGATCATAAAATCTAGATTTTCATTTAGAATCCTTTCAATTTTCAGCTCATAATGTTAATAAACAATGGAAATATAATCTTAAGAACAAACTGCTATCTTGGTTCCTATTGGTCATAGAAGGTTCTGTTTTTTAAGTGTGTAAGTTTTTCAGACCGATGTAATACAGTAGTGATATCGATATCACCGTAAGCGAGTGAGATTTGGATACTTAAAAAAAAGGATAAACGCAATGGAGATGAGGCATCTCCAAAGGATAGTTCAAAAGACAAAATGGGACAGAACAAGAATGATAAAATTAGGAGAATGATCAATTAGAAAACATTACTGATTAAAATAACACAGAGACAATTGAACTGCTACACAGGCCAACCAAGAAATACATATATTTGTACACATACGGCAAATTGTACAGAAAGAAAGAATTAAGCAAATAACAATTGAAGAAATGAAATTAATGACAAAAAATAGAAATCAATGGAAGAAATGGGTTAATGAAAAGTAATCAAACTAAATCAGATCTGACAATTGAAGAAGACAAAATACAAAGAAGAAGAAAAATAAAGAATGAATACATAATTGTATGTTCTTTTAAAATAATTTGTATTGTACCTACTGTATAATTTCTTCCGTAAATGCTAACAATTTCATTAAGAGTAACCCATTTTCTATTAATTCTAGTTAATAAAAGGTAATTCTAATAGTTAATAAATACTGTATTGACTTTTTATCGTTGAATTAAATTGGTTAAAGACTCACCGTAATTCATCTTTCCTTATTAAAAGGCCGCAAAGGGCACAACAATAATCACACAACAAAAAGCAAGACAACACTAGCCGCTACCTACTGAGATGCGAGAAGTAAGTAGGTATGTTACTTTACTGAACAAAAACAAAACACTTTCTGCAGCACAAAAGAGGAATGACATAACAATAATAACAAAACGTTACTTGGACTTCACGCTTACTGGCAGAGCTGTAGAGAGTGGATGGGCGAGAGGAATGGGATTAACTACTAATCTTGTCGATAAGCTACTTGACATGTACTTTTAAAAATGATTTGCAAGTATATATGTATGGGTGATAAGTAATAAAATTATTTCGAATATGAGATAAGAGTATTTTTAAATAATATGACAGTTTTTATTCTACTCTAAGGTGTATTTGAGCAAAAAAAGTTGGATGATTCAACTTTAAAAATTTTATTTTGGACCTTCAGTCCAAAATACAATTTTGGATCATCGGTCTTTCTGACCATCGAGTTCAATTTTTGAAGTTATACTTCTATACGCGCGCTCAACATTGGAAATTTGTACAGGAGTGAATCTGTGAAACCATTACATATGTAAGATATGAGTAAGAGAGAGACAGAAGATATATTTTCTCTCTCTTCCTCTCTCGAGAAAAAAATTTTCCTTTTGTATATATATTAATATTATATATTATATATATATATATATATTTATATATAATATATATATATATACATAAGTTATGATTTTTGAGGATGCAGTCAGTTTATTTGGCCCACAAGACAAAGAAAACTCTTTGACTTACTGTCAAGCTTTCAAATTTTATTTAATTCTTTTTCAAGACATCTATAAAAAGAAATATAAATTAACTAGTTAAAATTGTTAATTGTCTTACTTACTAGTCTGGATTAATTTATATTTTTTATAGACAATTAAATAAATTATAATAAAAACTATTGTTACTGGTTTTGCTTTCCACATAAAATAACTGTATTTTCATTCATATATGTCCATTAATCAAACCATGACAATGACATATATAGTGACAATATAGTTATTTTTAATAAAAAAAAAATTAATCTATTTATAATGGTTTGTTTTGTAGAGTACAATATTAACAACTGTAATTTCACGACTAGTAAGTAAGACAATTAACAATTTTAACTAGTTAATTTATATTTCTTTTTATAGATGTCTTGAAAAAGAATTAAATAAAATTCGAAAGCTTGACAGTAAGTCAAAGAGTTTTCTTTGTCTTGTGGGCCAAATAAACTGACTGCATCCTCAAAAATCATAACTTATATTTAAATCAACAGTCAAGAATACCACCGTCTTATATATATATAATATATATATATATATATATATATATATATATTATATATATATATATTTATATAATATATATATATATAGATATATATATATATATATATATATATATATATATATTTATATATATATATTATATATATTTATATATAATATAATATGTATTAATATTATTATTTATGTGATATGTTTTGTATTATTTATTCAACGTTTATAATTATTTTAGGCTTTTGTATTTCAAAATAATCACTGTTTGACCGAGAACTGTCAATTTTGAAATCTGCTAGTGTCATGTCTAATTGGCAAATCCTTTACGTGTTTGGTTCATAAGCTGGTGTTTGTGAGTTCGAATCCCAATTATGAATTTCCTTTTTTATTTATGTAATATTTAAAAACCTCACGTTAATCTTATTAAATATATGTAATATAGGCAAACATGCTAAATTTTAAAATAAAATGAAAATTTGCAACATAATCCGAGTTGTTGGTTTTTTATTTTTATCTTTTTTAACGTGAGTTATGTATATTGGCAGTTTTAAATACTTATAAATATTACATTTTAATTAATATTGTATTATTATATTGAATTATGTTGCAGTGTATTTATTGTATTGTAATTTTTATATTAATAACAAAATAAACAATGAATTTTACTGCAGAGTATGTGTAAAAAACTTTTTTGCATTCAACTCCTTTTACCTATATAACTAATTCTTTTTCTCTTTCTGCTCTCTCTTACCCATAGCTTTACATATGCAATGATTGTGCAGATTGACTCCCATATAAATTTTTAACGGCAAACGCGTGTATAGAAGTTTAACTTCTAACGGCAGTCCCACTGGACTGCCACATCCGTTTTTATTTCTCTCTCTTTCTCTCTCGAGAATAAAAATGTTCCTTTTGTATATATATATTCATTATATATATATATATATATATATATATAATATATATATATATATATATATAGAAGAAATTAGCATAATAATATTATGATTTTTAATTAATAAACTTAAATAGTGATTAAAGAAATAATTTATAAGCTATAGATTAGAAATATTATAAAAAATATTTATATAAGGGTGTTTTTAAGAAATTAGCATAATAATAAGTTTAAAAAGTTTTTATTTTGTTAATTTAATAATTACAATATTATAGATATATTTAAGTGAGCCATGAGCATAGGCAACCAAATATACACTGAATTGAGTCTGTGTTATTATGACATAAGAGTGAGTTTTAACAGAAAGTGACATTTGAATAATAATTACGGATGTAAAATAGTGTTATGTATTAATTTAAGGTGTTTAATTTACATATAAGTTAACATTCTGATCTGAAAAGCCTAAATGTCTATAAAATTCTCGATAGAAGGGTAAAGAATTCTCTAGAAAACGTCAATATAAGAAGGTTAACCCTATTTGCGATTTAGACTATTCGAGAACATTCATATATCTAGGAAATAGAACAAATTCGAATATGATTGCTTTCAAGAAAATTCGGAAACGATGAAATGATATAAATACGATGTAATTTGGAGGATAGAGAACAGTTAACAGTTACAGTAAGACAGTATGGAGTTAGTTAATTAAGAAGTAAAACAGGAGACAGTTCGACAGTTAGTTAGTGAATTTATTAAAAAGTCAGTCAGTAAATAGTACAAGCAGTTCATAGTATATAGTATACAGTGATCAGTATTAAAGTATTAATTATACAGTACAGTATGTATATGGAGATTGGAGGTTAGAAGAATTTAAAATTAAAATATTTATATGGTGATAGGAGATTGAAAACAAAATAAGATTATTAAAAATAAGAATAAACACGAAAGAAAAACTGAAGAACAATAAAGAAGAATATTTTGCCCATTTATAAATGCTATCAAGAAGATAAATATTTTAAATTGATGGAAGCTGATAATTAAAACATTGTGGTATATTTGGAAAAAGCAATTTCACAAAAACAAGGATAACCGAGGCTGATAAAGAAGATATTGAGTGGTGATTATACCCTTTATTTTGGAAAACAGTTTCATTTAGGCATTCAGTGATAGAAAGGTACCAAATTTTGTTAATATAATTTAATTATTGTAAGAATTTCAAATTTAAGATATATATGTGTGTTTCATAATAGTTATAACAAAGATAATTTAAAAAAGTACTTACAAACTAATTCTTTGAGAACCGCGATAAAACCCTATACTTATATATGTTATTTTAAAATACTCATTGCTCATACATAAACAAAACTTCAAACAGCTGTAACTTTTTTTATGTACACTTTTGTACTAAGCTAAGTTGGATCAATCAATTTATTTTTGTCCTCGAAATGCGTGATTTCATTTATGACATACCTTTTTGAAACACCGTGTATAATACGATTAACATACCAATAGTTTCATATGCAAGTGAAAGCTGGGTATTACAAAAAAAAAATGAAGTAAACTAAATGCTAAGTATCAAAATGAAAGTATTTCAGAAACTAGTACAGAACACCAGAATCAGAAATGATCAAGTAAGAAAACAACTAAGTAAGTAAAATAATCGGAAAACATTTGGAAAGGTTTGGGCATGTACAGAGGATGAAAGCGGAAAATATTACAAACTAAAAGAATAAAGAAACGGGGAGAGGTAGGTCAAGATAAAGCTGGATAAAGGAAATTGTAAAAGCCGGTTAAGCCAGAGATGTAAACTACGTATAAATGTAAATGAAATCGAGAAACAAAAAAGTATGGAAAAAAATCCGACACAATAAAAAATCCAGACACCTTTGGGGTAAAAGGAGTTTAGAGAAGAAGCAGAAGTAACGATTATGCAAGTTTCCTGAAGAAATTATTCCCTTAGCGACCACTCTACCTACGGCGCTGAAAAAACTTGACCGATTGTCGTGTTTACAACATTCAGAAAAACTTCTTTAAGAATAATTAATTGCCTCCTACGACAAGAGTTGTGGACTGTGTAGTCGTGAATACGGAACCTTGACGAACCCAAATCGACACATTCTTAGATACAGTAGGTGATAAACGAGAAAAATAAAAATATTATTTAACTTTATGCAAGGATGTTATTATTACCTTTCGTTTCTGTCAGTTACCTGTATTACTTTAAAAGATTGTCAGAGAAATGTTTCAGTGTCAAGATCTTTATATTTGTTTGTTTCCTTTATACAGTGGTACCTTGGAATAGGTCTGTTTTACAATACGTTTAATTCGAAAAATGAATTTGCACTAGATTAGAACAAATTTTGCAAAGTATGCAGTTTTTGATCTGTATAAAACTTAATTTTTGCGACAAAACGAACAAGATAGTCAATATAAGGTTGAATGTTCAAATAATTAAACTTTGAGGTATACAAGGCAACTATCGAACACGGTGATTAATTTAATCTTGCCCAAGTACTTTCGATCAATAGATCATCTTCAGGGCATCTGAAATAAGCCAAGAAACGTTTTTTCATAAAAAAGGAAAATTAATTCACTTGGATAAAAAACTCCAAGTTTATGGTTGAAAAATTTTTATATGTGATAAACGTTTATAGACTTACTTCGTCAGTTGTGGCCTATCCGACATGAGTAGAATGTCATAAATGTAAATTTGGACATAACAATACAAAATACAATACACAAAGACAAACAAACACTTTAAAATTTTTGAAAAGGAGAAGCTACATGTTGTATAGAAGCCGGAGACAGAATGGGCTCCGGTCTGACGGAAATATTGAGATGACATGTGACAAATGACAGCTTGTGAAGGGCAGTTTATGTGATCTGCACCTTTCAAAATTCTATGAAACTAAGTATTGACCAAAGGTCCAACTGACACCACTATAGAAAATCAACTGATGAAATATAAAATTATATAGTATATTTTTTTTATGTGATTGAATAATCCAAATCTCACACTCCCAATGAGAGCAATTGAAGTTGACATAAAGTATGAATAATAGTAAAGACTAAACAATATATTAGACAGTGGATGGTTGAGTACAATAAAATGGTCCACCAAGCGCTATCAGTACTGTAAAAAAGAAAAATCTGAATATGCAGTTAAATTACTAAAAGTTAAAATCAAAATTGAAGACAAAATATATAAATGGGTTATAATCCAAGTAGTTCAGTTGAATCCACAGTCAATGGAAGAACTTTAAAATTAATATTGAAATGCTCAGTGCATGAAGTTTAAACAGTTGAGCTGGGTCCTCTACGAGGTGAAGCTGGAATAAAGTTTTTTAAATATAGGATTAAATTTAGTACAATTTAAATTAATTTGAGTATTAAGACAGTGTGAGTTTTCATTTGTTTCCCTTGTAATCTCCAAATCTTCCAATAAATCCAACTCAAGATAGTTTTTCTTTCTACTAATGTCATGTAAGATAGATGAACCAGAATTGATGTTAAAATTGTGGTTGCTGAATACTAAGTGTTGACCAAAACTTGAAGAATTTTGGTCTTTGAACATTTCATATTTCGCAGAATTCAACACAGGTTCCCGGAAATCGTCTTCACCAGGTTCAACCCCTTATTGACTTACTAGTGAATAAGTTTAATCACTGTGTAAGTCCCGAAATGACACTGTGTATAGATGAGTCGATAGTACCATTTCAAGGTAGGCTAAGTTTTAGGCAGTACCTGCAAAACAAAAGGCATCGGTATGGGTTTAAAAAATTTAAGTTGTACATCGACCTTACACTTTGCAATATAAAGTTTATGCTTGAAAGGAAGCTCAACCTGGTATATCTGTATCCTCGAAAGTGGTTATGGAATTAATGGAGCCATATTTCGATTTTGGTAGAACACTATATGCGGACAACTGGTCTAGTAGTGTCACTTTGGCAGAAAATGTACTGAATATGCAAACCTTTTTAGTAGGGACACTTCGAGCCAATAGGAGATACAATCCAATTGATGTTACTAAAATAAAACTAAAAAAAGGTGATATTGTTGCAAGGCAAAATGATAATGGTGTGGTTTTAAAGTGGAAGGATCGGCGAGATGGGCTTGCTATAAGTTCAAAGCATATGCCTTCTATGGTATATGTGATACAAAGAAGAGAAGACAAACTTAAACCGCCAGTTATACATAGATGTATAAGATCAAATGGTACCGAAAAGTTGATTTGCTATTTTACTAAAAAATGTTGCCGTTGTAAATGCCTTGTCACTTTATTCTACAGTGACAAATAAATCAATAAAAATAACACAATTTACAGGAAATTATCAAAGATATGCTTATTAAACGCGATTGTGAAATGCCTGCTAACAATTTAATAAAACGTCTAAAAAGAAACTGCTGCTGCCAATGCTTTAGGGATATTGGTACCAAGCATAGAAGACAAACAGCACAAAAGGAGAGTCCACGTGTGTGGACAAAGTGTTTTGCTTGCACGAAATATTTGTGTTCTGACTGCTTTTTTAAGGTGCATGCTGCCAAACTACAGTAATTTTTCTTTATTAGCATTTATGTTAAGTTGTCAACTATTTTTTTGTACCGTTTTTAGAGTTTTAAGCTAAAAAAGTGTTTTTATTACACTTTGACAAACGATCTTTATATAAAAAAAGTAAAATACCATCTAGCTACGGGCTTAAATCATTGAACGGTTTTCTGAGGTCACAATTTCTCCATATAAAATGTACAAGCCGAGTGGCTGTTTAGGTACACGGCATGCAGTTTTATAAGTTATACTGAGTACCATATGGCGCTCAATATTTGAACTTATCTTCTGGACTGAGAACCATATGTGGTACTCAAATGAATCTTTGGCAATGCAAGGAAAAAAGACTGGCAGTCAACCTGTTAATAAAGTTTAAATATTTAATTTAAGATTTTGTTTTTTATCATAACTCGGTAACCAAGAACAAAAAAAATTTTGAGACACCCTGTATATCAAGAAATATAAAGGTGAAACTTTACAAAGTTAAAATATGCCTAGTCATACGACTCCTTACGCCTAACACTTTTTGATAGACCCATTGATCATAGAAGAAGGGAGGGCCCAAAAATAGATTCATTGACAACATCAAAGAAGTTATGAGACACATAATTTATGACACCGACTCTAGTTGTAAAGATATTGAGTGTGGAGTACCGCAAGGTTCAGTATTAGGTCCCATTCTTTTTTTACTTTTCATTAATGACATCACTTACTTGAAAATTAAAGGGAAAATTTTTCTATTTGCTGATGATACCAGTATTACTTGGAGCAGCTCTGATATTTCAACGCTTCATTCAATTATAACCTCTGATTTACTTATAATCAAGGCTTGGTCAGACTCCAACTTACTTAGCTTTAACGTGGATAAGACTGTAGCATTATCTTATAAAGGAGTCATGCAACCCTTGCTTTTGAATGAGAGCCAAATCAATATCGTAAATTCCGTGAAATTTCTAGGTATTCTCATTGACAGTGATCTCAAATGGTCCTTGCATACTGACTCCTTAAGGAAGAAACTAGCCTCAGCTTGCTTTGCAATAAGATCTGTTTCGATGGAACTAAATTTATCTTCTGCCAAAATGGCATATTTCTCATTGTTCGCGTCCCATCTTCGATATGGGCTTCCATTTTGGGTTCTAGTACAGCGGCCCAATTTGATACTATTTTTAAGTTGCAAAAAAGAGCAATCCGTTATCTATTTGGTCTCAAACAAACAACTCATTGCAAGACCTACTTCAAAAATCACGGAATTTTGACGCTTCCCTCTTTATTTATTTTGGAAACGGTTTGTTTGATTCGAAAGCATCTAAACATTTTTCCCGATAGACCTGACCATGGCTACTCCATTAGAAATGCGGATTGTAACGTTTATTTGCCGATCCCGTCCACTCAGCTAGTAAAGAATTCTATTCTATATCGTGCAAAGAAACTTTATAATCACCTTCCAAGAGAAATTAAATCCGCAACATCCTTCATTAAGTTTCGTAAGGTAACAAAAATCTATCTCTCAGAAAGACCATATTATTCAGTTGACGAGTTTCTTAATGTATAACAAAGAAACAAAATTAGTATTGTTTATAATTACATTTGGGTGTCTCAAGCAGTGGCTACAATTTTTCTCATTTGTTGTTGTCTGTACAAATTATGTAGGTTATACAATAATTTTTACTAATTTAAAATTATGTTATTCTGTTTTTTACTATATTTGTTTTTGTTTTATACTTTTTGTACTATTTGACTGATTTTTTTTTAGCTTTGTCCATAAAATTGTTCAATAATTTTCAGTGACAATAAAGCATATTTCTATTCTATTCTATAGGAGTACCTGCTAGTAGAGGAAGGAGATGGATAGGGAAGAGTTAGGAAAATTTTTGAGGAGACTAGGATTGCGCTGAATGATAATTTTGAAAATAATAAACAGCTCTGCAGTTTTTCTTCACGTGACAACACATCAATAACTTTTTACATTACTTGTTATGGGAAACATTGTATTTGAATATTTGGCTAAATTTTTCGCGACTACATATATTTAAAAATGTTATTGAACTAAAACTGAAAGCACGTTCGAAAAACATGTAATGAATGAATGAAAGAACTGTAGGAATAAATTATGCTGCTCCACCTAACCAGTCATTATTATTTTTCGCCATGCAAAACAGCTATTTATAGACGTTCAAACAACAACCTAAGAGTTGTTACATACAAAAAAATACAGTGAAAAAATATTTGAAAAGCAATAAAGTAAGGTATTGCTTGTTATCTTTTTAACCTTTAATATTTTCCAACCAAAGTTTATGAATGCAGTTTGAGAGTGACCTCCGGTTGTTACCAAATGTCACACAACTCGCGTTACTTGTAATTTCTGTATGTTTTGAGAAGTGGGTGTGTAAGGCAGCACTTTACGCTGACAATGTGACTAATCCAACAGGTGTGCTTATGTCAATTATATTATTAACATATATGGCGCCATGAAAATGAAAAAATCCGGCAATGAAAAAATGAAATTTGACAGGAAAATTATTTTTCTTTGTTAATTTTTCTAGGTGATAATCTAATTGAGGTAGACTCATAGGACGTAGAGATAATCTGGAGTAAATATGTTAGAGATATTTATGAGCAAAGTGGAATAACCAAAAGGAATTATCTTCCAAAAAAGAAATAATATGAGCAGAATTCAAAAGAGCCTTAAACGATGTAACGAAAGGAAAAGTAGCAGGTTAAGACAAATTAACTGAAAATATACTAAGAAATGCTGAAATAAACTAACGAGCTCGTATAGGTAGGATTACTTACCCAAAATTCTTTTAATCTTTATTTCTAATTGTTTTTTTTTTGTATATTAAGTAGTAAGTACAGAACGAAAAAATTCTAATTAATACTATTTAACTGGGAATAAGCCACAATTAAAGATAAAAATACGTTTATTGACGTTTCAATTTCCACTTCGGAAATCAAAATTAGGAGAACGATTTCCGAAGTGGAAATTGAAACGTCAATAAACGTATTTTTTATCTTTAATTGTGGCTTATTCCCAGTTAAATAGTAATTAATTTAAAATGCCACAAGAAAATAGCTTCAGAACAATATTAAGAAAAATTCCAATGTGCAAAAGTAAATCTTTTTATTAAATATTTAAATAAATTATATATTTTTTAATGGAACCAGATACTTACCTTTGTTTAGATCCTCTTATACGTCCACCATTTTATCACAATAAATTTTCTTGTATTTGACAAAAAATATAAAGGGAGCCCAATTACAACAGTCCACAACAGTTAAAATAGTTTCAATGGAACAGGTATTTTCGGAAAACACCGGAAAATACACTTGAAGAGTAAATTAGGTGAGTTATGGGTAGAGACTGGATTATATGCTCTAAAAAATTGTTAAAATATGCATGCAGCATGCACTTGAAAAGTAACCAAATATGCCTTTATTATATGCAATATGCATTTATATATGTACTTAAAAAAAATATTTTTGAATTTTTAGGGCTTGAGATTTGGTGAGAAATAAAATTATAGTATAACTTAGGGAGTGTTTATTTATTACTACATTTAATAACAAAATATGAATAAAAATTCACCAGAAAATGTCCTCGTTCTTGATGTTACAGTACATAATCATAAAATGTCCAATATTTTCAAGAGTAATGTTACGCCTTCTATCAGTGAATATGTGTTTATATGAGGAAAACGATCTTTCATCACCACAGGATGTACTTAATTGGCGCAAATCTAAAATTTGACACTAGCGAGGGATCCATATTAATAACTTCGTTAAAGCTTCCATTGATTAAGTTATTTATTGATAAAGAAAAGCCTTTATTCCGGTTTAAAACTTCACTAAATTTATCTTTAATTTTTTTTTCCAATTGTCCCTGAAAGATTTACTATTCTTTTTTTGACAGAATCAACAATGCAAGCACTATCAGCAAGATAATTTTTGACTCTCTAGTTTTGTAATAGAGTTTACAATTATGTCCAAATTTGCTTTTATATAGGACAGTTCATTCTGAACAGAATTCTCACTGAAAATATTTTGACATTTCTGAACAGCAATACAACAAGAAGGATCAAAATTTGATATAACGTTTTTGATATCAATATAATTACTTGCAAGAAATATGGCACTATTCAACCACGTCCCCTTCTAGTCAACACAGATTCCGGTGGCAAAGGGATATCGGGAAGAATCTCTCTATATAGGTACTTCTACTCGCAATGGTGCTTTTAAAAATACTTTTTTTACATTTGTAGCATTTTCAATTTCATTGATTCTTTGAAGTATATTGAAGTCCCCTCGTATACGAAATATTAAAATCACATTATATATTTTGATAGATCTAAAAATATTTCGTACGTATTTAAACCCAAATATCTTTTCATTTCTTTCTTAGGTCGGCCAAGTTGAAATAAACCATTTTAGAGTTGTTTATTTTACTTCGGCAATTTCTTTTCAAGTTAATGCGTCGCAAAAGGATATGTACGTCGTTTCGTGGTGTCTTGTTATGTCAGCGTTTGTATGTATGCGTTCAATTTTAATAGATAATTTCGTCACTCTCGTTGGAGCAGCTTTCAAGAGTGGTTCAGCGTTATGTCCAAATTCACGTCGAATTTGTAAAGTATTCTGTTTTCGTCTTTTGTTATGAAGAAAATGTAGCAGTTTGTTATCTGTTTTGTGGCAGTAAATGCTTCAATTATTAATGTTTTGAGTGAGGATTGAAGGACATCCTCGTTTGATTTTTTTTGTTCCTGCTTTTATCCAAGGCTTTTGGCAGTTTGGAGATGGAGGTTTTCGTGATGCAGAGAGAGTGGAGCCCTCAGTTCCAGGTTCCAGTTATGGTTTCAGAAACTTAAGTGTGATCATGTGAATTAAGGTAACATTTTGTTCAAATTTTAAACTAAAGACAGACATTTTTTTTATAAAATAATAATTGCTTTCGTTGACATTTAAAATTGTAAATTTTAGGTTTTGAGTAAAGCTGTCAATTTGTGTTCCGTTTTTTTTTTTTGAAATTTAATGTTAATTTATGACAGCTCGTTTTAGTATTTTTGATGTTGATTTGTTTTGTTTTTTTAAAAAGGTTAACCTCCATCCAATTTTGTAAGTTTTGTAGAAATGGAGTTTGTTAATGGATGACACATGTAAGTTTTTGAATTTTGTATTTCTCCATGTAACTGTTTGTGGTGACACATAAATAAATGTTAAATTTTGTTGTCTTAACATTTTATTTTTTTTTTTTTTGAGCTAAACCTTTATTGAGTTTATTTGAAAAAGATATGTTTTTTTATGTTTTGATTTTATTTTCTAATTATTTCCCTAGTTTTTTTTAGTCATTTTTTGCCCCATTTCCAATGCCCTTATCTTTTACTTATCCACGACCCCAGCTCTCCTACGAAACCCTGAGTGCCGTTCGCATAAGTAGCGATTATTTTGCTTGCCTTATCTCCACCCCTTAGTTTCTTCCCCCAATTTTCTACCCCTTATATTAATGCCCCTGTGGTAGGCAAAATATTTTCGTTGCACATTGTTGATTAAAGTGTTTACATTTGGAAACTCGAGTCTAACTTTCTCTGCCTCCCCATTTAAACCAAGCGCTAAGCATGTACAATGAATCAAATTCGGAAAAAAAAAACAGCTTTAACCATGTAGGAAGCGCCATCGCTAACTAGTAGCAAAAGTTTTTGAGAAGGTAATAGATTCGGTAACGGATTCGGATTTTCTGAACATAACATTTTCTTCTTCTTCTTCGCTTGCCATATCAGAATTATCCTACGTTAGCGATCCATTGCGAAGACTTCTCGATCTTCTGCAATATGGAATAATTGTCCTGCATTTGGTATCTGAGAGTCCATTCACGAATGTTTTTTTAAACAAGAAACATGTTTTCTTCCTACACCTCTACCGCCTTCTATTTTGCCTTTAAGGATCAGTTGTAATATTTTATATCGACTTCCCCTTACTATATGTCCCAGATAAGACATTTTTCGATGTTTAACAGTCTTTAACAGTTCTCTATCTTTGTTGACGCTCCTTAGTACTTCTTCATTAGTTTTCCTTGCTGTCCAAGGTATCTTCAGCGTTCGTCTATGAACCCACACTTCCAATGCTTCAATTTTGATCATGATCGATACTTTTAGCGTCCACACTTCTGCAGTATATAAGAGTATGGACCAAACATAGCACTTAACCATTCTTTGCCTTAGTTCTAAACTATTGCAAATTATTGCAAAGAAATGACTTCATTTTCATAAAAGTAGTTTTAGTCATTGCTATTCTACGTTTTATTTTCATGTCTGGATCTAGTTGGCCCGTTATCACAGTTTCCAAATATGTCATTTTGTGAACTTCCTCAACTTGGACTCCGTTTAATTGAATGCCTTGCATCGGGATGTAAACATTTTACACTGATTAAATACGACTTGTTAGAGTCATCAGCTGAACTGTTTAAAACTCCAATAATTAAATTCGCGATTTGCCGATAGTTGGCGTCAGTAGTCTCATCGACAGATATCCACAGATATTCATCTCTTACACGGCTTTTAATACCTTCAATAACGTCTTTGTAAGATGCCCTCACATATTTCTTGCAAAGAGTTGAAGAACTTGGTACTTGTACTGATTTATTTTCAACTTTACAATATGTTTTCAAAAAATTTTGACACACCTGGCTATCCAATTTATACAGTGGGATATCGCAACTTACAAAAAAATTGCATACATCTTTTGCAAACATTTCTTGCCCCGTCGATGTGTGACGATTTTGAATAATGTTGTTCTGCAGAAGCTGCTGGCGTGGTTTCTTGAAGTCCTTAGATAGTTTATATTGGGGAGAGCCGTTTTCAGGTGTTGGGAAATTTGGAATTTTTTTTCACATGGAATCTGTAATAAAACGGTTTAGTAAATAGGAGTCTAATGCAATAATACGGACTTCAAATTTTTAAGATAACTTATATTTTTTTTCTCGAAACTAAAACTACCGCCAATAGTCAAACTGTTACATGTTTAGTATAGGTATACCGATTCTCTTGCAAAAATGTGATTTTAAATTAAATTTTTGAATCGTTAAAATATAAGTGGACTCACCTTTTTATCACAAATAGTACAGAAAACACTTTCATTGTCTATACTCTTCATTTCACTGTTGCCACCAACCCAACTCCGCAATAGACTTGATTTTTATTTCGCTACTTGCGGCATATTTTCAAAAAAGAAGTTATTTTTATTTTATAAGCACAATATTCACAATTACAAGTTGCTTTTCCAGCTGGTAAAGAGAATTTAAAATGAATTTACTGTATAATACCTACCTGTATGTGGGCCCTATTCTTCTAATAAATAATTCCCAGACGGGTTTTCCCAAACAATAAAACTTGTAGATTTAGTAGATATTTGTAATAAAATTATTTCGTAGTCACCTTACCTAGTACCGGCTATGAATAATTCCAAGAAACCTTATAAACCAATTCCTCTTAATCAAGTAAATATCAATAGCATAATATGCATTTATAAAGAAACCCACAAATATGCTGTATATATATATATATATATATATAATATATAATATATTAAATGGCCAACTATATGGCCTAGGAGACAAATTCGTTAAACTTCCCGTGCTCGAATTGGTATCACTAAAAGTGTTATGATCATTTCGGCCTATCCCAGCCATCGTCAGACACTTGGGCTGATACAAATTCAAACTCGGAAAGTAAAACGAATGTCTCCCAAATCTTTACTACCGTGTAGTTAGCTTATAAAGGCGCCCCCTACTTTGAAGGCCGTGAACGAAACGATATGAATAATCGTTTTCTGTATCCTTTATGCTATGCGAAATGTGTAAAGAATTAAATCTTTTAGCGAAAGCCGCTATCGCTTTATATATTAAATGGCCAACTATATGGCCTAGGAGACAAATTCGTTAAACTTCCCGTGCTCGAATTGGTATCACTAAAGTGTTATGATCATTTCGGCCTATCCCAGCCATCATCATACACTTGGGCTGATACAAATTCAAACTCGGAAAGTAAAACGAATGTCTCCCAAATCTTTACTACCGTGTAGTTAGCTTATAAAGGAATTTGTATCAGCCCAAGTGTCTGACGATGGCTGGGATAGGCCGAAATGATCATAACACTTTAGTGATACCAATTCGAGCACGGAAAGTTTAACGAATTTGTCTCCTAGGCCATATAGTTGGCCATTTAATATATAAAGCGATAGCGGCTTTCGCTAAAAGATTTAATTCTTTACACATTTCGCATAGCATAAAGGATACAGAAAACGATTATTCATATCGTTTCGTTCACGGCCTTCAAAGTAGGGGGCGCCTTTATAAGCTAACTACACGGTAGTAAAGATTTGGGAGACATTCGTTTTACTTTCCGAGTTTGAATTTGTATCAGCCCAAGTGTCTGACGATGGCTGGGATAGGCCGAAATGATCATAACACTTTAGTGATACCAATTCGAGCACGGGAAGTTTAACGAATTTGTCTCCTAGGCCATATAGTTGGCCATTTAATATATAAAGCGATAGCGGCTTTCGCTAAAAGATTTAATTCTTTATATATATATATATATATATATATATATATATATATATATATAATATATATGCACATGCATTTTGCATATGATCCAGTCTCTAGTTATGGGAATGATTCGAAACTGACTTGTGTAAATCCTTAGTATGGACAAAACCAGACAGGATTGCCGTGGTTGTAAAGGCGCGTGACGAGGCAACCCTATATTAAAATAGTAATTTTTTTAATTGTTCGAACATATAGTGTCACGATGTTTGCAACATTTTAATTATGCAACATTTTCGTTTATTTGCCGCCAACGTTGCAATTCAAGTTTATAGAGACCGACCCATTTCAATATTTTGTTATTAATGATAGAGTTTAATGTATTATTGATCTCGATCTTTGGTTCAATAAGCAAGATCGTGAAGATGAACGTTTTAAATAAATTTTCGTTTGTCCGACCATCTAGTTGTTAGGGCAAATATATTGTCCATTTAATTATGTAGTCTGTAAACCTATCAGAAATAGAAATATTAGCAATTTACAGTTTGGCAAATGGATGATAAAGACCGCACTAGTAGCAGCGTAGTGTAGACACAAAATGAAATTTGTCAATTTATACCTACATTTTTATGTGAATCTAACGCTCTACTTGACATACGCCTTGTGTTCGTTTTTTGTAATGATACATTGTTTTCGGGGTTTATAGACCGCCACCTGAAAATATAACTTCCAGAGGTTTTGTCCGCAACTGCGGCAGATTATCAAAGGCGATATGGCAATGTCGAAACTGTCGTTTCCACTACCTCTTAAAAGATGAATCGAAAATTCGTGGAAAATATTCAGTGAGCGACAAAAGGTTGCGACCGCTGCAAAACACTGTACTTTACAAAAAAAAAATAGCATTCTTAATAATAGCACACTTAATTTTATTAAAAATGTGAGTTCCGACAAATTTAAAATAGTATAATTTTTGGAAAATATGTTTTAAACCAAAAAAATATGCTTAACACAAATAAAAAATATATGAAAAATAAAAGTAAATTTAAAAACTCACTCTTGGTCGGCGTGGTAGGAAGAGACGGTTTGTGTTGATTGCCACATAACCTTCCTATTTTGCTGGGAGGTCTTATTCCAGACGCTTTAGAAAGTTTTGAACTTGCTACCGACACATTATCCAGTGACGTAACACTAGCACTTAACGAAGAAGCACCCGCGAGAGCTTGTTCGTTTTCGGAACCAACGGTTTTGGCATTGTTTGTTTGAGCACTGTTATCACTTGGCACTTCACTCATGTTTGGCAGTTACGAATATCTGAAACAAGTCAAAAAAAACGTCAATCATAGGTCGCCAGAAAAGTCAATTGCAAGTTATAATAAAATCACAGAATAATAAACAATCAGAATGCCCACTCTCAGATGCCGCCTGTTTTGCGGCTATGTTTTAGACGGAAACAGACTCCAATTGAGACATTTGTGACAAGCTATGACAGAACAATGGGTAGCACATGTAGCAAGACAAGACACCAACAGATGGTCTCATAAAGTGACATTCTGGAGACCTCGAGAAAGAAAAAGAAGCGTGGGAAGACCTAAAAAGAGATGGATAGACGATATAACTGCTGTAGCTGGAAAGCAGTGGATGAGAATTGCAAAAGATAGGGAAGCGTGGAAGCAATTGGAGGAGGCCTATGTCCAACAATGGATAAGTGAAGGCTGAAGAAGAAGAAGATGACAGAACTGTATTTTAAATTTTTAGAGATTAATAATTTAGTACTTCTTCTTCTTTAAGTTCCATCTTCTATCGAAGGTTGGAAATCATCATGGCTATGCGGACTCTGTTGACTGCCGCTCTAAAAGTTCTGCACTACTGCATTCAAACCATTCCCTTAAGTTCTTAAGCCAGGATATTCTTCGTCTTCCCACATTTCGCTTTCCTCGGATTTTGCCCTGCATAATAAGTTGTAATAATGCGTATTTTTGCCCTCTCATCACATGTCCCAAGTACTCAATTTTTCGTCTTTTAATAGTTAATATTATTTCCGCCTCATTTCCTATCCTTCTAGTTACTTCCATGTTTGACATTCTTTGAATCCATGATATTCGTATGATTCTTCTGTAACACCAAAATTCAAAGGCGGCCAGCTTATTCAGATGAACTTGTTTGAGTGTCCAAGCTTCCAGACCATAAAGAAGAGTAGAGAACACGTAACATCGAAGCATTCTCAGGCGTAGTTCTAACCTTATATCCCGACAACAAAGAAACTTTTTAAGTTTAATAAATGATGTACGTGCTATTTCAATACGTGTCTTAATTTCTTTGGTTTGGTCTACATCTGATGTTATCCATGTTCCTAAATATTTATAGTTATTAACCTTCTCAATTGCAGTATCTTCAATAGTCAATTGGATATTTGCATGTGCAGATTTAGTCATGATCATGCTTTTAGTTTTCTTTAAATTTATCTTCAGTCCGTACTCATGACAGCGTTCATTAAGGCGTTGCATTAGGTTCTGTAAATCATTGTTGTTATCCGTAATTATTACTGTATCGTCTGCAAAACGTAAGTTATTCAAAACTTCTCCATTGATAGATATACCTTCTATTGAGTCTGAGAGCGCTTCTTGAAATACCGCTTCACTGTAGACATTGAAAAGTAGTGGGGACAGCACGCAACCCTGGCGGACTCCTCTCTGTATTTTGATATTTTCGGTGTACTGGCTGTCAACTCTTACCTTGGCAGTTTGATTCCAATATAAATTAGATATATTTGATTCCAATATAAATTTAGTACATTTGAAATTATTTAATCGATTATCCAACTAAAAGTATGAATTAATTATGTGCATATTATGTCTGAAGTAACTAAAATTAAATAATTTAAACTGGGTTAATTTTCCTCAGACAAAATTTCACTGAACAGCACTGGTTCCGTTTAAAACATGGCTGATTCCGTCTGCGCAAACGAGATGCGCGTACTTATTTTTTCAAGCAGAGTGGCATTTTGATTCTTTATTATTCTGTGATAAAATATTGTTTAAAAAACTTGATTGTTACGTATTTTCCTTATTTATGTTTTATAAACCATAGGAAACTCAATGGGAAATTCTAAATTAACTAAATTCTAAGTCATGAGATACTATTTGTAGAGGACTGAAACCTGTATTGAAAACTAATGTTCTAAGAATTAAACACATTCCAAAATTTTGCAAAAATATAATACGTTTGCCAGAGTATTGTTGTAAAACTTAGGCAACACGTAGTGCAGAATGTGTATGACTGGTTGCGTTTATTCACAATGAAGTTTGATATTAACCCATGAGCGCCCACGGTATCTTATTTTATGAATTAAGTCCGTTCCTCGCGATTCTGGGCATAGCTAAATTCCAATATAAAAGTTTATATCAAATAACTCAAAAACTATGACAGATATTGAGATGATTCTTTTTTTATATGAAAGGTCTTAAAACGTTCTAGTGCACTATTTGGTTGTAAATTAATAAATTGTTTAAACAATTTTTTTTTTTTCAAATATTTTTGGTTAAAATAAACGTAAATTTTTTTTTTTTTAAATAGGGCACTACAGTATTTGACCCACTTTCCTAATCTGTTTTTATTTTTTAACATAAAGTTTAACACAAAGCAGCTATTTGATATAAACTTTTTAAAAAATCTCAAAGTTCTGCTAAATGCTCTCTCTCTCTCTCTCCTCTCTCTCTCTCTCTCTCTCTCTCTCGGTCAGTACAGGCTGTCCTTGCTAATAGTTTCTGGATTCTCGCCAACGGGTAGGTAAGAAGTATAATACCCTCTCGAGGGTGGCTCATAAATAATGTTGAATAACATTATTAGGGCTTATTCCGACTTTTGACAAACCAGTGTGTTAATTGCTTTTAAAATGGGTAGTTCAAGAAGACGTTTATGTTCCGGACGAAAAAGTCGACGACGATTGAGGAAATTTTATATAAATAAGCAGCAAGTACTTATGATTTAATTAAATTTTTATATGAATAAAAATATTTTCTGTTGATTTGTGATATTTTCCTTCCAAATGTTTATACTGTTTTTTTATATATTAATCAGAATTATTATTTTCTTTTCTTCTTTACACGAGCTCAGAGTAATACTCAAATAACTTGTGGTATTTGAATATGGAATTTGATTATTTATATCTATTGGAATATTTATTTTGAACATTTTTGTTAGTAAAGTTTACATAATATATGAAGTTTGTTTCGTCACTTGCTTGTCCAGTCATATTAGTCCAGGGTAATAAGGATTTTTTCGTGACACTCAATAATCCAGATAGCTGACAACTTTTTAGTTATTGTAGACCTATAAGTAGAAAACCTACTGTTTCCTGCCTAAAGTTCGGAGCCGTTTTTTAATGATCAACAATTTAATGCAAAAAACGCGATTTTTTGCACTCCATTAGAAAGCTAAATACTTGACATAAAATTACAAAATTTTATTTTTTAGAATATTGACAAAGCTTCAAAATGACGATTTTTGAAAGTTGAAAAGTCAATTTGTTGCTTCACAAACTACAAAATAAGTGACAATTGATATTTGTTAAAAAGTTTTAGTAAACATAAACTTTAAACTTTAGAGTTCCACCCAAAGTTAAGTATTTTTGTACCAAACCCTCAAAATTTGGGACTGATATATTAATTAGTTTAAAAGTTATTGTATTTGTTTATCCCATGACCGTTTTTTACAATAACATAAGACAGAAAATAATAAAAACAGGGTAATGCTGTGGGTGACAAATGAAAGCAAAAGACTTATACTATCAATATGTATTAAAAAAAGATAAATAATGATGTATTATAGTCAAAAATCCTGATGCCAAATTTTTGAAATTATGTAGTTCATAAACATTTAGAATAACTTTAAAAAAATATTGTCCTTAGAAAAATCTTTTTTTTTTTTTAATTCGAAAAGCTAGTATTTTCACCCCAGCAAGTTATCCACGTTTTTTTTTTTTGTTAATTTACAGCTAATTTGATTATAATAATTAAGGAACCTCATTAACGCCATGTTAAAGAATGGGATTTGTATTTTTTGTTAAAAAATTTGCACAAACATTGTACCTTTACAGGACCTACAGGACCCTTACGAATTTTTAAAAATATAGTTCAAATGGTGACTAGGAAGAACCTACAAATCCATGGAGTTTAAATACTGAACAAACAATTTCAAACTAATAGAATTTTCTATATCTTTGGATCTACTCAATGGATTTTGATCATTCTTTTTTTTTAACTTTTATGCAATTTCTACGTACATTACAAATATGTAATTTGTCTATATATTAATTAATTAACAAATAGTCTAGTTTGATTAAACAATTCGTGAAAAAATAATTTTCTTCCAAAAATCTATTTTTTTAATACTGGTGCCATTAATAATCATAGAAAAAATTGCGTTTTTTGTATTAAATTGTTGATAATTAAAAAACGGCTCCAAATTCAAGGCAGGAAACAAGTAGGTTTTCTTCCTATACTTAAGTCTACAATAACTAAAAAAGTTGTTAGTGACCTGGATTTTTTTCTCTCAAAAATACCAAGTCTTTCATCATTTGAAATTAATAATACTCATTATTTTGTCTAATTTAGTTGTGAAAACAGATACATTGTTACTGATGTTTGAAATCTGATGCACATATTCCTCCTGCGATTTGGGCTTTATACTAGTACTTATATTAGTACTAATTTAATAAATCACACCACTAATAGGTGTAAATCGTTTCATTTTAACTTCATGAATGTTTTTATTCGGCATATCTCAACATTTTCCATTTCAGAATATTTATTATTAAACTGTAATTTACGTTAAAAGCCAATTTGTCAGTAAAAAAAAAACAAAAGAAAATATAAGACATAAAAAACTAATTCAGCAATACTGTGACCTCAAAATATCTTGTTTTACATTATTTTGTAATAAAATTTTATAAAAGTTTGTCTTTACAATTATTTGTTACCCATGTCCCATATGTACCTTTGCTAAGTTGTGAATTAATTATTCAGTAAATAATATTACTCTGGTATACTCGTATTATTCTAATTACCCCATAACCGCACTGAATAGAACACCACCCACTTGCTTTATTGTACGGACCCAAGACTTTTCACCATAGGGGGTGGGTGTCCCGGTTGTAAGTAGGTATAAAGCTCAAGTAGGTACAAGATGATGTTTAGAATATTCTTCGTGAATGGATTTTGTTTTTGTAAAGAAAGATATTTTTGAAATAGCCCACTAATTTAACCATTAAGATTTTCGAGGATAAGCTTCAAATTGACAAAAATGTTATAGTCATGTAAATAAGACATTTATTCATATTATACAAAAACTTTTTCTTTTCGATAATAAGTTTCTTAAAAGCAGAGATGATCATCTATAATATTTCCATTCTCTTGTGTGTTTTTCTTATGAAAGTAAAGTTATACCATATTTCCCAACATTAAATCCATTATAACTGACACTTTCAAAAATTTTACCTTTAAATCAAGCATATAAATCTGATATTATATTCTACAGGGGGTAATACAAGAAGTCCAGGTACACAAAAAACTGAATAAATAACAGTGATTACAGTTGAAATATGAAGAATTAATCATAAAAAAGGACATATTATTATTTTATGACAAATGTAAGAAGTATGATTTTAGCTCTATTTTCTTACATTTTCATGAGTGTGTGATTAATTTTGGAATATTTAGTTTTCTCTACCAACAAACTACTTCTGATCATTGATAAAATTTGAGCATAAAACAAAATAAATTACATTTACAATTACAAGAATACAACTAGAACCTATCAGGGAATACTTGGTATATAGCAAGACTTTACTATTAGTATAACATTCAATTTTCTTTACAGTCCTTTGTAAATGATAAATGAATAAGAAAAGTTCATCTTAACTAGCGGAAAATGTGTTGCATTGACTTTTCTAAATTTATATAAACTTACTTGTCATTTACTAAAAATAGTTGTCCTTATATTTATTATTATTAAACATGATTCTTGAAAGCAGTTAAGTGATAATATAGTATTTTTATTCTCGTATCTGTATATTGTCTTTACAAACAAATTCGTTTTTTCTATTGTTTACAAAGTCCATATTAGGATAACACAGCTACCTGTTAAGGTAACCTCACTTTTGTAATATAGGGGAACCATAATTTAATTTAATATAGTTAATATACTTAATTCATGTTTAATGTGTTGTTGTTCACTCGAATGATTTTTAATTTAAGTAATCTAACGATGTAAATTTTAGCTTACTGACAAAATCAGTACAACAGGATTAAAAATTTTAGAATATCAGAACATGCAAAAAGTTATACCTTTATCACTACACACTGGTATTCTTAAAAAGAAGATCAAAGAACTACACTTAAATAATGATTACATAAATATAACAATAAATAATAGCACCATACACTACATTAATTTATAAATATATTTTACAGGATTGTTTTCATAAACGAAAACACACGAATTCAGTTATAAACGGCAGTAACTGTCAAAACTATTTTTAAATGTCAGTAATTATACATTACTTATTAAAGATTTTAAAATTAGTAAACGCTTTTAAGATTTTAAAATTAGTAAACGCTTTGGAGTAAAATGTTTAAAAATTTCAGATTTAATTTTTTATTACCTATGTATATTTAATTAAAATACTTGATTTGCGATACAATTTATAAAAAATATGGGCAGAAGTTGTTCTAATTTGAAGAATTCAACTATAACTGTGATTATTGAAAATTATGAGTTGCATGAGAGATTCTACAAATAACATAAACCAATGAACTTATTTTTCTTAATATTATTGGCTTATTTCATTAACTTATTCATATATAACTAATTTTTTAAGTTAGGTATATCACGATTCAAGATATTTACGTTTTTTTAAACTTTTCATATTATGTCCGATTTTAATCTAATTAAAGCCACAAATTAAGTAAAATAAATCAATTGGCTGCAGTACAAATAGTTTATTACAGACTTTTCCGAAAAAATCACAAATTAATTATAAAATAGACAGATAAAAGAGAAAGATTCAAATGGATTTTGAACATCGAGATTAGATTCTGTTTTGAATGTGGTTTTGAAATTCATAGTATCGTGTTTTGAACAATGACGTATAATATATAGACTCAGTGAACGCTTTAAAAAGTGTCCAAAACATAAATACCTTTGTTATTGTTTATTGTTTTGATACGAAGATGCACGAAGTTTCATGATTTCTTACGAAGCATCACGAAGTTGAGCTTGTGTTTGAAAACATCATGGACGTATGAAAACATTTTTCTCCATTTTGTGTGACAAGCAAATTTTATTTTAAATTGTTGAGAGTTATTTACTTACTATTTTAGTAAAATGTCATACTATTTTATCAAAATAATTATTTCTCTTATAGATGGGTACAAAAAGAAATCATAAATATTTAATTTTAATTAAAAAAAGAATTATTGTCATTAACTTATAAATGAGCACGCCGCTGTTTTGATAAACATACCTTCAACCATCGAGCAAAAAGATAAAAGAGGGAATCTAATCGTTATGAAAAGGAGACCAAAAAAGTGGCCTCTGATGGCGGGCATATCCGGAAATGCAAAGGCGCTAAATTTAAATTTTCCAACACTTGTTAACAATAGCTGTAAAATATTTTTCAGACAAGAAAGTTTTAATTAAATATTAACGATAATAGTCTAAAAAGTGACACAATTGGTAAAAAACTTCAATATAAATAAAATTTCATGTGACAGTTGGGACAAACAATAACATAACCAAACTTAATTTGACTTCTTAAACAAGGAAAGAGACTATCTATCCTTGTCTAAAGTGGCCTCTCAAGATGGCACTTCCTGTCTCTCAATATGTTTACCCCTTCTACCTTTACATTCCCTCTTTTGTCTTATTGCTCGATGCCTTCAACCTTGAGAGGAGATCTTTCGGACACTCGATTCTATAGCGAGAATAGGGGACTGCGTAGTCTATATATTATACGTCATTGGTTTTGAATAACGCGGAAAACAACCATTGATGACATTTGACACGTTGCATATTTGACAGATTTCAACTGTCTTGTCACCGGAATGAACAGCAATTTTTTGAAGTGTCATACTGTTTTTATTTAGCAAAATAGTTAATTGGGAACAAATATTTTATTAGAACACACTAACACACTCAAAATGCCGAGTCAAGAATTAACAACTAATAAAGTAATAGTCCATCCTTTGGTACTTTTAAGTGTAGTAGACCATTTTAATCGAATGGGCAAAATCGGCAATCAAAAGCGTGTTGTTGGTGTTCTTCTTGGTTGTTGGCGTGCTAAAGGAGTTTTAGATGTTTCTAACAGTTTTGCAGGTACTTGATAAACCTTTTATAATATTAACAAATATATAAAATGTTTTTTTTTTAATTTTTAGTTCCCTTTGATGAAGATGACAAAGATAAATCTGTTTGGTTCTTGGACCATGATTATTTAGAAAATATGTATGGGATGTTTAAGAAAGTTAATGCTAGGGAACGAGTAGTGGGTTGGTACCACACTGGCCCCAAATTGCATCAAAATGATATTGCCATTAATGAGTTAATTAGAAGATATTGTCCCAATTCAGTTCTAGTTATTATAGATGCTAAACCAAAAGATTTAGGTTTACCGACTGAGGCTTATCAAGCTGTAGAAGAGGTACATGATGATGGTTCACCTACTTCTAAAACATTTGAGCATGTTCCTAGTGAAATTGGAGCTGAAGAGGCTGAAGAAGTTGGTGTTGAACACTTATTGAGAGATATTAAGGATACAACTGTTGGCACTTTGTCTCAGAGAATAACAAATCAGCTTTTAGGATTAAAAGGTCTCCATTCACAGTTACGTGATATCAGGGATTATTTAGTACAAGTTTGTGCAAACCAACTTCCAATTAATCACCAAATCATCTATCAATTACAAGATATATTCAATCTTTTACCTGATATAAATCAGGATGCATTTAATACATCATTTTATGTTAAAAATAATGATCAAATGTTAGTTGTTTATCTGGCAGCTTTAGTTAGATCCATTGTTGCTCTACATAATCTTATTAACAACAAACTAACAAATAGAGATGCAGAAGAAGGAAAAAAGGAGGATAGTAAGAAAGATAGCAAAGATAAGGACAAAGATAAAGAGAAGGAAAAGGATAAGGATGCTAAGAAGGATGAAAAGAAAAAGTAATTGTGTATTATATCTGGTTATGCATTCAAATGTTCTCAATGTTGTGTTTTCAAACACAATATTTTTAATGGTTTCAACACTTTCCATTTATTTCGATTATGATAATAATAATTTATTTTCATTTTGTATGCTAGTTTAGTACATACCTAACTTCCTTACTAAGTTTGATTTATATATGTTTAGGCAATAAAGTTCTTTATATAAAATGTATTGTTTTTGATCTACCTATTCACAAAAGTGTAGAACTCTTAGTTTACTAAATACAGCAAACTTTATTTTTGTGACCATGGACTTGTCACAAATTGATCTTTTCTATTTTATTATATATTCATTTACTATATTGTCACTGTCTAATTAACACTAACAACAAAAATTTCAAACTTTATCACATGCATTCATTTTTCACTGTATTTCTTAATCTATGGTCTCTCATTTTGGCATCATTTGCTACTCATCCACCTAAGCACTTTCTGTCACATGCATTGTTCTTTCTTTTGAATTGCACAACATTCAGTGCTTACATCAAATTTGGTCTTCATCGTCATCATTATTGGCTCCACAACCCATGGTGTGGGTCTTGGCCTCCTCAAGGATGTCTTAGTTCTCTTCTATTCCTCGCAATTGCCTTTCCAGTTTCTTACTCCCAACATTCTCAAGGTCTGCCTCTCCTCACTTCATCTATTGTTTGGTTATAAATATGTTTTGGCGACTCCATCTCACATTTAAGATGCTTTGAATGTAAAATCCTCTGGCATATCTAGGGAGGAGTACAGGAGGGTGGATTATGGCGTAGACACTATAATTTCAAACTTTACTGTCTGAATGACAAAGCTGATATTATTAGATCCATCAAAATAAACCGGCTGCGGTGGTTAGGTCACATAGAAGTTTGGTCTTACAACAGTTACAATTTTTTTTTCTGTCACACAATACCTTTCGCTTCTTTCCATTTCATACATCTCTCTAATTTACCAACATACGTACTAATTCTAGAACTTAAACTATTATTTTTTCATATATCGTGCCATATGCAAGTTGTAGGTATTCTTTTTTTGTCCTTACTTAAACCTTCGTCACAAAGTAGGGGGAAGGGGGCTAAGTTGATGAATAGGCTAAAATAAAGCAGTGGCAACGCTGGAAGAAATGACGACTGTGTCAGAACATCTGTTTTGGCGCGTACTTCCCACCTAATTTGTTTGCTGCCGGACATAGATCGTCAGATTGGCTACAAACAGCAAAGAGTGTAACACATGTTCTGCGTTATAATTTTAGTGAACGCAAAAATAATCTCTGTTGGTGGCTAAGTGCTATTATTCTACCGATACAAGCAATACATGCATGTTTAAACTGTGATAGAGGAAACGAATTAACAAAACAGTTCATTTACTTTTGTTATTACCAACGTTTTTGTTTGAAATAGCTTATGAGGTAAGTTGGCGAAAAACAAAGTAGGTACGATGACGAATTCGTCAACTTACCCACGACGCTTTATTCTGATATTTTATAATTTTTGTGGAGTTTTTAGCTCATAAAAATGGGCAGAATATATGTACACAAAACAAACCGACAATCTTGGACAAAAGAAGATATGCATAAAGCATTTAGCGATGTTAGAGATAGTCATAAAAGTGTGAATTCGACAGCTAAAAATTATAACATACCAGAACCGACTTTACGAAGATATTTACAGCCACAATTTAGGTAAAAAATGACATTTATTTGACGTTTTGAGTTCCAAATCAGATCCCGTAATCTACATACAAACTATTAATAAAAACAAACAGATTATGTTGCCTGGTAAAAAAATTCTTCTAATAATTTAATTTAAGTTTATTTCCAATTAAAATAGTATATTGATATAAGGTTGAATGCTTGAATAAATGAACTTTAAAAATTAAAGGCAAATATCGAGCACAATTTTAACAATTAAATCTTGCCCAAGTACTTTCGCTTAATACAGCATCTTCAGGGGCATTTCGTTAAATTTGGGCTATCCAGCAAGCGTAGAATGTGATAAACATGAATTTTAACATAAAATTGTACAAACACTACACTAAAACAAGGACAAACAGTTTAAAATTAATTTAAAATGGTTCTACGCTCTACATTCTTTGTCAGTCAGTACTGACTTGTACTACTTTGTAAATGTTTACAAAGCAATAAAATTGATGAAATGTATTCAGTTCACGAAAAATCGCAATAATGTATTCAGGCAATAGTGCTAGCACTGCCAGATTTTTATTTAACACAAGATATCATAATATACTTCAATTCAATCAGCATCTCCTTCTCTTAGTTCTTGATGACATTGAAATTTATATGAACGGAATTTATTCCTTTTCAAAACTTTTAAGATCGTAGAATTATAAATATTATAGTTTGCATGGTCCGAGAACTTATTCTAGGATTTTCTACAACTGCTGTTAATACATTTATTTCATTTTGATTTTCTAAATTGTTTGGTACCTCAGCAATATTGTTTGTACAGGTAAAATTAGAAATCACAGTCCCAGTATTTTCAAATTTTTTTAAATTCCTTTGAATTGTTAAATTACGCTAAATAAAGAACTGACAATTCGCGCGCTATTGCCCGAATAAATTTTTTTTATTATTGCTACTTTCTCCTCAACTGAATACATTTTTTAATCAACTCAAAATTTTGGCAATTCAAATATTGCCAAATATCAGGAACATAAATATGACCAAACGCAACATGTCATACACATTCTTGTACTTCGTGTGGCCTGACTTTAAGGGGTGGCCTGAAATATGTATTATATTTTTTATAAAATTTTGGAATACATTTAATTCGTAGAACAATTTTAACATTTATTTTTAATACATATTTCAGTCATCTACAAATAGTTTTTCTTGACTTTCGGTGTAAATTAATTAGGGAAGCAGGAATTCAACAATTTAGATTTTCCCATTGAATTTCCTATGGCCCGTTTGACGATAGCAGAGATATGTAACAGAGTGAATACATATCTCTGGTGAATAGTGAACTTGTGCTTTGGGAGGGTACTTATTTTCACAGAAAGATTTTGATGTTTATACATTGCAGTAATGATATTGATGAATACAAAACACATTTTTGTCAAAGATAATGATACTATAAACTATAATAATATAAACATTTTCTTGTTTTTATTTTATCCTACCTAATAACTCATCTCTCATCTAGTAAAAACAAGGAACAGAACAGAAGAATCTATTTTTTATTTTTAAATGCAGAATGCAGCGCTAACTTCAGGCTTGTCTGTTTATTTATTTGTTATTTGTTCAATTATTTTTATTATATAAATACAATGGAAATAAAACAGGAAAATGATTCATTATCCGATGTAAAATGCAAAATAGAACCTGACTGGGAAAATTATGAAGATACTCCGGATTTGATCAAATGTGAGCTGAAGGTAGAAAACCCTGCTGATGATTTCAGTACCACAAATGTTGAAGATTCAGGAGATTCCAAGAGTTTCTTGAGCCAAATTAACTCAGAATTATCACTTGATGATGTGAAACCCGAACCAACTCTGAAAGATGGAATGCTAGATTATAGTGAAGAGAACCAAAACAGTGAACATGGTTTGTAACTAAATATAACTAGTGGTTAAATCATATTTATATGCATTACAAATATTAATGTTCTTTTTTCTAACACTTGCCCATCTATAATTAAACAGTACACAATTTTGGTTCAAACATAAACTGTTTTAAAGGTTTGAAAATATTTACTGAAAGTAAATTGTCAACATAACAAAAGCATCTCTGAAATCATCATCGTTCGTGCTTCTTCTTCTTATAGAAGAACTGATTAAAGAAGCTGGTAAAAGAAACTGCTGCAAACAAATGTCGTTGGTGCTACAGCCCTATAAAAGAGCCCTGACCTTCCCAAGTCTATTACGCCTAGTCAGTTCTATCCATTGCCAACTGTTGCCAGTTTGCTGCGCCTATTTTTCTACCTCCTCATCCTCCATCTGTGTTTGGCCTACCCCTACTTCTACTTCCCACTGATTGTGACATAAGAATTCTTCTAGGAGGGTTGTTCTGCTGTGATCTTGCCAGATGTCCTGCCCATCTTAGTCTTTGTATTTTTATAAGAGATACTATGTCTTTACCACCAAATATATATTTATATCTGTGATATATCTTATAGTTGTACCTCCTTCTCCAAACACCATTTTCACAGATGTCACTCGAATATTCTCCTCAGGATCCTTCGTTCAAATATAAGCAGGTGTTCATCTGCCTTGGAAATGGTTCATGTCTCCAATCCATATGTCAACACTGGTTGTATAAGAGTTTTGTATATAGTTCTTTTTGTTTTTTGGCCTAAGTTTCTGCTTCTCTATGTCTACTTAATCCAAAATAGCATTTGTTTGCTAGGATTATTCTTTGCTTGATTTATTTATTTCAACGGTAGAACCATTTACAATAAAATACAACAAATAGTAAAAAGTAAAGATCATGTACAATAGACATCAAAACAATAACAAAGAAAATAAAAGTAAATTTGTACATTAAAACAATATATCATATCACAAAAATTAAAAAAAAAAATCAGTATCACATAGTAACTATCACATATCTAGGTTAATAGTCAGATTCTTAAGTTGCCTTTTAAAAGCATTAATGTTTGGACAGAAAGGATCCAATAGGAGGTCATTGCAAGACCTGAGCATTCTCCATATCATATCAAAGAATATAGACGCTTATAGAAGAGCAGTTCAAATGGGCAATTTGGTTACGATTTATACTTCAAAACACTCCTTAAGAGGGTGGCTGCATAAACCCAAAGCGTGGTGCCGTGGCCGTCGGCTTACTGAAATATGTAGTTAGGGGGAAGTGGGAAAGGAGTATGAACTGGAGATATTTATGTAACTTTGCATCTACGCCTAAAATAAATTTCGATGCCATTGATTTGCAAACTGTATTTTTTTTTGTTTTTTCACAATAAAATCTTTATTTTTAATATATTAAATTGTTAAATTTTTAATTTTATAACTGAAAAATGTATATTTACAATATTCAAAGTATTTATTTTTTAATTTCATAACTTTTAATTAAAAATAGGTTTGTTCCAACACTACGAAAAACCGTCACATAACTTTTTATTATACTGTTTTTCTGCACAAAAATTAACGAAACATTTTTAAAAAATTTCAAAATTTTTCAACCAAAAATTTAATTTTTTCAGGACTTTTCATCAAACTTTTTAGATAATTTTCCAAATTATTTCATTGAACAATTGTCCAGTTCAAAAAAGTATTCAATGAAACTTTTTACTAAATTATGAAATTTTCCATTTCACTGTAACTTCCATTTCATCCATAAATTGTTAACAACAACAAAAAGCATTCCTGAAATATTTAACAGTAAATTCGTGATACCATCTACATGCAAATCAAACAAAAATACCTGCTCCGTCACTCACTGCACTCAACGCAATGAAACAAGTCGTAATGCACACATCTTTTGCCTGAATAGTTAGTATTCAGCCCAATCACTATTCGTGGCATCTCTATTTTAAACTAATATTCTGGTTAATTCCCAAGTAAAAATAGTAAATTCTTCGTATATGTGCTTATACAGTGGAAGCTCCTTATCCGCGGGTATCGATGGTATAGTGCACATAAGTGGTAAGTACAAAAATAATAATTTTCCAGGAGACGATTTGAAAGCTTGATGTTGTGTAGGAAATGTGTTAATAAGTTTATAGTTGCCGCATATCTTTATTATTCAATAGTTACTTAAGTTCATAAACAATAATATAAACACATTTAAAATATTAGCAATATTCTTCTGGGTCCAAGTATTTAATAAGCAGTATCTACTTACCACGTCGGTCGTTTACTAAGTGGTACTTACAGAGAAAAAAGGTACTAAGAAAAAAAAATAGTGTTTTTGTAAAATTTTATTCATTTTTGAACTATTCACAATACTCTTTAGGTAAAAAAAAATAAAAATTGAATTGGCCACTTTATTGAATTTTGAATTTATTCAGAATCTATATTATCATCTCGTAATGCTGTCGTAGAACAGGGTAAAAATTAATAAAACGATGTATAATCGTTGGGTATTATTCCATTGTTGAGCAACGAAAGTATTTGTAAAGAATCGAGTAGGGTTCCTCCTTTACAAAGTGGAACCATTTAATTTTAAGCCAGTTAACGGAATCACCTGCAGTATTTTTCGTAGTATTGTGTAGCGTTTCCTTTGACAGAAAGTGTTGGTCATAAATCTCCTCAAATGTCAAATGTTTGAACAATATACGGTCTAGGGTTTATTCTTGCAGCAGATATAAGTAACGCTCATTCTCTAGTTGTATAAATTTTCTTGTTTCCGCGCTCTTTCAATAGTTGCGTGTATAGCGTCTGCTTCTAAGTAGGAGTGCCCTGATTCCATAATTTTGAAGTCAATCTATTGTCTCTAAGTGGTTAAAGTCATTCACTGCATACAACATGGCTGCGGAGACATGTTTGTTTCTGTTTTACCCTTCACAGGTATCGGAGAAAGAGGAAAAGTGAATAACCGTCTCTGTTGATTCCAAACGAAGCAATATTCATCTTTACTGTGGTTTTCGAAAAGTGTGAAGTTTATATGCAGTTAATTTCCTCTTATAGTATATTTGGGATTCTGCTGCATGCGATGTACTAAGTACACTTTGGAGATCAAACGATACTGATCGAAATGTCTCGAGTCTTTTATAGCTTTCGTCTTATCCGCTGCTTTCATGTCCATAGCAGATTTTTCCCGGTCTTTATGTGCCGTCCACTCGGCTTTCATTTGTTCAGTTTTATCAGAATTGCTACGATAAACATTGCATTTAACGCACTGATCCTTCTTTGGTGCATAAAAAGTAAGTTGAGGTGATCAGTCACGAATTAAACATTGATTTATAAACGTAATAGGACACTGGTGCACCCACATTTTGTTCTTAATATAAACGATGCATTATACTAATGTTTAAATCTGATGATAAGTATAATCTTTTCGTGTCCCGACGGCAATAATGAGATTCAATTCGGGGAAAAGAATCGATATGTGCCTTAACTTGAGCGATACAATGGTCAGATGTACTATTTGCAGGCTTTTTACCAGTCCTTCTATCTACGCCAATGTAGTTTCCTGTGGCAGATAATAATGTATGTAAGTCGTCAATAATGCGGTGACTTATTGCTAATGTCTTGCATAGAAAATTCATACACACTCGAATCAGTTTCCCCCACAAGTTTTTAAATGATACTTGTAAGAATGTTGCTTCGGTTTGGTAGCTTGAGTCCGTCGACGTACAACTACGCTGGTTGTTATCAGTGAAGACAACATTTGTTTCTGTTTTTGCGTGTCTCCAAGAGCCCAGTACTCAGCACATATAGCAATACGTTGCTCCTCAGTGAAATTATATGCACATTTAAATCTAAAATAATAAAACGTGAATGTCCCTTTCATACTACAATTAATAATATCGTGTCATACCTGTAATTGCTACAATCTACATTTTCCGGTCTCTTCTGTCCAATAGCTTTCCCTGACCTATTTATGTAAGCCTCTCCCCTCATACGGCACTTTTTTATATTCTCCCATTTCCGTAATGTAGGCATCGCTTTTCTACGCCGAGTCTTTTTGAGCGGTTCTATGTTTTCTTGAGCTATTTTCTACCTACAGTTCCTACAGACGTACCTTATTTTACCTTCCGATTTTTTATCGAGTGTACAGTTGATTCTTTAACATTGAATGGACGTGATATAGATGCAAATGGCTCTCCAAGGCGTAAATGATCAAGCATTTCTAAGTGATAACTGATTTTTTTTGCATCGAAACTCGTTTTTCATTTTTTTTAGTCATTATAAGGAAGACAGCAGAAGAGACATGTTACTCGGTTACAATCGGAACAATAAAACACTCAATGCGGCTTTTACCAAAGGGACGAAACGTTCCAATTGTGCAGAATTTAATTTATTTTAATATAAGGTTGAATGTTCGAATAATTGAACTTTGTTGGTATACAAGGCAAATATCGAACACAGTAATTAATTAAATCTTGCCAAGTACTTTCGATCAATAGTCATCCTCAGGGATGATTCTGTCTCCGGCTTCTATATAACATGTAGCTTCTCCATTTTTAAAAATTTTAAAGTGTTTGTTTGTCTTTGTGTATTGTCTTGTTATGTCCAAATTTACATGTATGACATTCTACTCATGTCGGATAGGCCACAACTGACGAAATGTTCCTGAGGATGATCTATTGATCGAAAGTACTTGGGCAAGATTTAATTAATTACTGTCAGTGGCGGCTGGTGACTCAAAAATTTGGTAGTTCTGCAGTATTTTTTGGTTTTTTTTAATTCAATATCTTTTAATCGTTGTATTTTACAACGAGGCTTTTAGTTTGATATTTTACACCATATATTTATTCATTATATATCTATTAAAAAATAATAAAGAACTTACCGATTTTCTTCTTTTCAAATTGAAGATAAATCCAATTATATCAAAAATAGCAATGGTACATTATGGCACACTAGTAATTGTTTTATAGTTTATGTTTTTAGTAGAATTTTATCGATAAATACGCGAAACTAAGGAATGCAAACGAAAAAACACTACAAACAAAATCGCCACAACAATAATTGCATTATAGGGTCTTACGAACTAACTACACACAGAGCCAAATATATTATTTTTTTTTATAAATAAGCTCGATTCGTCGATTTTTTTTAAAGCAAACTTGTCTATAACTTTTTCATTAAAGTTTGGTATTTCTTTTATAAGTGTTTTTTCTACTGACAACATGGTTAATGCTACAAGTCGGTCTTCAGTCATGGAATTTCTCAAGAATGTTTTAATCCGTTTTAAACTCGAAAAGCACCTTTCAGCTTCTGCCGTACTCATGGGCACTGTAATTAGAATTTGAAGCAGTTTTACAGTTTCTTGAAAAGGCTCTGTTAAATTATTTTCAATTAAAAATTTTAAAAAAGGTATTGCCCCATTAATGTCTCTACAGTCTCTTCTAAAATAAATAACAGATAATTCAGTCTTCAAGCGCTCCCTATCTAAATTTGGATATGACGCGCAAGTCAGGCTTAAATTATCATCTGGGAAATTATCACAATAATTATCAAATTGCTCAGGATAAAGCAATGAAGTTGCAAGTAGGTGATTTTTAAAAGCAAATCTATCATTTGCACAATTTATGATTATATCACAAACTTCGATAGATGCTCTCCGATGATCTACTGGACTGTTATCCTTCCGTAACCTTTTAGTTGGTAATGGTTCAACGCATAAACTAGAACCTTGGTCAATGGTATCATCTATTGAATTTCTAACTGAATTCATGTATCTTTCGAAATCTGTCACCTTTTTATTGATTTCCAAAGGATCCGTTTTAGTCTTTTGAAGGGCATTATACAAAACGTCTACTTGTGGCATTATGCGATGGAAAAATGTTAACCAAAAAACAAAATTTTGATCCACTAGTATTCTTCGAATGGAAGACGCTGAACTACAGACAGCTGCCTTATCAAACGATTCTTCTATTTCTTCCATACATTCGATAAAAGAAGATCGATGTTCAAACACAACATTAACAGTTCGAATATTGAAGTTCCAGCGAGTTGGAGCGCCATGAGGAATTTTCTTTTGGACGATTTTATCTAAAACTGCCACTCGTTGTGGCGAATTTTTAAAAAAGGTAGGGATTTCATTTAAATTTCCAAAAAAAAGTCTAACTTGAGAGTTTTCGGAACAAGCCTTAGACATTATTAAATTTAATTGATGCGCGTAACAGTGTACAAAATGAGCAAATGGATATTTTTCTTTGATTCTGGCTTGAACTCCTGCGTGCTGTCCACACATGACCGCTGCCCCATCATAACTCTGAGCAATTAGTTTATTATTTGAGTTTTCCAGGATAGGATCCAAAACACTGAAAATGTTTTTGCTTAAAGTATCTGCATTTAATTTTGAAGGTACCAAATATGTCCAAAATCGTTCTACCGGTGCTCCATTTCGACAATATCTAAATACTACAACCATTTGTGATTTTGCTGAAATGTCTGTAGTCTCGTCGGCCATGACAGCTAGATATGGAGATTCCCGAATTTCCTCCAAAATTTTATCCTGGCATAATTCCAACATGCAGTCCAAAATATCATTTTGAATTTCTTTAGAAATGCCCTTAAAAACCGTCGATTCTTCCAAGTGTTGTGCTAAAGTTCTATCCAATTCAGCAGTAAAATTTATGAGGCCGCGAAAAATTCCAGGATTGTCGGATGTTTGTGTCTCGTCGTGTCCCCGAAGCGCCAATTCGAAAACACTACAAAATTTTATGCAGTCTATAATTTTTGAGAGAACATACCTATTTTTTGTTACAGCTTCATTGAATTTTTGAATATTTATCCAGTATGCAGAATCTAACTGTTCTTTAATATTCACGGAGCCTAATAAAGCATATTCCATTTGATTGTGCAAATGATGCTTAGAAGTTTCGTGCTTTTTTATTTTATCACTTAAATGTACTAAGTCTGTTACACCAACTTGCGTCCATGACTTATCACCTCCAAAGAGTACACAAGGAAAACAGAAAAGAGCGTTTTTTCTGTTGCAGCCACATATCCAACTATTTCTCATATAAATATCGCAATTAAATTGTCGTTTGTAATTTTTCCCTCGGCTTGATCCTTCTTTTTCGATTTTAATATCCGGCAAAGGACGTCCTTTGCATTTTAATTCTAGTTTTTCGTCATAAGAATATTTAAAGAATCTCTTAACATTAATCAAATTATAAATAACATCCATCCTGAACAGCACTTTTATTCTCATATACTTAATATAAATACCGAATTACGTGCAGGACAACTTATTTTAACAGTCGTCGCGTCGCGATCACCGATTATTTAAAATTACAATAAACGTAGGTTTGTACACACTAGTTCGAACTGCGACAAATGCAGCTCAAATATTGCTTTCAGTCGTCGCCTGAAAAGTGTTGGCGAGGGGTTGAGCGGGTGTTATCGGGGATATCTTTAACAGTTCACAGCTCGGAGTAGCACCGGTCCGGTCAAATAAGTGGGACTTGCTGTCGCCATGAGATGCGACGGACGACAGATTAAAATAAAGGCGGCCATGCACGAAAACCATCTAAATGAATTTAGATTTTATAAGTAGTGATATTTTTTATTTAATTTTCAAAGTAATTTTGTTTGGATTATTTTGGTGGTTCTGCAGCTCCGCAGCACTTATATACCAACCGCCACTGATTACTGTGTTCGATATTTGCCTTGTATACCCATCAAAGTTTAATTTATTTTACCTAACCATTCTGTTTGTTTGCATTCCCATCTGCGGCGGAAAGCGGCTTACCTCAAAGGAACGCCGATAGATTTTGAAAACCCGATCCTGATGTAGTTGTAATAAGGTCAATTTTATTTCTTATTAGTCCACTTGCTGACATGTTGACAAGGGATTCCGAATGCTTTTTTATTTAGGTAGATATATGTAGTACTGATTCGATCCGCGAATAAAGTTATCTTATGCCGCGAATATAGGAATTGGATCCCATTTTTCCAATCCGCGAATAGTGACAACGCGAATAAGGAGCTTTTACTGTACTGAATAATGTAAACTAATATATCATTTCTTTTTAGGTTTCTTAGATGTAGATATACAAAATGATTCATACGAAATGTTCAACGATGAAGATAGACAACACAGTAACCAAAAATTAGGTATAGGAAAGGCCTTTGGATGTGACATTTGTTGCAAGCAGTTTTCAGATCCAAGGCTTTTAAACAATCATATGAAATATCATACTGGAGAAATATTGTTTCCAATGTAAACTTTGTTTCAAGCGATTCGTATCAAGTTCTCATTTGCAAGTCCATATGCGATGGCACACAGGAGAGAGACCTTTTAGATGTGAAATTTGCACTAAGGGGTTTTTGTCTTAGAAGTGGTTTAAAAATCCACATGCGATTGCATACCGGAGAAAGACCTTTCCAGTGTAAGATGTGTTCCAAGAAATTTTTACAAGCATGTCATTTAAAAAATCATATTAGAATGCACACTGGGGAGAAACCTTATAGTTGCCGAATTTGCTCTAAAGAATTTTCACAAGCAACTAATTTAAACAGCCATATGCAAACTCATTCTGGAGAAAAAACGCTCAGTTGCAGATTTTGTTATAAGCAGTTTTCTCTGGTAAGTCATTTGGACACCCATATGCGATCGCATACTGGAGAAAAACCTTATCAATGCAGAGTTTGTAGCAAAACGTTTTATAAATATTAGCAGTTTAAAAACGCACGCACAAGTTCATTCTGGGAAAATACCTCATCAGTGTGAGATATGTTCGAAAGGATTTTCAAGTAAAAATTGTTTAAGAACTCACATTAGATTGCATACTAGAGAAAAACTGTTCAATTGCGATTATTGTCCCAAGCAATATACCCAAAGGGGTAATTTGCGAAAACATATGCAAAATTCACGTGAAAGAATTGAAATGTAAAATTTGTTCCGAAACCGTTTCAGGAAAGGATAATTTGTTAATACACATGGAGACTCATGAAGAAAAGAAACCTTTAAAATGCGAAATGTGTTCTAAGCGATTTTTAAGAGGTTCCAATTTAAAGGTACACCAACGATCCCACTGCGGAAAAAAAACCAGTACCGACTTTAATTATCCTGTAACATAGGTACATCTGTTTCAAGTGTATCTCTAACCAGATTGCTTTTGTGACACTACTTTGGATATAGTGGATAATATGTGATAGTGTTTGATCTAGTTGCATTTAATCACAGTATTTGTTGTTATCGTCCAATGTCATTTTCACGTTTGTAAACAGTTACCCCTTTTATTATGTCCAAGTCAATGTTAATGTGAACATAATAATATCAATGTTTTGTTACGTATTTGTTTGTTTATTCTAATTTGGATACGAAGATCTTCTCCTCCTATTTCCGTCTAAATTGAGAAGTAGAAGGGGAAGAACCAGTAAAAAATGGATATACCAGATCGAAGTGTAACAAAAAAAATGTGTGGACTTCCAGGTTTAGGATGTCAATGTAATCAAAGTGTATATGTGTAATGTAACAAAAGTATTTGGGGTAATGTAAAAGATAACATATAATTTGAAGCTGGCTAGCAGAAGGTGCCGGAGAGTGACTACTTGACACTCAAAAGAGCATTCGGCCAATTTGCATGCCCTACAGAGACCGTAGAATAAGAAAATGAATGACAAGGTAATAAACAATCTATAGGTATTAACTAGTAAGGTAAATAAAAGTTATTATAGAAGTTGCTCCAAATATGAGTGGGCACCAGGAAGGTATTAACATAAACTTTCCAAGGTATCTTGCAAGGTAAAGCTATTTGCTGAAATAAAAAAAGGATACAGGTATTAATTGAAATATTTAGTTTTCACCAAAAAGTAAATCCCTACCCAATATAAATTTACCCTAAAATACCCACCACCAATTATGTACAGTCAACTTAGTTAATTATACACAAAAAAATAAATTCCCTGGTTATACACAACTGATCCTTGATGATCTAAATTTACAAATAATAAGATATAAGAAAAATTTTAATGATATGACCTAAAAAGGTAATTTACTTGCCTCAGAAATGTAACTCTGTACTTCGGCTTTCAACTAAATGTTGTAATAAAGTAATGAGGACAATATCCTGAAGGGATAGATGTCCAAAGGTTTAAATATATAATAATAAAATACCAATAAATAACTATCTGATTAAATGTGTATACATAAAACCGTACAACTGAGTTAAAAGGGAGGATTTAAAACCTCGACCTGTAGTTGACAATTTTAATGCTTATGTTATTTATAATTATTTAAAAAAAAATGACGGGTCTTTATTATTAAATGAAATAGTATGATTTAAGATTGAAAAAAAATATTATAAAAAACATTATTAATAATTAATGAATAAAACAATATAACAATAAACAATGTTCCACACTCTAAATAAGGGAGGTCTTCCTGGCTGGTTCCCTGAAGTGGTCCAAGGGTAGTCTTAGAGAGATCTGGACCTGTGATGGAACAGCTAAGAGTGACGGGCAGATGTGCAAATTCAAAACGTAATTCTTTTTTTTTCTTTTAATAAATCCCCCCCCAAAAAAAAATAAATGAAAAAAAGTCCTCGACTTTGGATTTAACTTCTTAGGTAGGCTAAAAAGAATAATTGTGTTACAGTTCCTTCTTACGCTTTAAAAAGAAGGGAAAAAACAAGGTTTATTAACAAATAAAATAACTTGAAAAATATTACAAAAAAGTTGCTGGGAAGCTTGTATCAAAGAAAAAGCTGTATGATTTTGTAGATAATGTGACCTTCGTATGGTTTGACAATATTTGATGTAAAATAGATTGATCAAATAGATAATTTTAACGAAAAGCTTGCTACGGATATATTTTTGAATATAAAAGAACGGTATGAGGCAGAATATTTTTACAGATAGTCTTAATAGATAATAGATAGTTTTAAAGATGGATAATTATATGTTTTTAAGGCTGGGAAATAAAATAGAAAATTGATATGATTTTATAACATTACTATATCTAAATCCAGAATGTTTCTTAATGAAATAATGTGAGAAATGGCAGATAGATATTACACTATCGAAGGAAAAATGACGATATTATAGAAGTTAAAATGGCTGATGGTGTTTACACTTTTTATTTATAATTGAATCAACTTACCGGCTAGAAGTGACTATAAATCAAAAGGTATACACTACGAAACAACTAAAATCTTTCCATATTCTTCCTTACTCAAAAAAATTAATATTCTCAAAACAAATTTAGCCTTCTCCTGCCGCCTTACCGCTTTTTAGTTAAATCAACTTGTCTTCCAAAAAGTTAAAACCAGAATGAGCGCTAATTGCTAGCCGGGTAATCATGTCGCCCTACAGCGACGCAGGTGTCGCTGTTTAATACCAACTTATAAATTCAAATCATTAAGAGGATTGGGATTTTAAAATTTTATTTAAAAATGTTTAAAGGATTATTTAAGTGACGGACTCGTTACAGAAGAAATAGAAAGAGATAAAGGGAAAACTTCTACTTCTCAATTTAGAAGGAAAAAGAGAAGGGGACGAACCAGAAGAAAAGAGATAGACCAGATCAAAGAAATAGAAAGGAATAAAGGGGAAACTATTAAAGAATTAAGATGATGGCCAAAAATAGAAATTCATGAAAAAATTGGCTAAATGAAGAACTGTAAACCCAATCCGAAGCCTGAGAGGGAAAAGGATATGAGAAGATCCATAACAAACTCAACGTTTGTCCATTAATCATTTTCGAGATTGTTTAAAACAATATGGTATGAAAACCATAAATGGTTATTTTAGAAATTCACTTTTTTGTGGCTTTGTCTACTGCTGTCAAATTTGGAACAAAATGTTTTGTGAGTCAGGGATATTCAGATTTGGAAAAATGTGTCAGCTAGTGTCAAAAACATGAATATTCGAAAGAACATTTAAACAATTGCTTACTGGTCATTTTTACACAGGGCGCCTTACTTTACTGGTCATCAAATTTTTTAAGCCCTTGCGAAGTGGATATTTGTATAAAGAGACATAAACATGTATCTAATTTTTTTTATTATCAATTAGATGACTCAGTCAATTTGCATCGTCACCATTGCTAGCCGATATTATTGTCAATTTTGTTTTTTATACAAGCCTTCTGTCTTGTCGGTCTAAAGTCGATATTTATTGTGTTTTGAGTTTGAACTAATTTGTGCCTTATTTTCATGTTATATTGTTTGGTAAGTAAATTTTGCATATAATAATCGGTACTTTGTGTATATTTTTTATTTTACTAAATTTCGTTATAACTCATCTAAAATACGATATTGAATTATAAATCAGATTTTTCTTTATTGTAATCTATTTTGTTTTTACTTCAGTAAAACTGCTTGGAAATGAGTGACGGTGAATCAGAATACGCAAATCTACTACTATTTACCTATTCACAGTATTTCCTATGCACAAAATTTTTAAATTTTCAACGGATTTGCATACAAAAGAGTGCTTATATTATTAGTATATGTATAAAAACAAAAATAAATATTTCGCCTGAATCCCCAGGAAAGGTAAAGGTTTTACGCTACTGAAAATATATTTTTTATTCAATTATAACCAAAACAAAACATTAAAAAAAATTCCATCATTTTTTGACCATAATTTCAAAACTCATATGTACGTTAAGGCGGAGTCCCATGTATCCGATTTCCGACATCCGAAAATATGTATGGTTTCGTAGTTGCTATTTGGAAGCTAGTCACATGGATGCGAAAATCCGTATAAACTGTCAATTTTTTGTTTATTGTTTTAATGCATAGATAAGAGGGTTAGGTTGTTTGGTGATTTGGCTGGTAATTGCTGTTTTACCACTTTTGCGTAGTAAAACAGCAGAAGGGATTATTTCCGCATGGTATATAATCCCTTCTCCTGCTTTCAATTACTCAGTTTATTATGGATAACGTAGAAGAAACTATGTAACTTATGAAATGTGCAATTACGCATTCTAAGGTACTTGCAAATATTTATCAACATCATTTAGCTTTATTTCCTGCAAGAGTGCAATAGATTATTAAAAGCCCCTTGTGACTTTTTTTACTGAAATATTTAACTAACCCAATATTTTCTTTGTCGAATGATATGTTTTTGTTTTTTTTTTGCGAATTAAATTAGCTTCTTCGATTAAAATTCATGTTTCAATAAATTAATGTACAGATGTTAAACTATTGGATTACAGTTAGGTTACAAAACATCCGTTTTGTCGGAAAAAGTTAAAATAATTTTATCTTTATCCGATGTCATGTCCGGATGAAATTCTGATTCGATTCTGACCAATGAGAATACTTTCGGATCATCGTGTCGTCGGAAATCGGATGCATGGGACTCCGCCTTTAAGCTGTAATAATGGCATCGAGCAAAAAGAGAATAGAGAGAATGTAAAGGTAGTGGGGGCAAACATATTGTTAGACAGGAAGTGCGATCTTTAGAGGCCACATTAAACAAGGAAAGAGAGTCTCTCTCCTTGTTTGACATCAAATTTAGTTGGGTTATGTTATTGTTTGTCCCAAATGTCACATGAAATCTTATTTATATTGAAGTTTTTTAACAATTGTGTCGCATTTTTAGACTCTTATCATTAATAATTAATGAAAACTTTCTCGTCTAAGACACATTCTGCGAAATATTATATGCTACTGTTGATAAGTGTCGGAAAATTTAAATTTGGCGCATTCGCATTTCCGGATATGTCCGCCATCAGAGGCCACTTTTTTGGTCTCCTTTTCATAAGGATTAGATTCCCTCTTTTGTCTTATTGCTCGATGAATAATGGGTTCGAGCGGTCTTGACTACGTCACACTCTTGGGCCAGCTGTCAAATTTCATGCGCAATACTGTATTCATTGTACCATGCTTCTAGATTATTATCAGAGATTATATGTATAAGAGAGACATATATTAAATAAATAAATAAAATATATTTTGTTTTATTTTTTCGCAAATGGTATTGTGTATATTTGAATTTCAAAATAATTTGCACCTTTTAAAATCCATTTTTTTTTAAATATACCAAATTATATTTAAATATTTTAAGCTTTATTTAAATTTTCCCACCAAAATTAAATTTTGAAATTCCCGCACAATTTCCCACTTGAATTAGTTCCGATACAAATCTCTTGGATCGCTGAATTTCATATCTTAATAATGTGGTCACTTTCCGTGTTTGGAGTCTCTTCCTAGGCCAGCTTTACATCATGCTGATCTTGTTTCTTGACATGGCCAGCCCATCTCAATCTTTCTTACTTCTCAGATCATTCTGGTTTTGTAAAATTAATTAAATTCTTTTGTATGCTTAGTTCTGCCATGACATTCCACTACTACATTCGTATGATACTATCATATGGTTGTTTAAAATCTATGCAGAGATGGTGTATTATATTCATAATATTTCTCGATTAATTGTCTAATAGTGAATATCTGATTAGTGTTGACCAATTTTTCCTAAACTCATATAAAATAGTCTTCTATTTGATATTCTTGGTCTTCCTCACATGTAAGGCTTATCTTTAGTGTGAACGTTGATATGCACATTTAAATTACTTTTGTTACTAAATTGATGAAAACAAATTTCACACCTGTAAGGTTTTTCGTCGGTGTGCACTCTCGAATGTATGTTCAAATGCCCACTGCGAACAAACTGCTTAAAGCAAATTTTACAGTGATAAGTTTTCTCTTCAGTGTGAACTTTATACTGCAAATCTAAATTAGATTTAGTTTTGCACTATGCATTTTTAATTATTTTTCTTTTTTTACAAAAACCTTTATCCTTAGTGTTCATATGCACATTTAAATGACTTTTTTGTTTAAACTGGGAAAGACAAATTTCACACTTATAAGGTTTTTCTCCAGTGTGCAACCTCATATGTGCTTTCAAAGTACCTTTTTCACTAAATTGCTTAAAACAAATTTCACACCTGCAAATTTTTTCGCCCGTGTGCACCCTCGAATGTCTTTTCAAATGCCCACTGTGAGCAAACTGTTTAAAGCAAATTTCACACTGATGAGGTTTTCTCGCCAGTATGAACTTTTATATGCTTTACCAAACCGTTTTGCTGAGTAAACTGCTTAGAAACAAGTTTCACATTTATAAGGTTTCTCACCAGTGTGAATTTTCACATGCACATCTAAATTAATTTTTTTATTAAACTTTTTAAAGCAAATATCACATTGATAAGGTTTTTCTCCCGTGTGTAACTTCAAATGTGTTTTCAAATTAGGTGCTTCTCTAAATTGCTTAAAACAAATTTCACACTTGTAAGGTTTTTCGTCGGTGTGCACTTTTAAATGTCTTTTCAAAACTCCACTGTGAGCAAATTTCTTAAAGCAAATTTCACATTGATGAGGATTATCTCCAGTGTGAGCTTTCATATGCAAATCTAAATGACTTTTTTTATTAAACTGATTAAAACAGATTTCACACTTGCATGGTTCTTTTCCAATGTGCAACCTCAAATGTCCTTTCAAATGACTTGCTTCTTTAAATTGCTTAAAACAAATTTCACACTTGTAAGGTTTTTCGCCGGTGTGCACTTTCAAATGTCTTTTCAAATGCGCATTCTGAACAAAACGCTTAAAGCAAATTTCACATTGATAAGATTTCTCTCCAGTGTGAACTTTCATATGGGTTATCAAATTGCCTTGCTGAAAAAACTGCCTTAAAATATGTTTCACATTTATAAGGTTTGTAATCTGTGTGAATTCTCACATGCACATTTAAAGTATTTTTTTTATTAAACCGTTTAAAGCAAATTTCACATTGATAAGGTTTTTCTCCAATGTGCAATTTTATATGTTCTTTAAGATGTTTTTTTTTGAGAAAAATGTTTTAAGCAAAATTCACATTTATAAGTTTTTTTCTCTGTGCGAACTTTCATACGCATATTTAAATTACTTTTTTCACTAAATTTTTGAAAACAAATTTCACCCTTGTAAGGTTTTTCTTCTGTGTGTGCTCTGAAATGATTATTCAAATGCCTTCTTTGAGCAAACTGCTTAAAGCAAACTTCACATTTTAATGGACTCTTTTTCTTATTACAGAAATGAATAGGCGATGTTTGTAGAATTTCCATTCCATTTTTCTCAGTGTCAAAACCTAAAAAAAAAAAATTAGAAATATATCTATTTTACAGTCTCGCAGAATTTTTGCATAAATTGTAGAACAGGGAAGTACTTAGCATTAAATAATATATGTAATAATCAACAAACCCTCTATGCTAGTTCCACACCAGTTTATCGCCATTCCTTTGCCTTTATCGCTAGGTGGTGTTGACTTTCTTAATTATATTTCCCCAAATGTTTTTATCTTATCTCTTAAAAATATCAATCCCCTTTACATATTTAAACTACTCTAAAGTTTTGCAGATCTGTGTTTGACCTATTTTCTGGCCACTATTTATAGTTACACAATCTTCTGCTTAATTTTTTGTTAGCTTTCTCAATTACCCACCACCACAGTTTTATTCTCAAACTTCTTTCCTGTGGGTATTTAAATAGCAGTACCTGCCTCTAATAATAGTCATATTCTTCCAAATTGTATCAGGACTTCCTTTCTTGATCCAGCTAATATTTCTACTATTTTTGCCTTGAATAGACTTCTTTCTCAACTGTGAACATCCACCATATGATTTTTCTTTGGTCCTATTCAAATATTTTGGTTTCATTTTTTTCCTTTAATGTCCAGTAGAAGCAAATTACGTTGTTGTAATCTGACAACCTCACAATTGTCATCAAAATATCATCCCACCATTACATCTTAATCCCAAAACTCACCACAACCATCAAAAGACATAATATGCCTATCCTCAATATCTATTTAATACATAACACAACTGAATGATACATCATATATAAAAAAGTTTAAGAAGCACTATAAATCAACAATGTCATTAATGAAAAAAACTGGATTATGAGAATTTCTTTTCCAATTCAGGAAATATATCTCGTGACAGTTGGAAAGTTATAAATTATCACAGAAACAAATTTCAAATTTCATTATTTGTAAATAATTTTAGAATGTGAAGCTTACAGCTATCTCCTATATTTGTAAATAAACTTTTTTGGTATCTCCTATATTATGTATATATGATAGACTTTGTCATAAAAGTTGACTGCCATATATAACTTTTGTTCTTTGTCAATCTGTGACAAATTCTTTGTCGTTCGCATCATCAATCCATGAGCGGTTCTTTAGAATTTGAGGAAAAAATCATAACTAAATGGACTATTTTCTGAACATATTGTAATAGTAGATTTTATAATATTAATAATCATACAATTTAATCATTTCGTAATAATATGAAAATGCCAATCTCAAATTGGATTACATGTTTGGATTTATAAGTTAAATGGTCAATGTATATCTATTCTATTTATCATCATTCCTTGATATTACTTTTGGTCTTCTTCTCTTCTCTACAGCACTACAATCCCAGATGAGTTTTCACTGAGTTAACGGTTTCCACTTGAAATAGTCATTCATTAGTTACTCTGTTCAATATTTAGAGCATGTAAATCTAATGCAATAATATCTCTCTACTGCATCCTGTGTCTCCTAGTGGTCACTTTTGCTTTCGGGGGTCTGTTCCAAGGCCAGCTTTACATCTGCTGATCTCATTTCTTGACATGGCCAGCCCATTGTCTTACTTATTTACTTACTTCTAGATCATTCTAGTTTTTGTAAAATTTAATTAAACTCTTCTGTATGCTTAGTTCTGCCATGGCATTCCACTACTTCATTCGTATGATACTATCATATGGTTGTTGGAAATCTATACAGAAATGGTGTAATGTTTTATTGTATTTATATTTCTCTGTAAGAGTGAATATCTGATCACTGC